>MU224451.1:4584348-4650151 GCA_018584345.1 Thuja plicata
ACTAAATCTTGTGGGTATCATCCCCACCCTAGTTTTACTTTCTTTTGGAAGGTTTCTGGGTAACCAAATATTGTGTTATGTGTTGTATCTGATTCTTTACTTTCAAGTTATATGCATGCAAACAAATTAGCTAATCTAATTATGGACTAAAAGGATTAAGTTTTATTGATTCTTGATTCACCCCCCTTCCCATTCATTGGGTACATCATATAATTCCAACAATTGGTATCAGAGAAGTGGTTCTCTTATCAGAAGTTTTATAGCTTGATAAAAGATCAAAGGATATGGAAACATACAGATTGGAGAAAGCCATTGAGAATGAAAAGATAGATCTTAAAGTGGCCATGGATCAGATCCTAATACTTAAGGAGCAGCTCTCTCTTTCTCTAAAGAGAAGAAAAGAACTAGTAGTGCAGTTGAATGACAAGAACTATATAGAAGAAAGAATTGAAGAACTTTGCAAAGACATGAGCTTAGAAGAAGATGATGCAGCCATTGAGGACTTGCTTACAAAGAATCTCAATTTACATGAAGACATTAGAAAGTTAAAAAGAGAACATGAATCTCAATCAATCAGAATGTGTGAAGTCATGGAACTAAATAACAAAGTAGAAGATGACAAAAACATAGCACAAGAAGATAAAAGACTGCTGGGTACAAGATTAGAGGAAAAGGAAAATGAAATCCAGCACTTATCACTTCAGCAAGGTGATTTTGTAAGTCAAATCAACAATGTAACACAAGAAGTTTCCAACCTAGGGACATAAAATGAAATAGTGCAGAATGATCTCAATGCTGAAAAGAAAACAAATAAAATTATGGTGAATTCAGAAACTAGCATGGATCAGTAAACAAAACTGAGAAATCATGGACAGACTAGATTAGGATATACTGAACAAGGTGAATCCTCACAATAAGGAGCTCAAAGGAACAACAGACCTAAATGTAATCACTGTGGCAAGACAGGGCATACATCAAATAAATGTTGGAGCAATGGAAGGTCAAAATTTAATGTTAAATGCTAAAGCTGCAACAAACATGGACATAGAGCAAGTGAATGTAAAGAGAAACCTAAGTTTGAAGGGAAATGCTATAAAAGCAACAAACAGGGTCATAAATCTTCCGAGTGCAGAACTAAGAATTGGAATCATGTTGAACAAATAACCAAGGAAATTTTTGGTTGGGATTACAACACCTGGTACAGATCTTGTCACTATGGTGAATATGGACACATTGGTGCAAATTGTGTGAAGACTCACTTCAAAAAAAGAGATGCTACTAAGAGATGTTATGTATGTAAATAACTCGATCATCTGAGCAAGAACTGTATGAACAGAGAAAAGGTTGATACTGGTTTTGAGAATGGTAAAACCAAAGTCTCAGAAATTAGAGCTCAGATGAGCAAGAAATGGGTAAGGAAATCCTTAAACAATTCAGATCAAAGCAATGAAGGATCTAATGACACCCTAAATAGTGAGATGGGTGGATCCATCATTACAAAATAAGAAAGCAAGGAGATTACTAGAACTGTGCAATAACAAGCCATCCTATATCAGTTCTAGGCAAGAAATACAGTCCATATCCACATATTAATACATGAGGACATATTTTAGTTCAACCCTAGTTAGAATTTTGATTACACCCGAGTCACTCTAGCTCACCTGAGGTGAGTCAGGCAGTGTTGATAACTGGAAAATTAGTTTCACTCGAGCTTTCGATTGAATCTTGGAGAAACACCTGAGTCACACCAGCTACTATGTAATTAGCATTTAATGAAATACCCTAATGGTTGAAAAACTCTTATATATGAAGGATTGTGAAGAGTATTGTTTACAAAGATTTCAGTTTACTAGTCAATTCATAGTTTTATAAATTCTATGTGAATTCGTGATTGAAAGTGGAGTTTGATTATTTAGTTCAAGCAATATGGAATCCACTTCCAGTAGCAAGGTCAAGAAAGGTTCGAAGATGCTAGTAAGGAATAAAATTTGTGATCCTCCCCTATTCAAGTTTCATCTGGTAGTTGTAGAGGAAATAGACTTGATGGAAGCTCACTCCCTAATCCCTCCGAGAGTGTTATTGGTCAATGACATTCGTAGCTTCTATCACTACAACATACAGGAGCTTGCAACCAGCGAGATGAATCAAAGATATGAGAAGTTATACACAGATGGGAAACTAAAGCCCAAGAACAAACACCTCGAAACCAAGGGTTTGACACATATCATGCATATGTTGAGGGACTTCCAGAAAAAGTGGATAAGATATGTTCTTAGTCATGTTCACAACATGCAACTATGGATGGATCATCCTATGAAGACAACCAAGCATATAATTCACCGTGTTACCAGGTTTCCTATGCTAGACAAGCCAAAAGCTACCAAAACCCTAAACAG
The DNA here is from genome assembly GCA_018584345.1 of Thuja plicata. Classification (NCBI taxonomy): domain Eukaryota; kingdom Viridiplantae; phylum Streptophyta; class Pinopsida; order Cupressales; family Cupressaceae; genus Thuja; species Thuja plicata. The sequence goes on from MU224451.1 coordinate 4,586,745, forward strand.
GGATGAACTAGCAGAGTTAACTCTTGCCGAGTGGGAAGGTAGAGGTATGAGACTCAAAAGAGTAACAAACATGGAAATTAAATTTGGCATTCATATGATAGCACACAATATTTACAGCTCAAGAAGAACCAACACTGCTGCATGTGAAGCTGTTGACCTATCCTACAAAGTTATCAAGAAAAATCTGGTATTCGACCTAGCAGAATTGCAACTCACTCAGTTGCTAAAGAACATGGAGAACATCCAAGTATCAAAAACCAATTCATGTAAGTTTGGTTCTCTTCTAATTTGCATACTATTTTATGTTGAGAATTTCTTTCCCTCCAAAGGAGCAGTAGTATGGAAAAAGGATAGACCAATCATTCATCAAATTAATGATTTCATAGCTGAGATGGGAGATAATTTTGATAGTATCATGGATGGATACTTTGAAAGCTTCAAACAGAAAATTCAGAGTAGATATAGGATTCCCAAACAACTAGTTGAGGAGTACAAAGAATAAATTTGTTTTCTAGTTGATTGTGACAAAGTGTATATACAAGTAGTAAAGCCTAGGGTTGCATGGGTACAACCCTTGCCATATGAAGTTAATAATGAGGAAAATAAAGAAATCATATAGGCTCTTGTGAATGAACCTTTCAATCCAAAGGCACCCTACTTTGGAACCTATGAGGAAGCTAAGAGTAGAATATCTCTGGAAATTGAGATTCTTAAGATATTGAAGAGAGGAAGAAAGAGACTTGATACATTCAAGAAGAAGTATGGAAAGACCTCCGACTCTCCTTCAATATCTGAGAGCAAAGAGGAAACAGTTAAAATAGAGGAGATTGAGGAAATTGAATCTAACAAGGAAGAAAGTGATGTTAATCCTCCACAGAAGAAGAGGAAGACAACACCTAAACAGAAGAAATAAAAATGCACTACTCCTGTTGTCACACTGAGAAGATCTAGGAGAAATCTTATATTAAGTGATGAAGAGGATGAAGATGAAGAAGATACTATGGTCTTAACAAAACCCACACCCACACTTGATCAAAGGATCAAAGACCTTAAAGAAGGAAGAACCATGATTTCTTTGAAATCACAGAAGTATGCTTCTAGGACAAAAAAAGAGAAGAAGAAAATTGAGCATGCAGTGGTGGAGAAGATGGAAAAGTGGAAATATGACCCTTCCAAGTTGAAGAATTATATGACAAAAGATTTATTTAAAGAAGTCTCTATTCCCTGGAAGAATGAAATACAAATTGAAAGGGATATAAGGGAAGAGACATTGAAGTAGGTCATGCCTACAATGAAAGGTAAAGAAGTGAAAGAGGCCTTAAAAAATATGAGAATAATCACACCCCCAAATTCAGGGCATTTCAAATATTGAATAAAAATATAGAAGAAGTAGCTTAGTGTGCCACATTAGTGTGGAATTCAATATTTGAGATTGCAAAAAGCAATGTGAAGGAAGAAGTACCGAGTACAAACCCTCCAACACAAGGAAATGATGACCCTCTACCTGAGGTATAGACTATTGAAGAGTCCAACACAAAGAAGATTGTAGTTGAGGTAATGGCATCACTACCCAAATCTCCCATACATAGTATAGTGACTCCAAGAAAAGACAGTTGCAGAATCTACACCAGAATAGACAAAACCTGAGCAACAGGCTCCTCTTACTACTGAAACATGTGTTAGGGTAGTCACATTATAGCTAATAATTAAATCATTTAATTATTAGTCTATTATACTCTATGCTTAAGTTATACTTAGGTAGATTTTTAGTCTTTAGGGTTTTCCCCTTTAGGGTTTTGGTATCCTTTTATAAGGACTCACCGCTTTGTCTTTTCTTCTACTTCATGACAGGTTTGCATGCATGTGTTCTTGGGAGAATAGGACATTTCCTATTTCTAACAACATGCACACCTGAGTCAATGAAAGGAAAGGTAGACATTTCTACTTTTGATTCATCAGTTAGTATTGATCCAACAATTGGTAATATAAAGGTCAATTACCTAATTGGATTGAATACTGATACTAAGAATAAGATAGATAAAGGAAAGGAAATTGTTCCTTCACTGAGTCCTAAATTAGAGGCAGCAATAACTAGTGAGATAGATTTGGATAAAAAGATTGTGATTCCTAATTGGGATCTATACAACCTGTCTGTAGAACAAATGGATATCTTGGGAGAACTATGGAAGAATAGGGCCTCACAGCAGAAGGTAAGAAAGGAAAGACAAAGGAACAAAGTAATTGAAGATGTAAAAGGCATATTTGTAGATGCTTTGCAGATTGAAGTCAATGAAAGTGACTCAATAATGGACCAACTTGTTGACATTTTCCAAAAGTTCAACACAAACATGAATGTTCAAGAGAAGCTACTTGGGAAGGTAGAGAAGAAATTTGAGCACAAGGTTCTAGAGAGCATTGAAAAGAAGATTGCAATTGACCAGGTGTAGCTTACATAGATTATCAGCACTCTAGAAACCACTGTGAAAAATGTGGTAGAATTATTTGTAAAGTTGAGTGACTCATCCAAATTTACCATGGAAATCAAGAATAAGATAGTAAAGATAGATGATCACATGAAGGAAAGTGCAAGGTAGTTAGCACTTGACCTGAGCACCAGTTCTGCTCACTTCAAGAAAGTAAAATATCTTACTAATTTACAAGTTGAAGTGTTGAGAGAAGAAGAAAGAATCATAGAATCTCTTACAACCATCCAGAGCCAAATTCTACCACATATGGATGGAATGCAGAAACATATAGCACATGCTAAAACTATCATCCATGAAAACAACTTCTCAGTTGTCGAGCTGATGATAGAGATATCTGTAGAACTGCAAATTGAATTGCACATCTTGAAGGTGCTATAGGATGATTGGGACAACACTCTATCTCAGATTTTGAAGGTACATAGTGATTTTTTATCCTACTTTAGGATAGCTATGTAGATGACATTCCTTTTCAGAATTATTGTCAAAAACAAGGGGGAAATATCATTGTATAAGAGGGATATATCATTGTAAATAGTACATGTATAGAGAATAGTGTAGAAGATATATGTTACAATAACAATTTTGAAAAATAGAAAATCAGATTCAGTCAGACTCGAGCAACAGAGCATGTGTTAAAACCTGAGCAATTTGTAAGGGGGAGTTTTGATATATCATATACAAATTTTAATACTAAGTTTTTTTGTCACTAATGCCAGATTATAGACCTTATGACAAGACATATTGTCAATTAGTGTCAAAACACTTAGTCATTTAGTGTTACCTAAGTACATAGTGTTACTCAAGTATACAGTGTCACCTGAGTGTTCAGTATCACCCGAGTACTCTTTTGGACCTGAGTGACAATTTGAAGTTGAGTTTGCATATATTGTTGAATATATTTGTTTATTGCAAGCTGACTTACAAATTTATTTGTTGGATAAAGATATATATGTAATATAGTTTGTTTATCCAATAGAAGAGAAGAATATGTATATAGTATGAATGTATAATTAGAAGATGATATGATTATGCGAATGGAAGTTTGAATCAAGTGAAGAAGTGTTCAGGACAGCAGAGACTTATCTATCACATTTAGGTGATCAGTTATATTTCAAAGGATCTTATTCAGCAATCACAGTTGCACAGAGAAGATCATCAAATAGTTCATTCTCATAGGTGGATCAAAAAAATCCTTTAACAAGGTGGACCTAATATTCCTTTCTATGCTCCTAATAGGGCAGACAATTAGAAGTGGTCATTGTAAGCTCTAATAGGCTAAATTTATACTACACTACTAAATCTTGCGAGTATCATCCCCACCCAATTTTACTTTCTTTTGGAAGGTTTCTAGGTAACCAAGTATTGTGTTATGTGTTATATCTGATTATTTACTTTCAAGTTAAATGCATGCAAACAAATTAGCTAATCTAATTATGGACTAAAAGGATTAATTTTTATTGATTCTTGATTCACCCCCCCCCTTCCCTCTTAGTCATTGGGCACATCATATAATTCCAACAAAATTAATATGAAATTACAACATGATTAGATCCACCTTCTTGTAATGCTATAAAAAAACAACATATCATGCTTGTCAATAATATCTTATGTAAACTTATAATAGAATAAAATAAAGAAAACCATCAACATAAGATAGCAACAAAGTCACACAAATTGGAAACATAGAAGCATAACAAAACATAGGATTAATGTGGAGAAAATCTAGTGGAAAAATAACTCACTAAGAAGAGAAGACATGTATGCATTATCTTGAAATAAATAACATTATAATATATTCAATTCTATTCTCCTCTTTTCCTCTAATATGTCAACATATGTGTACCTATGACTAACCTTTTTCTTCCTTAATATGTCCTTATTCCTACATAGTAACTCTCGATTCAATTGTAGAGAAGATTCACTAAGGTTTCTAAGAAGGGCCACATTATCCCTAACACCATATTACCCTCAGAAAAATCCCCTAGATGATTCCTCCCATCATTCTCTGTCATTAGATATGGTGCTAGAATCAGAAGATCAAATGTTTGATTTGAAAAGGTAAGGATGACTCCCTTCCCCTATGAGCTCCCAAAAGACTCTCTTCTTAACTCTAATCAAGAAATCCTATCATATGTTTTTGTCATTGCAAAAAATGCATTTGTGGACTCCTTTAGAATGAATAAATGGATATTATATGAATTTAATCAAATAAATATCAAATTGATAGCCACTCATTTTTGTTTGGAAAATAAATAGTAGAAGGAATTCATGTGGGATGAGAATGAATGAAATAATCTTCTCATCTCTTTGATGAAAGAAGTTAAAGATATGGAAACTATGAGGATAAATTATGAGTGCATAATTGTTTCCCTTGAAAGTAAACTCAAAAGCATAGATTACAATATCTTCACTCTAATTTCTTTTAATTAAAGGGTTGTTAAATGTACTAGGGTGATCCCACAATAGTGGGTTACTTTTTTTGGGAGGAAGGCTTTCACCCCGAAAAGTGTGGCCCATGCAAAAACAAATCATACTTTTGATCGTAACAAGCAAATACTTTCGATCAGAAGTGAGTAACTTATGATCAAAAGTACCAAAAATGGGTACTTTTGATCGTAAGTTACTTTTGATCGAAAGTAATTTTTTACTTTTGATCAAAAGTAGTTAAGTACTTTCGATCGAAAGTACTTACCTACTTTCGATCAAAAGTAGGTTAGGTCTTTTTTAGTGGCGTATATACAACCCACTGAAATAGTGATTTTCACTATTTTGGCTAGGTTGAAACTGTGGGGCTTTTGAATTATCAAATGTCGTCAACAGGTTTTTCACATTTTTTAATTGTTTTTTAATATATACTATTTGTATATATGCATGTATATGTGTATATATGTGTATATATGCATATATATATGTATATATATGCATACATGTGTATATATATGAATATATACATGCATATATGTGTATATATGCATATATATATATATATATATATATATATATATATATATGTGTGTGTGTGTGTGTGTGTGTGTGTGTGTGTGTGTATATATATATAATATATGCATGTATATACATATATGCATTGAATGTGCACACATATATATATTATTACACAGCACACATGGTAGATGCATCGATTCCCCCTGAGGAACTATTTGCACACACTAATAGAGAAATTCAAAGGTTGCAAGATTTCAATAATAATCTAACTAGCTCTACTGTTTATAAGAACACATGTCAATCTAGACTTCATAGCTTGATTTCTATTAGGGATGACCTTCATGGTACCGCTCCCTATGGCCGAGATGTTATAGAGGCCATACTTGAGAGGAAGAGACAAGAGGTTGGCTCTGGTCTTTCTCTTAAGGAGGTACAGGCTTTAGTGCTGAAAGTGACCCTGAAAAGGGAAGTTTTTTCATCTTATGTAGAGTTATAGTATGTGAAGGGATAACAAGTTATGAGGTGTAATGATCCTGCCATATCCACATTAATATACCCATGATTTCTAGCTGCTCATGGTCGTTATCCAAATAATGACCAGATTCCTTTATACTTTGCACAACAGATTTATGTTGAGGTTCATTTAGGAATGGAAGTTAATTACACTAATTTGCTAGGACATCAAGGACAGGGGTGTGGCATACTTACTGATAGAGATTCTTATCATCAAGAAGATCATGAGAGGTCAGTACATAGGGCCATTGTTGGTTAGAGGGAACATGAAATAGCTCCTTCATTGACTACTCTTGCAGATGATGTTATCTATAGCACCCAGCTTTGAGGTGCAGTTGATAGTGTGAGGGATATTGCAGCAGCTGCTACATCCATATCAAGTGATCAGGTTGGTCAATACTTGATGTCTTGATGACACTCTAGATCATTAGTTGGAGCATAGCCACTACAGGTTACCTAGATTTTTTGACACATGATGATACATCTTCCATAAATATATAAATTTATTTCTCCTTTTCTGTAGGGATCTGCACATCCTTCATAGCATGATAGTCACTCTAGGCATGACCTCTTAGTGAGGAGTCGTCATGATGAGTCCTAGGCACTTTCATATATGATCTAGACATATTACATACATACATATTTTTGATGTTATATTATTTCATTTATATCTACTCAAGGTCGATTGACATATATTTTGTACACTTTGATTTATGTTTGACATTATTGACACATGTTTCATGAGCTTACAGTACTTGATCTCTATGTTTTATGTTTACATACTTGATCTATGATTGATCTTGGCATACTTGATCTATGATTGATGTTTCATGTGTATGTATGTGTTATATAGTTTCACTCTAATCTATACCTTCACTCTAGATACATGTGTACTCATAGTGATTCATTGATCTTAAACATGTATGTATGTGTTATATATGTGTACTTGATCTTTATGTTTTATGTTATACTTTCACTCTAGATATAGTTCAAGTGACCTATACATTTGTTGATTAAATATACTTAACCTATGATATAAATGATGATGTCTAGTTCATGCATTTAAATACATGTTTGATGTATGTGTTTGATATATATGACTGATCCTAATTTTAAAAGTATTTATGGAAAATTATATCCTAGAATTAAGTAATTACATAATATGCATTCAATCTACACATTCATATGCCAACTAAATAAGTATCCACATGACCTAGAATTAGTTCACTAGATAAAACTTTAAAGTAAATACACATCCTGAAAACATTTTTGAGATATATTAATAAATTTTAAAAAATTGCTCCATTCACTACATGGGCACTAGTAGGAAAGAATGGAGCTAAGAAAACCTTTGGTCTCGCCTGTGACAAATTTAGTACATATCTTGATATTTCATGCGTGTTTTAGACCACATCAAGTGGTTCGTCTCGCTCTTGGATAACATTTAATATTCTCTCATGGTCATTAGTATCAAGTCTCCACTTACGAACCCCGCGGCCTGTCACTGGATGAAGAGATAGGATAGTGGCAATTACAAGATGGCTATACTGATAAACCTTGTTGGAAGATTGATAATCAATAAAAGGAATCCCATGTTTTAATATTTTGGTTTGCTTCAAATATGTTCCTTGGACAACAACTCAACCTGCACATACAAGTTCAACAACATATATATATATATAGATGTGAAATTAACTATAAACACATAATTACACCGTAAGTTAAACCTCAATTGTAATAAAATAAACACAAACATGTCCATTACTAACCTATTGGAAACATAATTTCATCACTTGTTTCATTCTTTGTTAGCACCATCCTCTCCTTGGTGCAATGTAATAAATAGTAACTAACACATTCCACATTTCCAAGCTCTGCTATTACTGCAAAAACATGTCCTACAAAATATGTTTTCAATTTGAGGGACCTCTAAATATAAATTAAATATCTACATTGAATAGTAAATAAGAACGCTATTTACATGAACATGTACCAATTTTGATCAAACCTCAAATATGGTCATAATCGGTTGAAATCAATGGAATGTCATCAAAGCTTTCATCCTCAACTTCATCATTTGTATTAGTAACGTCTAGTGGAACCAATTCCATTCACTAACATATCCACATTTTTGGTTGATACAATCACCATAGTTTTCAGAAATGCAGTCATAACAAAAGCATGAGTAATCTCTAGTGTACAATGACCACACATTACTATATGTACTCATAATTGAATAAATGGATCTTGTTTTTTCTACCCTCTTGCATCCATGGATTGATCTTCTATCAACACCTGAACAAGACACATACATGTAAAAATTTAAGACAACTTAAAATCATATATATATGCTGGTGTTCTTCAATTCAATTCAAATAAATTTCAAGCACATGTACATTAATTTACACTTCAAAACAAGTGATGTTCCATTTATGCCAGATATATCCCAGAATACTCTGAATGGTATGACTCGATCCAAATGTGATGTTGTGTTATCCTGAGTTGGAACCTCAAAATGTGTCTTGCACCACTCAACTACATCATGAGCATTATTTATATGATAGCCTTGATAGTCTAGATGATGCTTTCTTAAAGCATGTTTGATACAGGCTCCTGCACCATCATGCTCTCCCTTTCCATGTCCACTCTCAAAGAAAATCCAAATATGTTGTATCTTTTGGTATCGATGATATCTACATAGTGCATAAAATGGCCTTTTTGATTTAAATTGTGTTGCACATCCATCTGACCAAACAAAATGCTTTTCAATTTTGATGTCTTTGTTCTCCAAATATCCAAAAAATGTTTTAAAGCAATGCTCAACAAAATGTGTGTCATGCTCTTTATCATCACTAATGTAAAATTGATATTCTTTCATTATGACCCGTGTTTGATATGTACTTTCAACACCATCCAAATCTAATTGTGCATGTCGATAAGTAACATGTACCATGATAGTGACTTGCTCTGTATAGTAATTCTGCTTGAAGTCATTTTTGAGAAACAAAAGAGTAATTTTCTGCAAAGTCAACAACCGATAAAATTGTTCCAACAGGAAAAGTTTCTCTTAGTAGTTGGGACTGTTCTTCTTTCCATTTAACAAAAAAAAATGACGCATATATGGTTGTGTTAATTTATGAAAAAATCTCCATAAATATTGCAACATGTATCTCCTCCTCTACATATTCCAACCTTGTTGACTCTTTCCCAACTTTCATTTCAGACTTTATGTACTTGTAACTCTTAAAATTTACCATCCTCATCATGTAGGTATCTTCAACTCTTAAGGGAAATTTAGCCAAATCCCCGCATGTTTGACAAGTTCCTCTTATGCAATCTATTTTAGGTATTTCATGATCAATTGATTTGTTATATAAGATTGATGTTATGAATTGGCTTGGACATTTCAAAAAAGCATTTTGATAGCCATCGCATTCTTATATCATCTTTCTGAACCCTTGATAGTAGAGATCAAATTCAACATGATATCGAAAAAAAAAAAGTTTCAAAATTTTTATTTATCTTTACAAAATATGGCTTTAATTTTTCAAACATTGTTTGTCCAATCTTAATGTCAGGATTGGAATTACAAAATGAGAGATACAATTCATGTTGTGTGTTGCCCAACCAATGTTTTTTGTGCTGCAAATACTCTTTAGGCCCAGTCCTCTTCTTGATAACATCTCTTCTATTTGGTGAAGGACGAGTATGATCAATCCAAAATGTCGTAACCAAGTTCCTAACTGTTTCATTAATCCAATCAGAGCGTAAATCTCTACACATTAGTGCCCAATTACCTTCCAACGTAGTGTCATCCAAATTGATTTTCCTTTTCAAATAATGTCCTAGAGTCTTCCTACTATACCCGATATGGGATCAAACTGAATAAATTTGTCTTTTTGGGACATGTTTTTATTTAAAATAGATGTCAGTATCACTCTTCTTGAAATAGACTTATCTACAGATCCAGTTTTTTTCCCAATGGAATGCAAACCTTCCTTAACACTTTCAGCAATGGTTTTGTGTACATTAGGCATTTTTGTCCTTTTTAAACTTGCATCTACACCCAACAAATTTAATGGCTCTTTTAACTCATCTTTAAGAAGTGTAATTGATAATAGTTGGGTTTTTTTCTAGTGTATCAAGATTCTCAAATTGTGCAATTATTTCCTTGGACTTTTTATTCAATGCCCTCTTCATAGTATTTATGGGCTGTTTAGCATAATCACTCAATTTTTCCACATCCATTTTATTAAATTATCTATGCTTTTACAATTAATTTTTCTCTTCAACTCTTGGGCTAGAATAATATTCTCATTTGTTGTTTGTACTTGGGCTGCAAATAAAATAAAAAATTCTCTTAATATCTCATCTTAAGGGGAAAGACACAAAATTCATAATTAACTATATTAAGAGACTAAATTGAGAGAGTGGGGGAGATTTAGAGAGAGAGATGTGTACATTTCTGGGATTCTAAAGGTTGTACTTGTTGATCCTATTGACTTTGCGATGACCCTTCTCCAACTTCTAAAGGTTGGGCTTGTTCACCTTGCAATGACCCTTCTCCAACTTCATAAGGTTGTGCTTCGTGAGAATTTCCTGCATACATTTAGGTATTTAATTATTTTAAACAAAAGGGTCTAATTGGGGTCTAATTATGTCTAATTATGTCTAATTGTGTCTAATTAGGTCCTAAAGGGGCTAATTGTGTCTAACTAGGTCCTAAAGGGTCTAGTTAGGTTATAAAGGGTCTAATTAGGTCCTAATTGGATATAATTAGGTCCTAAAGGGTCTAATTGGGTCCTAATTGGATCTACTTGTCCTAATTGTCCTAATTGGATTTAATTAGATCCTAATTGGGTCTAATTGGGTCACAATTGTCTAGGTAATTGGATCTAATTAGGTCCTAAAGGGTCTAATTAGGTTATAAAGGGTCTAATTAGGTCCTAATTATCCTAATTGGATGTAATTGTTTTAATTGTCCTAATTAGATGTAATTAGGTCCTAATTGGGTCTAACTGGATCCTAATTGGATCTAATTAGATCTAATTAGGTCCTAAAGGGTTTAATTTGAGCTAATTGGGTCTTAAAGGGTCTAATTGGATCTAATTAGGTCCTAAAGGGTCTAATTAGGTTATAAAGGGTCTAATTAGGTCCTAATTAGATCTAGCTGGATCTAATTACATCCTAATTGGATCTAATTAGGTCCTAATTGGATCTAATTGTCCTAATTGGATCTAATTAGGTCATAATTGGGTCTAATTGGGTCCTAATTGGATCTAATTGGACGTAATTAGGTCCTAAGGGTTTAATTGGGTCTAATTAGGTCCTAAAGGGTCTAATTGGATCTAAGTGCGTCCTAATAGGTACAATAAGGTTTAAGATGTATAATCAAGGATATAATTGCGTCTAAGTGGGTCTAATGGGGTCTTAAGGGGTCTTAAGGGGTAATATAACCTATCGTAGGTCCAAATATGTCTAATTGGGCCTAATTAGGTGGAATAAACGGTATAATTGGATCTAATTAGGTCCTAATACATTCCAATTGGATCTAATTGGATCTAATTGTCCTAATTGGATCTTTATTGTCCTACATTTGGATCTAATTGGATCTAATTAGGTCCTAATTGGATCTAATTGTCCTAATTCTCCTAATTGGATGTAATTAGGTCCTATTTGGGTCTAATTGGATCCTAATTTGATCTAATTGGATCTAATTAGGTCATAAATGGTAATTGGATATAATTAGGTTATAAAGGGTCTAATTAGGTCCTAATTGGATCTAACTGGATCTAATTACATCCTAATTGGATCTAATTAGGTCCTAATTGGATCTAATTGCCCTAATTGGACCTAATTAGGTCATAATTGGGTCTAATTGGGTCCTAATTGGATCTAATTGGACCTAATTAGGTCCTAAAGGGTTTAATTGGGTCTAATTAGGTCATAAAGGGTCTAATTAGATCTAAGTGCGTCCTAATAGGTACAATAAGGTTTAAGATGTATAATCAAGGATCTAATTGGGTCTAAGTGGGTCTAATGGGGCCTTAAGGGGTAATATAACCTATCGTAGGTCCAAATATGTCTAATTAGGCCTAATTAGGTGGAATAAAGGGTATAATTGGATCTAATTATCTCCTAATACATTCTAATTGGATCTAATTCGATATAATTGTCCTAATTGGACCTTTACTATCCTAAATTTGGATCTAATTGGATCTAATTAGGTCCTAATTGGATCTAATTAGGTCCTAATTGGATCTAATTGTCCTAATTCTCCTAATTGGATGTAATTAGGTCCTAATTGGGTCTAATTGGATCCTAATTGGATCTAATTGGATCTAATTAGGTCCTAAAGGGTAATTGGATCGAGTTAGGTTATAAAGGGTCTAATTAGGTCCTAATTGGATCTAATTGTCCTAATTTTCCTAATTGGATCTAATTGGACCTAATTACCTATCCTAAAGGGTTTAATTGGGTCTAATTAGGTCCTAAAGGGTCTAATTGGATCTAAGTGCGTCCTAATAGGTACAATAAGGTCTAACATGTATAATCAAGGGTCTAATTGAGTCTAAGTGGGTCTAATGGGTTCTTAAGGGGTCTTAAGGGGTCATATAACATATAATAGGTCCAAATAGGTCTAATTGGGCCTAATTAGGTGGACTAAAGGGTATAATTGGATCTAATTAGGTCCTAATACATTCTAATTGTCCTAATTGGATCTAATTGTCCTAAATTTGGATGTAATTGGATCTAATTAGGTCCTAATTGGATCTAATTGTCCTAATTCTCCTAATTGGATGCAATTAGGTCCTAATTAGGTCTAATTGGATCCTAATTGGATCTAATTGGATCTAATTTGGTCCTAAAGGGTAATTAGATCTAATTAGGTTATAAAGGGTCTAATTAGGTCCTAATTGGATCTAATTGTCCTAATTGTCCTAATTGGGTCTAATTGGGTCCTAATTGGATCTAATTGGACCTAATTAGGTCCTAGAGGGTTTAATTCGGTCTAATTAGGTCCTAAAGGGTCTAATTGGATCTAAGTGCATCCTAATAGGTACAATAAGGTCTAACATGTATAATCAAGTGTCTAATTGGGTCTAAGTGGTTCTAATGGGGTCTTAAGGGATCTTAAGGGGTCATATAACCTATCATAGGTCCAAATAGGTCTAATTGGGTCTAATTAGGTGGACTAAAGCGTATAATTGGATCTAATTAGGTCCCAATACATTCTAATTGGATCTGATTGGATCTAAATGTCCTAATTGGATCTAATTGTCCTAAATTTGGATCTAATTTGATCTAATTAGGTCCAATTGGATCTAATTGTCCTAATTGAATGTAATTAGGTCCTAATTGGGTCTAATTGGATCCTAATTGGATCTAATAGGATCTAATTAGGTCCTAAAAGGTAATTGGATCTAATTTGGTCCTAATTGGATGTACTTGGATGTAATTAGGTCCAAATTGGGTCTAATTGGATCCTGATTGGATATAATTAGGTCCTAAAGGGTAATTAGCTCTAATTAGGTCCTAATTGGAAGTAATTGTCCTAATTGGATGTAATTAGGTCCTAATTGGGTCTAATTGGATCCTAATTGGATCTAATTAGGTCCTAAAGGGTCTAATTAGGTTTTAAAGGGTCTAATTAGGTCCTAATTGGATCTAATTGGATCTAATTACATCCTAATTGTTTATAATTAGGGCCTAATTGGATCTAATTGTCCTAATTGTCCTAATTAGATATAATTAGGTCCTAATTGGGTCTAATTGGGTCCTAATTGGATCTAATTAGGTCATGTAATTAAGTCTAGAATTAGGTCTTAGGTCTAATTATGTCCTAATCTAGGTCTAATTACGTAGGATTTCTAGGGTTTAGGGTTTAGGGTTTAGGGTTTAGGGTTTAGGGCCTTAGGTCTAATTAGGTAAGGTTTAGGGTTTAGGGTCTTAGGTCTAATTAGGTAGGGTTTATAGTTTAAGGTTTAGGGTCTTAGGCCTAATTAGGTAGGGTTTAGGGTCCTAGGTCTAATTATGTCCTAATAGGTCTAATTAGGTCTTCTTTATCAAATTAGGATATTGTAATATCATGCTTACGTGTTTCATTAAGACAAGTAATAATCATCAACTTTAAATATGGAGAGAGGGAAAGAGAGATAAAGAGATATAGACATGTACCTTGTTTCTTATGATAATATCTTTCCCGAGCTTCTTCACGTAGTCTTTTTCAGTCACTTCTGAATAATGTCGTGTACTCTTATTTAGCCTTCTTTTTTTATTTCCCATCACAATTTGCAAAATTGTCTTCCTGTTTCCAAAATCTGAATATTTTTGAAACTTTCAAATTAATAAGATGACGAAAAACATATATTTATTTATATGTAATCATTCTAAACCTGAAACAACACCTAATAGGCTGACATAGGTTTCTATCGAAAGTCATCTCTGACTTTCTATCGAAGCTTGAAACTTTTGATCGAAAGTGCTTTAGTAAATGGCTAACAAATGTCAAATCATGAAACTACTTTCGATAGAAAGTAGTTTTGATTGAAACTAAATAGTTTCGATTGAAACTTCTGTCTATCGAAAGTAGTTTATATCGAAAGTAATTTCTATCGAAACCCACTAAATTTTGTCCATTTGCAGAGGTTAAGATAAATCTGGAATTTTCATGGCTTTGGGGCTCAAGCGCTCTGCTCAAATGGAAGAATATGGAGATGTCCTTTTGCATCACACAAGTACTCTAAACTAGATTTCTAATGAATATAGGTTTGACGATTTTTGAATTCATTAGGTCTATGTTTTGTGACGTGCATCAAATGTAGGTTTTTTTATCAAAAATAAACCTCCAAGTTTGACGTTCAATGAAAAATAGTAGAAAAAAGATTATTTTTTTTGAAAAATAATAGTGCTCTCCGGCTTCGAGTGTACTTTCTATAAAAAAAATGAATTTTGATAAATACACAACAATTTATAAGCTATGCAGTCAAGGTATGTCAAAATTATGGTTTATGCTACTTCAAATGTTGACAAAATATGCAATAATCATGTTAATGTTGTCAAACCAATTACATGCCCTCTGTATGGATGTTACAAAACCAAATTCGAAAGAAGCGCATTGATATATATTTTAGAAAAAAATGTATGCCCTATGAAGTCAATGTAACTTTTTGAAAATGACATTTTCAGCAACATAGCAGTTTTAGTGGGAGAAAAAAAAACTATTAAAATCAATTCAATATATATAATCTAGACAGAAAATCCTAAAAGACTCTAGTTTACTTCATCTTCTGATTTCAAATGGTTTAACGAAAACATGCATCTGAATCTGAAAGTTTCTTTCAAAATGTAGACTTCAGTGTCTGTTTAGGAAAAAAAGTGTAACCCACTATTCTGGGATCACCCACTACAAAAAATATTATAACTTTGGTCAGCAAGTATAAGAAAATGCAATTGAGTGGGATATAGGTATTTTATGTGGAAGCAAGAGAACGAAACACCCAGGGGTTGATTGATGACAACAAAGGACCACAAACTAGAACAACCTCGATCCATTGTTCCCAAGACCTATAGAATCTCAAAAAGGTGACACTAGACATGTCCATGATAGAGGATAAACCCACGGAGGCTATTAAGAAGTTAATTTAGGCTTATCTTTTGTATTTTGTCTCTGGTCTATTTTTTATTTTTTGTCTCATTTTTCCTAATGGTTGGTTGTCTATTTCAAACACTTGATTGTTGGCAGCTTATTGTAAGTATGGTTTCAAGTCCCGTCAAAACCTGTTTGATCCTTAATCAAAAACTCTATATTCAATTGTTCCACATTATTTCTACATCCAAGGAGTTGATTTTATAAGTATGCAAAGAGCTCAAAAGCACCAAACAATGCACCCAAAGATGTATCTTCATTCCAAACATCCAAACCTTGGATTGCCTCCTCAAAATGCAAACATATATAGTTATGGGTCCAATACTTTGCATCCAACTTAAGCACCCAATCTTGGAAATTAAATATTATATGAAATGTAGTAAATGACAAGATACTAAGAGACACTTGTTACCTCTTTACAAATTCCCACTTGGAGAAGCCCAAAAATCAATCATTCATCCACTTTACTTTTCATTAACCACCCCATTCTAGTTGTGCATAGATGTCTTCCCATTTACTTTCTCTCATCTACAAAATATCAATACATCCCTCATTTACCAAGATATTTATGACTACATACCTAGATATTCATCCTTCCTCTAGTCACAATTATTTATTGTGTATATATAAAGTATACCTTCATGAAATTAGGTTGTAATCTATCAATTCTATGGAAATAAAAGTCTAATTTAACTCAAAGAATTGACAAAATAATAATAAGCATTTCATGGCTCTCTAACTAAGCATGCTAATGAAGCTCTCAACCTTAATCTCCATTAGTGACAGTCCTATAAAGAGAATTGATTTATGATAATTCCTAAATCTAGCTCTCAACTCTCAAATTGCAATGCAATTCATTCAATTATGCACTCAAATTGCTCTGTTATGCTCTCAAATATTATCAAATGATATGATGTTGAAGTAATTATCTATAGTGTAGATTCAATTGCTCATGAATGTCTAGGATCCTTAATGCTTTCAAAATGCATGGTATTTATAGGATTTCCCAAGGGTAGGGGGTAGATCTCAGTTGATCATGATCAAAGATTGGTTGAGTTGAAGGCTTTCAAATGGTTTAAAATGGAGAGACTATTTAAATGGTGGTCTCAAAAGTTGGGACAAAGAGACAAATTGAGTGGTGAGGATGTTAAAGGGTTAAATGAGTGATCAAGATTGCAAAGTTTGGAGTGATCCATGTGCTTTCAATCCTATATTCTCATTGGCTCTTTGAATTCTTGTCTCCTTTGTTGAAAGAAATAAGGATTTAATCATTTCAATTAATTAATTAAATTAGTCATGTAAGGGAATATGTTGATTTTGATTTTTGATTTAAAATATACAATTAATTGATTAAATCAAATATATAGCTTTTTTTTATCCCTTTTAGGATTATATATAGTTAATTGATATATTTATTAATCAATTCTTTGATTTGATGTAATTTTGTCCCTTTTGATTGAATTATTCCATTTGATTTGATAAAATTGCCTTTTGATTTCATTATTTATACACCTAACTAGTTTTAGGTGTCTACAAATTCCCCTCTTTAAATTGATGTGTGAAGCGCATTGATTCAAAGAAAATTGATGTCCTGGTCTAATTGATTGATTGATCTGATTAATCTAATGTGAAAACCTGATTTGATAATTTGATATAAAACCTTGATAAGAAACTTGATGCCAACTTGATGTTTGATGAACAATCCGATCATAAAACCTTGATGTAAAGAATAGCGCAAAACTGCCCCACTGGTAGCCATTTAAAATTTTGGTACCCCATATTTTGTTGTCATTGCGAACGTGTGATAAAAGTCATGTTTGACCATATGATGCCCCCTCGAAAATGAAAATAGAATTTATTAACAGAGGCAAAAAGATATTGAAGAATGCAATTATTAGGTCAATTATGTTTTCATTTCTGAAAAACCAGATGATAAATCGATCACAATATGCCCCAATGATGAAAAATATAAATTTTAAGGTCATAAAGGGTAAAAATCTCTTGAAAATTAGGTCAAAAATTATAAATAGAAGTAAAAAATTTCATTTTTACTATTCATTTTCACTTTTGACCTCTCATTCTTGCTCTGAGACTTTGAGAGATTCTGATGATGGTGGTCCCCATACGCAAGCATCAGTTCAAGAGAGGGTGCAGATTGCAGAGGTTAGCTGAGTACGAACCTACGATGAGTGATTTCCACCTTCTCAAGCATTTATTACTTCATTTATTGCATTTAAACAATTTTCTTACACCTAGTTAGGGTTTTTCTTGCAATTTTTAGTGAATTTATGCATAGAAATAAGTAAAGTTTTGCGTAGAAAGATAAAGTTACACATCTGCATAGTGAAGTGACTCATAGAAATTAGAAAAATTTTGAGTATGAAACATCCTAGGTCACGTGTAGCAGAAGTGAATTTGCGCGTATGAAACCCTAACTAAAACCCTAGTTTTAAGTTACGCATACCAATGTTTAAGTCACACATATGCTGCAAAGTATTGTGTACTAGGCCGAGTTATGCCTAACAAGTATAAAATGCTGCATGTGATAGGTAAAGTTATACGTAACCTGAAATGATGCATACACCATTTTAAATAGTGCATACAAACAAGAAAAATGATGCCTGAGTGTAAAGAATAAAAACCTTGATTGTTATTGATTTTCTCTGATAGATCGGATACCAGATTGATTGAAAAGATAAGTAGGTTGGATTTAGTAATGAAATCAAGTGTTTAGGATGTTAGGATTATCAGTTAGATGGATGTTGAAATATCAATTAGATTGGTAGGATAAGGTAAACTGATGTATTTTCCCCTTCTCATGATATAGAGTTAGAAAAAATAGTTGATGTTGCTCAAAAAGACTGATAGGTTGATTTAATGATTGATTGATGTAGAATAATCCATTTAAATGATGATACTAATCAAATTGAATTGATTTGAAAAATAGGTACCATTTTGGAATTTATATGTCTAGGGTGTTCAAGCTTGGCTTGCCAATATGGTATACCAGTTATCAGGTCATGAGAGACACATTATCAGTAGATGTAGTTTGTTTTACCTTCTTGAGTTACCTCAATTCTAGATGAACCAAGGATTACTTACAGCTATGGTAGAGTGGTGGCACTTAGACCATAATACCTTTCACTTTCCCCTAGGAGAGATGACAATTACTCCAGAGGATATTATAGGTTATTGAGGATCTTGAATCGAGGAGAGCAGGTATATTACAACTAGGTTTATGATGGCAGCACATGCAGACGGGTGTTTGCAGATCTGACAATTGGTGACAAGAGTATCCCTTGGGAACAATTTGTTTCATTCCCTCCTCTTCCTTTAGTATTAGGCACACTAATTGATGGATTATTATTACCAGATTTATAAGGTCACAAATTTGCAGTGGGTTGGGGTCACATCATCGAGGATATGATCACTCATCCTTGGAGATTTAATTGGGGTTCTTGCATTTTAGCACAGTTGTATCATGAGTTGCACCATGTTGTTTATAAAGGTAGTGTTTCATTTTCTGCTGGAGTGATGCTTTTACAATTATGGACATGGGAGCACATCCCTATTTCAAGACCGATTGCTACCAAGGAGAGAGATCCCAGATGGCCATATGCATATTTGTATAAGGGCATGGATGTTCAGCCTCAGCTGGGTAAGCTAGATTACTAGAGATGCATGCTTGATGATATTGACTAGGTCATATAGAGACCATATTTAGGTTGTGAGGCATGGTGAGAGGATGATGATGAGCTACCATATATGTTCACACCTCAATGGATGATAGGCTGGTCACCTCTAGTGATTGAGAGATTTTGTTATTATAGAGTATCTCGTCAGTATGGTAGGATTTAGGATATACCTCAGGGTTTGGCACTAAATTCTCAAGTCCAGGCTAAGAGATCCATGTGGGGTGTGGAGGTTGATTTTTAGTATGCTTGTGATTAGATAGATAGATTGGGGTACATGTAGTAGGATATGCGTGAGCATATAGAATATGTAGGGATGTCAGCGGATTATTCCTAGTGGGTTTCTCATCATAGATTCCCTCAGTTCACTAATCCTAGTGAGTTGATTCCTGACATGGATGATCCTTTGAATGATGATGATGATGGCGGTGGTGGTCAAGGTGGTGGGAGAGTACAAAGAGGTACATAGATCTAGAGAGTTTCTCAATGAGTTGGAGATAGAGGTAGAGGAAATGAAGTTCCACAGATGAGGGGTGGTCATGTGTGAGGGAGAGGGGGTGGTTTCATGATGAGACCAGTTGATGTAGTACCAGTGGCAGTATGGGGTCAGCAATAATAGAGAGTGGCCAAACAGGCTCAAATAGTTGTTGCTAGACAGGTTCCTCTATAGGGACAAGCTCCTCCATAGAGACAGGTGCCTCCACATATTGTGCCCCAGATTCCTATTGCACCACAGGTACCTATTTCACCACAAGCTCCTTAGGCTATAGACACCTTGACACATGATGTCAGGACCTTACATGATGGGATGACAATGATGAGTGGTCGGATTGATTAGGTTGGTAGTATTATGCATCAATTTATGACTATGATGGCACTGATGCAGAGTATGGTGAGTACTAGTTAGGTACCTCCTACCACAAAATATAGATAAGAAGATAGAGATACAGATGGTACAGGTGGATCAGGGATAGGAGATGCACCAGGTTCCCCTACTGGGCCATGATTTTATATTGGGATCATTGGATCATATGTATTGTATCACATGTATCAGATATATTTGAGACGATTAGGACTTTGATGTACCATTTTTATATGATGTAGCTTTGATATGTCAGACATTTGATTTGCATTATGATATGATATATGTGAGACTTCCTTTGATGATATGATTATATATGGTGTTTAGGATGCACTTAATTTTACATGCTATGGATGCAATGTCTTATTGATATGACATAGTTAGATGAATGAATATGTATGCAAGTCTATTTCTACATGATTTTAATTTATGATGAATTCAATTTTAAATGATAGATGCAATGTAATGATCTTTATGCATGCATGTTATGTTTTTTGTATTTTGATATTTGAAGAATGCATTATTTTGATGAAATGCACCTATGTGGATGATGAAATGTTTATGGATTTTGGATAATGAATAATGATGTAATGATGTATAAATTATAAATAATGTTTAATGATTAATGAATGCAAAGGTAAATGCACAAGAAAGTCTCCATAATTGATTAATTTCAACCAAGAGAAAGATACGAACTTTTGAATAATTAACCCCTTTGAACTTAGGAAATCCCCTAAATGCAATTTAATCTAAGAATGAAATGCAATTGATTGTCACTTTGTTTTTGCAAAAGAAATTTAAAAGGAAGATATATTTTCATCACAAAGCTTTTTGTGAACTAGGAGCAAGTACAATCATCACTAATTGGATAACCACATAATGATAATATGAATACTTCTTTCATCAATTTTGTTATCATTAGAAACTAGTACAACCCTCACTAGTTGAATAATCAACTATGGGATTTTGAATACCGGTTTCATCAGATTCAATGTTGCAATTGGATTTTGGTATTAAGATATGGAAGATCTAAATATCCAAGGTATACATGTGCGTAAACAAAAAAATTTCAAACCTCCTTCATATATGAATGTCCTCGATGATTCTTTGATGACCATGTCCTTAGATGAATTCGCATAGGTTGGTGGATCTTCCTCAAAACAGTCACTCAAAAATCAAGAAAAATATCATGTCTGTATCATCACCAATCTAGTTGAAACATAATTGATTAGATAAAAAGAACATGATTCAATGAACATCATCAAAAAATTTAGGTGTTTGTATTGTATCAAGATTTTCAAGAGAATTCCATCCATTCTGATCTATTAGGTTTTGTCAATTTTAAATCCCGATAAAAAGGTCATGAAGTTCAGGGATCACATTTCAAGGTCGAATGCTTGGGTTGAACAATGATAAACATCAAAGGCTCAAAAATATCTCTCCATTGAAGTTCTGAAAATCTCTCATGTCATGTGAACAAAAAGTAACGCTTATCGAATCCATTTTTATAAAAACAAATACTTTCCCCCAAGTGAATATGAGACCATGTATAAATCTGGGAAAATGATGATGACACGTAACTGATTAAATGTTTGAAAATGTAAAGTTTAAGATAATGCAAGGCATTAAATTAGTTAATGGTTTGTATTGTCATTTATGTCAACTTGATATGTATGGTCATGTACATAATGCCAAAGACTTAAGAGAATCAATGGAACAAAGGTTATGCTTTCAACAATACATAAAAGTCATGTGTTCACCAAGTGAAAAACAACACCGATGGAGTGCACACCATCAGTAAAGGAAAAGAAGAACAGTCATCGTGATACCCGACGATCAGAATTACAGTATTTCCTGATGAAGCAAAAACACAGAGTGCCTGACGAGAAAAGTCAGAAGGTTGCCCGATGATTAATTTTCCAATGATGCCCAACAGATGGAGATCACGAAGCTAACTGGAGTCACACCGATAGAACAGAGAGTTTAGAAAATGAAAAAATATCTAGCTGGCAAGAGCTAAAGATAGACTTAACTGGTTGAACTTTCTTTGTTTTATTCAACCAGAGTTAAGTGATTAGTTTAAAGATGACTTGTACAGTTGGCAAGAAGATAATTACAAGACAAATTAGGATTTATGCTTTAAATCTAATTGGCTGCCTTGTTTTTCATGCCAAGAATCAAGAATCAAGAAACAATGAATATCATGTCTATATAAGAGACAAGCTTAATTCATTTTCGCAATGCATGGAAAGGGGATTAAGGGGAGTGAATAAAAGAGGATGCTGAAGAGAAACTGATGAAGAAGAACTTCATACAGTCCTGATCAATCAAGCTGAAGGAGAGCTAAGGAATTCTGTAGACACCAATGAACAATGAGCACAACATCACAGAGAATAAAGTGTGGAGCACAAAGAATTTAATTGATACATTGATCAACGAGGTAATGTACTTAAATAGATCTGAAAATCTGCAATTCAAAGTTGCATTAGAAACATGTCATAGTGTTTCAATTTAACCATTGAAGCATCAAGTCTCTTATTCAAGCAGGACTTAACAGTCTTCTATATATTGAGGTACATCCCAAGGAGTGCCAAAAAGGTTGATTCATAAAAGTAGCATTGGACTTGCCCGATACCTATTGACAGTCTAAGGAGGCTGATTCAAGGATGGTAGCGATAGATGCCCGATACTAAGTGATAACCTCTATGTATAAAATCCTCTAACAAGGTCTCACTTAATAGTGTGTTTATAACCTTTAACAGGGTTGACTCCTAACAGGGCTCACTTCAAAAGAGTGAAAATTTGGGGTACCGGTCCCAGTGGTTTTTCTCCTAACAGGGTTTTCACGTTAAAAATTCATGGGTTGTGTGTATGATTCATTTCTTTATTGTTTTGTATCTAACATAGTTAACACTGGATTGATCCGTATACTTTGCTTATTTACTGAGTTTTGGTAAATAGTTATACTACTTATTGGTAATCAAGAAAGAATAAGGAAAGACAGAGAACCCCGACAAACAGTTAATCAATATTAGTATTCCATGGCATGCATCTTTTAGGGACATAATAATCTAAGGTTTATAGATTGGTGTTTAATTTTGAAGGATAAATTTGTGAGGCCACTGATTCACCACCCCCCCTCTCAGATATTACTATAAATTGGTATCAAAGCTTGTTTTCTTATAAAGGAAGGTTTCAAGACCTAAGTCAAGATCACAAGATGAACAGATGAGATGTGCCCAAGTTGAACAAAGACAACTTTGCTTCATGGCAAAGCAGGATAAGACTCCACTTATAAGGTATTGGTAATGATGTTACTCAATTCCTAGATACTCAATATGTGTTTTCCATAGGATTATTAACAATAGATCAATTGAGAGAGAAGCATGTACACAACTACATGGTCATAGATCTTTCTTCCTCACTCTCTGATGCTAAATTTGAAGATGTCAAGGATTTCAAAACTGCAAAGAAGATGTGGGACAAACTGAAGCTTGTACATGGAGGTGATACAAATGTTCCAAGAGCCAAGGAAGAAAGCCTTAGAGGAAAATTTGATGATCTCATAACGAAAGAAGGAGAAAACATCACACAGTAAAACACAAGAATAAAAGAAGTAGTCAATGCTATACGAGGATTTGGAGGTACACTTGAAGAGGAGACAGTGGTAAGTAAAATCATAAGAACCTTACTGCCTATATATTCTATTAGAGTTTCTTCCATTTAAGAAATGAGAGTAGTATAAAACAATACAGTTACTCTTGATAGTTTAATTGGTAGACTAATTTCATTTGAGATGAATAACTTTGATAATAGTGTCTTACCAAACTTAGAGTCTACATTTAAGTCTTCTATGATAATAAGAAAATCAATTCATAGACACACATCTAGAAGATATAGTGAAAGTGAAAGTGAAGAAGAAGATCTAGATGAAATAGAAGCACTTATGGCTAGAAGAATGCAGAGAGGAAAAGGTAAATACAAAGGAAAGTTACCACTTGTATGCTTTAATTGTAAAGAGATTGGACACTTTGCTGTAAGATGTCCTAATACAAGAAAATATGATAGAAGTAATGACAGATCTTTTGAGAAGAAATATGACAAAGGTGATAACAAAGATTACAGAGGTTACCGACAATTAGAAAGAAGAGATACCCGAGACTACAAGGACAAAGGAAAGAAAGCCAGCTACCTAGCTTCTTGCAAAGATGAAGATATTGACACCGAACTTGATGAAGACATTGAGATGGTATTTGTAGCTGTGAAGGATGATTCAGATGAAGATGAAAGGTATGTAGAAACTGCACTCATATCTAAAGCTATCAAGAATGACATCTAGAATATAGATAGTGGATGCACTCACCACATGATCGGTGACAAAGAAAATTTTAATATTTTTGAGTATTATAAGGGTGCTACAATAAGAATGGGTAATGATACACCTTGTCCAGTTGAAGGTAAAGGAACTATAATGTTGAATAACCTGATTAAATGTGAAAATGCTTATTGGGTAAGAGGATTGAATTATAATCTTTTGAGTGTTTCTCAGCTGAATAATTTAGGTCGCATAGTAGCATTTGAGAATAAGAATGCAAAGATCTTCAATGAATCGGGAAGACTAATTGGTACCAATGAATAGACTGAAGGTAACTTATTCTATCTGTATGATACTAACACCACTTGCTTAATGACTAGAAATGAAGACATATGGTTATGGCACAAAAGAGGCTTACCGATGATGACAAAGCCCAACAACATCATGTGCAAGAATTGTCAAAAAGGTAAAATGAAAAAGTCTAGTTTCAAAAGTAAAACCCATACATCTGATGATATTCTAGAATTAGTTCATACTGATCTATGTGGACCAATGAGGAGAAAGAGTTATTATGGAGATATATATTTTATTCTCTTTGTTGATGATTACTGTAGAATGATGATAGTTATGTTTCTAAAAGATAAATCTGAAGCATTCAAGATGTTTAAATGGTATAAGGCTATGGTAGAGAAACAAAGTGGTAAGGATATGAAATGTTTGAGATCAAATAGAGGAGGAGAATTTATATCCGATGTATTCACTAATTTATGTAATGAGCATGGTATAATAAGACAGGTTTCTACACCAAAAACACCACATCAAAATGGGCTTGTTGAGAGAAGGAACAGATCAATAGTTGATTGTGGTAGAACACTGATGATAGGGAAAGGCATCACTGAAATCGTCTGGAGGGAAGTTGTCAATATTGATGTCTACACACTGAATAGAGTATAATTGAAGAAGGACACCAAGAAGACACCTTATGAGCTATGGTACAGTAAAACACCCAATGTAAGTTACTTCAAAATATTTGGTAGTCAATGTTATATCTTAAAGGATGATAGAAATGGAAAGCTTGACACCAAGAGTGATGAAGGTATCTTTCTAGGGTATTCCACCAAAAGCAAAGCTTATAAATGTCTTATCAAGGCTTCTAACAAAATTGTTGAAAGTACAAATGTAAAGATAGATGAATTTGCAGAAAATAATGAGCTGGAAAGCACAAAAGAACTAGAGGACTACAATAAGTTTGTATACTATGAAGAACCCAACACTCTTCCTGAGTAACAGTGCTTAATTCTAGAACAATAGAATGTTGCAATCGACGGTTAAACTATTATTACCGACGGTCAGGATAATGATCAAAATAATGTGCAAGGTGATGAAGAACATAATGAAGATCAAAATGACGATCAAGCTGATACACAAAGAGTTGTACCTATACCTGCAAGATATGTAAGAAGGAACCATCCATAGATCTAGATCATAGAAGATAAGAAAGATGGTACAAGAACAAGAAGTAAGTCTTTAAACTCAAATTGTTTAATTTGTGAGTTTGAGCCAAAATCTGTCAATGTTGCACTTGATAATGAAGAATGGATAAGTGTTATGAATGATGAGATTGAGTAGATTGAAAAGAAAAAGACATGGTCACTTGTGCCAAGACCAGATGACAAGAATGCCATTGGTACAAAATGGATATTCAGGAATAAGCTAAATGAGAATGGAGAAGTCACAAGAAACAAAGCAAGACTAGTATGCAAGGGGTATGCACAAGAGGAAGATATAGACTATGGAGAGACCTTTGCACCCATTTCTAGTCTAGAAGGAGTAAGAATATTACTTTTTTATGCTGCATACAAAGGATTCAAGGTATATTAGATGGATGTCAAGTCAGCATTCCTGAATGGAATACTTGAAGAAGAGGTATACATTGAGCAACCAAAAGGGTTTGTCGATCCAGATAAGAGAAACATGGTATGTAGACTTCACAAATCCTTGTATGGATTGATACAAGCTCCTAGAGCCTGGTATGAATGACTTCATTCCTATCTTATATGTATTGGATTTGTAAGGACTAGTGAAAATAATAATCTTTATTTAAAGGAAGATACTGATGCTAACACTTTGATTGCTGAAATATTTGTTGATGACATCATATTTGGAGAAAATGATATGCTATGAAAATCATTTTCTAATGAGATGATCAAAGAGTTTGAGATGTCTATGTTTGGAGAGATCAAGCTCTTTCTTGGTCTATAGATCATTCAAGAAAGTGAAGGTATTTTTGTTACATAGTCCAAATACATTAAAGAGGTCCTAAAAATTTTCAAGATGGAAGATTTCAAACCAGTTGGAACACCGATGGATACTGGATGTAAGTTAACAAAGGAGGACAAGACAATAGAGCTAAATCAGACTTTGTACAGATCAATAATTGGAAAACTCATGTATGTTGTACACAGTAGACCAGATATTGCACATGCAGTAGGAATTGTTGCTAGAATTTTTGCTAACCCTAGGGAATCACATATGACTGTTGTGAAAAGGATTTTAAGATATCTGAAGAGTACTGAGGAATATGGCTTATGGTATAGAAGAGAAGGCAAATTTGAACTTAAGGTGTTTACCAATGCTGATTGGGCTGGAAATTTGGATGACTGGAAGAACACAACTGGAGGAGCATTCTTTATGGGTGATAGACTTGTCACATGGATAAGAAAGAAGCAAGGATGCATCTCTCAATCTACTACAGAAGTAGAGTATGTTGCTTCTATTGCAAATTGCTCAAATATTGCATGGATCAAATAGTTACTGGAAGGTATGCATATGAATATCTTAGAACCATAGATTATCTATTGTGATAACACTAGTGCAATAAACATTTCCAAGAATCCAGTCATGCATTCCAAGACTAAACCATTGCCATCAAGTATCATTATTTGAGAGAACAAGTTCAAGCAAAGGAAGTGACACTTGAGTATGTGCAATCCAAAGAACAATTAGTTGATATTTTCACCAAGCCACTGTTCAAGGATACATTTGAGTACTTGAGAAAGAGACTAGGGGTCAAACCCTTGTCTACAAGTTAGTAAAAAGACTGAAGGCTACATCAGCCTAAATATTATCAGAATATCATACATGTTGATGCAACAAAAGAGATGAAATTTAAAGCTACATCTATATATATATATAGGTATATATAAGAACCAAGCACCAAAGCATATTTTTGTATTGCTGATGGATAAAGGAAATTCAAGGAATATATTATGGATGGAAAAAAATGATTATTTGACATGAATGTCAGATATTTGTAAAATATTTGTTTGGCACTATTGTCAAAGGGAGAGAAATTATCCATATTATCACATCTTTCTAGTAAAGGTGAGAGGTTATCCATTATCACAATTACTCCAACAGGGAGAGATTATATCCTAAGGGAGAGAAAATTGTATGGAAAGATTATACAAAGGGAGCATTGCTGACAAGAGAACAATGCCATCAAAAGAGAAGAATAGTCAAGGGAGACAAATTGACACAAGGAGAGGACACAACACATCAGAATATAGAGAACTGAAAGAATAAAATCTAATCTTAAATAGATCTTACCGATGGTCAGACATTTTTATCAGTTATGAGAACAAAAACATTGGTAGTTGATGAATCCCAACTATTGTATTTCATATTGTATTATAAATAGTATAGTGTGATAATATAGTATGTTTCCATCAATGCCAAAGGGAGAGATTGATGGCATGTAACTGATTAAATGTTTGACAATGTTAATTTGAAGATAATGCAAGTCATTAAATCAGTTAATGGTTTGTATTGTCATTGATGTCAACTTGATATCATCTGTAAGGTCATGTACATAATGCCAAAGACTTCAGAGAATCAATGGAAAAAAGTTTATGATTTCAGCAATACATAAAATTCATGTATTCACCAAGTGACAAACAATACCAACAGAGTGCACACCATCGGTAAAGGCAAAGAAGAATAGTCATAGTGATACCCGATGAGCAGAGTTAAAGTATCACCTGATGAAGAAAAAATACAGAGTGCCCGACGAGAAAAGTCAGAAGGTTGCTCGACAAGTAAGTTTCCAATGATGCCCGACAGACAGAGATCACAAAGCTAACTCGAGTCACACCGACGGAACTATCAGTTGTCACCGAAAACTAACTACAAAGATGACCAACATAACAGAGAGTTCAGAAAATGACAAAATATCTAGCTGGCAAGAGTTAAAGATAGACTTAACTAGTTGTTTTCTTTGTTTTATTCAACCACAGTTAAGTGATTGATTTAAAGATTATTTGTATAGTTAGCAAGAAGATAATTATGAGACAAATCAAGAGTTATGATTTAAATCTAATTGGCTGGATTGTTTTTCACGCCAAGAATCAAGAATCAAGAAACAATGAATATCATGTCTATATAAGAGACAAGCTTAGTTCATTTTTGCAATGCATGGAAAGGGGATTAAGGGGAGTGAATAAAAGAGGATGTTGAAGAGAAACTGATGAAGAAGAAATTCATATAGTCCTGATCAATCAAGGTGAAGGAGATCTAAGAAATTTTGCAGACACCGATGAAAAATGAGCACAGCATCACAAAGAAAAAAGTGTGGAGCACAAAGAATTGAGTTGATACATTGATCAAAGAGGTAATGTACTTAAATAGATATGAAAATCTGTAATTTAAAGTTACATTAGAAACATGTCATAGTGTTTCAGTTTAACCATTGAAGCATCAAGTCTCTTAACCAAGTAGGACTTAACAGTCTTCTATATATTGAGGTACATCCCAAGGAGTGCCAAAAAGGTTGATTCATGAAAGTAGCATTGGACTTTCCTAATACCTATTGATAGTCTAAGAAGGAGGCCGATTCAAGGATGGTAGCAATAGATGCTCGATACTAAGTGAAAACCTCTATGTATAAAATCCTCTAACAAGGTCGCACTTAATAGTGTGTTTGTAACCTTTAACAAGGTTGGCTCCTAACAGGGCTCACTTCAGAAGAGTGAAAATTTTGGGTACCGGTCCCAGTGGTTTTTCCCCTAATAGGGTTTCCATGTTAAAAATTCATGTGTTATGTGTGTATGATTCATTTCTTTATTATTTTGTGTCTAACATAGTTAACATTGGATTGATCAGTATACTCTTCTTATTTACTGAGTTTTGGTAGATAGTTATACTGCTTATCGGTAATCAAGAAAGAATAAGGAAAGACAAAGAACCCCAACAGACAGTTAATCAATATTAGTATTTCATGGCATGCATCTTGTAGGGACATAATAATTTGAGGTTTATAGATTTGTGGTAAAGTTTGAAGGATAAATTTGTGAGGCCACTGATTCACCCCCCCCCCNCCTCTCAGTTATTACTAACAAATGAAACCTAATATGTGAGAATAATTTTGACAATGTAGCTCAAAGACTTTATTATGACTATGCAAAAATGACCGATGCAAGGATATATACCATGAGATGAAAAATGCAATTTGTGCAAATGCAAATATGAAAGACCTAAAGGATCAAAAAGTACCTGTTTGCTAGGTTTTCAGCTTTTGAATTTATTTCTCTTTTTCTCCTTTTTCTCTTTTTTTGCTACCAAGGTGCCTATTGCTAGGTTTTCACCAAGGCACTTTTCTCTTTTTTCAATTTTTTTCAATTTTTTTTTTTTAATATCATCAGGGCACCTATTTGCTAGGTTTGCACCAAGACAACCATTTTTGGATCTTTTGAATGTTTTTTCTTTCTTCATGCTCAATTTTTCTCTTTTTATGCTTTTCTCCTTTTCTATTATTTTTGAATTTTTTATCTTTCTCAATTTTTTTGGATTTTTGAACTTTTCTCATGTTTTTGGATTTTTGAACTTCTCGCATTTACAAAGAATGATGCTAAACTCATCGGATACACTTTTGTCTGATACTCTTTCAACCAATACACTTTCATCTATTTAGGTATAAAACCTCTTTGAGTGAATTCTATTGATAGGTTATTGTAGCTCATCTCCTTCTGAATTAGCTAACTTGTATGTTCCCATGCTGAAAGAAGAAGTAATCACAAAAGGTCCAAGCCAATTTTCCTTTCTTTTCTCACTCTTCTTGATTCTTATGGTTTTCACTCAACACTAAATCTCCCCTTGAAATGCTCTAGGTTTTATCTTTTTGTTGTAATTCCTTGAGATTTGGTTTTGATACACTTTCAAATGTTCATAATATTGTGTTTGATGTTCTTCTAAAAATTCCAATTGTTGAATTCTTGTAACCCTATAATCCTCATCATGTATCAATCCTTACAATGATACTCTCAAAGATGAGATTTCAACCTCCAAAGGTAGAACAACTTCTGCCCCGTAAACCAAAGAGAATGGTGCTGCCCCTGTTGGTGTTCTAATGCTTGTTCTATAGGCCAACAATGTCAGGTTTAATTGTATATGCCAATCTCTTCCTGATTTGTCAATCGATCTTTTCAATATTTTGAGAATGTTCTTATTTGTTGCTTTGTCTTGACCATTACCTCGAGGATAATAAATGGAGGAATAATGGTGTGTAATGTGAAATGTCTCACATGATTCATCCACATCTTTATTCTTTAATTGTTTTCCATTTTCTGTGATGATGACATGAGGAATACCATATCGAAAAATGATGTGGTTTAGAATAAATGTGGAGATTTGTTTACCCATTGCATTTGTTAATGACACAACCTATACCCATTTTATAAAGTATTTTGTTGTAGTTATAATGAAAATGTGACCATTGGAAGAAGGTGGATAAATCATCCCAATAAGACCAAATCCACATTGATAGAAAGGCCATGGTGTAATGATAGGGTGTAACTCTTGTGAAGGCACATGAATCACATCTCCATGATATTGAAATTTTGGACACACCTTGACAAAGTGGCAAGCATCCTTCTCTAAGGTTTTCCAAAAGTAACCCATGTGAAGGAATTTCTTGGCTAGGTTTAACCCACTTGAATCAGACCCACAAATACCCACGTGAATGTCCCATAAAGCTAACTTTGATTCCTTGTCCTCTAGACACCTAAGTAGCGTTCCCTCAAAATTTTTGTGATATAATGTGTTAGATACGATAGTATAGCAATCTGCTTGGCGTATGAAATGTTGTTTTTGGGTGCGGGTTTGGTCCAAGGGTAAAACATGGTCTTTTAGATAGGTAAACATAGTTTTAGTAATAACTGAGAGGGGGGGTGAATCAGTGGCCTCACAAATTTATCCTTTAAACTTAACCACCAATTAATAAACCTCAAATTATTATGTCCCTACAAGATGCATGCCATGAAAATATTTATAATGATTAACTGTCTGTCGGTGTTCTTTGTCTTTCCTTATTCTTTCTTGATTACCAATAAGCAGTATAACTATTTACTGAAACTCAGTAAATAAGCAGAGTATACCGATCAATCCAGTGTTAACTATGTCAGATATAAAATAATAAAGAAATG
Source organism: Thuja plicata (assembly GCA_018584345.1). Classification (NCBI taxonomy): domain Eukaryota; kingdom Viridiplantae; phylum Streptophyta; class Pinopsida; order Cupressales; family Cupressaceae; genus Thuja; species Thuja plicata. The sequence continues at coordinate 4,618,683 of MU224451.1, forward strand.
AATCATACACACATAACACATGAATTTTTAATGTTGAAACCCTATTAAGGGAAAAACCACTCGGATTGGTACCCCAAATTTTCACTCTTCTAAAGTGAGCCCTGTTAGGAGCCAACACTGTTAAAGGTTACAAACACACTATTAAGTGTGAACTTGTTAGAGGATTTTATACATAGAGGTTGTCACTTAGTATCGGGCATCTATTTCTACCATCCTTGAATCAGCCTCCTTCTTAGACTGTCAATAGGTATCAGGCAAGTCCAATGCTACTTTCATGAATCAATCTTTTTGGTACTCCTTGGGATGTACCTAAATATATAGAAGACTGTTAAGTCCTGATCTATTAAGAGACTTGATGCTTCGATGGTTAAACTGAAACACTATGACCTGTTCATGATGTAACTTTGAATTGCAGATTTTCACATCTATTTAAGTACATTACCTCTCTGATCAATGTATCAATTCAATTCTTTGTGCTCCACTTTCTGCTCTATGATGTGCTCACTATTTGTCGGTGTCTGCAGAATTCCTTAGCTCTTCTTCATCTTGATTGATCACATCTCTTTATCAATTTCTCTTCAGCATCCTCTTTTTATTCACTCCCCTTAATCCCCTTTTTATGCTTGCAAAAATAAATTAGGCTTGTCTCTTATATAGACATGATATTCATTGTTTCTTGATTCTTCATTCTTGGTGTGAAAAACAATCCAACCAATTAGATTTAAATCATAACTCCTAATGTGTCTCATAATTATCATTTTTCCAACTGTACAAATCATATTTAAATCAATCACTTAACTCTGGTCAAATAAAACAAAGAAAAAAACTAGTTAAGTCTATCTATAGCTCTTGCCAGCTAGATATTTTGTCATTTTCTGAACTCCCTGTTCCGTCGGTCACTTCTACAGTTAGTTGTCGGTGGCAACTGATAGTTCCGTCAATGAGACTCCAGTTAGCTTCGTGATCTCTTCCTCTCGGGCATAATTGGAATTTTACTTGTCGGGAAACACTGTCTTTACCTCATCGAGATACCTTCTGACTTTGCTCGTCAGGAACTCTGTGTTTTTGCTTCATTAGGAAATACTGTAACTCTGATCATTGGGTATCACTGTGCTTGTTCTTCTTTTTATTTACCGATGGTGTGCACTCCATCAGTGTTGTTTGTCACTTAGTGAATACTTGACTTTTATGCATTGCTGAAAGCATAACCTTAATTCCTTTGATTCTCTGAAGTCTTTGGCATTATGTACATGACCATACAGATGATATCAAGTTGACATCAATGAAAATACAAACCATTAACTGATTTAATGCCTTGCATTATCTTCAACTTAACATTATCAAACATTTAATCAGATACATGTCATCACACAAGTCCATACCAAGGTGAGTCATGTCCATTTAAAAGGAAAATGATTTGAGTTTTAAGTAAGTCAAAAGCAGGTTTCACCAATTCTTCCACTAAGAAATCATACCTAGCATTTTGATCTGGCATTTGAAGTAAGGAGGCTAAAGTAGCCATAGAATTTGCTTCTCTATTTTTGTCCCATGGGATTTGCTCAAATATGATAAAGAAAAAATATTTCTTCTAATCATCTATCATCATTTTTTATGGCCTCAACTTATCATCCTTAGTTTGGTGCTCATCATTAATTTGGTTGATGACCAATTGTGAATCCCCATATACTTGCAGCTCTGTCACGTTCTAGTCTAAAGACATTTTAATGCCTATGACTAAAGCTTCGTATTCTGCAATATTGTTGGTGCATGGGAACAAAATTATTTAAGACTTAAGAATGGTATACCCCTGTGGTGTGATCAATAAAATACTGGTTCCTGATCCATGTTGTGTATAAGATCCATCAAAATATAACTTCCATGATTTTGCTTCCACATTTACTATTTCTGCATCTGGAAATTCTATCTAAATAGGATAAGTTGAAACTAAAGGATTCTCTGCCAATTGATACGCTATTACCTTTCCCTTGATAGCTTTACATTCCACATACTCAATATCAAATTTACTTAATACCATCACCCATTTAGCAATCCTTCCTGTAAGGGTTGTTTTGCTAAGCAAATACTTGAGTCGATCAATCTTGGCAATCAACTTAACTTTGCGCATCAACATGTAATGTCATAGTTTTTGTGAATAAAAAAATACCACTAAACAAGCTTGCTCCATAAATCTATAGTTTAGCTGATATTTTTTCAAGGTTCTACTTAAGTAATAGATTTCTCTTTCTTTTCCCTCTTCATCCTCTTGTGCTAATAAAACTCCTAAATATCGCTATGTTGCTGAAATGTATAATAGTAAGGATTTACCTTTGATGGGAGGTGTCAAAATAGGTGGAATTACCAAGTATGTCTTCAATAGGGTAAAAGCTTGTTCAAATTCATCATCCTATTTGAAGATAGTATCCTTTGTAATAATCTAGTGAAAGAGTGACATTTTCCGCTAATTGAGAGATGAACCTTGTAATATATTGGAGTCCTCCTTGTAGTGACCTCATTTGGCTAATGTTTTTTGTTGTTTCCATTTCCATAATTGCTTGCACTTTTCTATATCTACTTCTATCCCTTTTGTTCAAACTATGTAGCCCAATAGCTTTCCAGATTGAACACCAAATGCACATTTTTTGGATTTAACCTTACTTTAAATTATTCCAATCTTCTAAAGAATATTTCTAGGATAGGTAGCTAATATTTTATTTCATGTGAATTTTCTAAAATATCATCCACATAATATTGAATAAAGGTATGCATCATGTCATGGAATATGGTAGCCATTTCCCTTTGATAGGTAGCTCCAGCATTTTTAAGGCTGAAGGGCATGACATTCCAACAAAAGGTTCCCTAAGGGCAAGTAAAAGTGGTCTTTTCTTGATCCTCGGGTGCTATTATGATCTTATTGTAGCCATTAGATCCATCAATTAATGAGAACATGGAGTGTCCTGTTGTCAAATCTACTATAGCATCAATGCTTGGTAATGGAAAATCATCCTTAGGGTGCGCAAGGTTAAGATATCTAAAATATATGAATAATCAAATGGATTTGTGATGTTTAGTGACATGTACAATATTGGAAATCCATTTCGCATAAGCTATGACTCTTATGAAGCTAACTTTTAGTAACTTTTCCAATTCTTCTTTAACCAACAAAGCCACATGGGGATGTATTTTTCTCAACTTTTGCTTCACAGGTTTTACACTGCATCTTACATTAAGGTGATGCATTATGAAACTTGGATCCACTCCTGGCATATCTGCATAGGACCATGCAAAACTGATTTTCTTTTCTTGAAAGAATTTGATGAAATCCTTCCTTTTTGTTGGAGTCAAAGATGTTACTAGATGGATGAATTTAGGTTCCAATTCCGTGCCGATGTTGAGATTTTCTCTTGGCTAAATTAAGATAGAAGATATTTCCTCTTCATGTTCTAGTAAAGTATCCAATCTATCTTCCTTAGGTACCACATTTGGGTTTTCACCTTCAGAAACATCCTTTATTTTTATTTTTTTGGGTCTAGCACTGCCACATGGTGGTTTTCACCACTAGACCTTTTCATTTTTTTCATTTTTCTACTTTTTTATTGTTGATTAAGAGATTGGACCCTTTCTTCCATCATCATGTTTGGATTAAATTCATTGGTGGAAGATGGTTCAACTACATTGAGGTATTGGGCCATAGCATTATCATTGGGAAAATAGAGTATATCATTTAGTTCAGTCAAATCCCAATCAATACATTTAGGATGGATAAGGGATAAGGACTCATTGGGTAAGTTTGCATTGGCGGGGTTCAAGGACATGAATTTTTTTGAAGGATCGTACATTGTATCGCTTAAGTCAATAACATGTTCTTGTTCGAGGTGTTCCATAGAAGTTGGATAAAAATTATCTTCACTAGACTCCTCGTGTATTCCATGGGAAAAAATACGTGTGGATTAAATCTAATGTTTGAATATCCCCCCCCAACGAAGGTACCCATGGTTCACCTACCCATTGGTTGTCACTAGATACTTGTCCTTTATTTGGCTCTTGAGAAAAACTAGCATACATGTAGAAATTGACCCTTGATCCATATTAACTTGATTGTTTGTATTAGGTATAGGAGCATAGGTATGAATGGCATATATTTCCTTAACATGACAAGAATCTTTAGATAGAGATCCCCATTCATATTCTTCATAATCATCTTCATTTTTGGACTCTAACATATGTACATGCTCATAAGAATCATGAATAGTTCTTGAACTAACCCCTTTCTCTTGATATCCTATCCCTTATTTTTCATGCTTGGATCTCCAAGGAGGTTTAATGGGTTCTAACAAGCCTTTATTTCTAATTCCTAAGGGTCCTCTTCCCTTATAACCCATCTTTTTCATTATTTGGAATCCTTTGCCATATTGATCAGTGTGGATGTCGACATGTTGTACTCTTTCAATGGGAGCATTTGAACTATCCTCATCTTTATAAAGTCATTATAAGATTCATTATCTTCTTTTTCTAAAGCTGATTGGTCACTTTCCCCCACAAAATGAGAGTTTTATATTTCAGGTGGATGAGAATTTAAAGGTTTTACCATGTGTCCTTGGAGAAGTGGGTAAGTCAAATAAGGAAATAGAATATTCCCCTACTCCTTTTTGATTTATTTTGCATTATTTTTCAAATGTTTGCATCATCTCATTCATTTTTTATAGTTTTCCTTTTTGGTTTGTTCTCTTTCAACCTCAGAAGGTCTTGAAGTTTCCTCCCTTGTTGTAGAAACTATTATTGAATTAGCATTGGAACTTTGACCCTCAAAACTAACTTTCTATTTTCCCTTAGTTGAAGTAGATAAGTTAGTTTCATTAGGACTTCAAGGATAAGTAGCATTTAATGTCTAACTAGGACCTTCTTCTTTGGTTTCTTCAAAGATGGCACTAGGAATGGCTCCTTCTCTATTATGTGGAATAAATAAATAATGAAGAGGTTTAACCATATTGCAATATTGAAAGGGATTTTAATCTCCCCCAATAGTTATTTCCTCACCCATGTATGGAAACTTGATACATTGGTGATATGTCAAAGGCACCGCTTGCATTTCATGCATCCATGGCCTTCCCAATAAAATATTATAAGTTAATTTCATGTCAAGGACTTGACGAATGGTATATTTCTTGATTGGACACACTTGAATGGGAAAAACCGCCATTCCTTTAGAAGATCTCTCCTCCTCATCATAAGCTGTTATAGTGATTTTTTTCTTTGGATCAATAGATTATTCAGATAACCCTAAAGCTTTGACTAGACCCAAGGTACAAATGTTTAGACCGGCTCCTCCATCAATGAGGACTCTTTTAACACAGTGTTTTTGGATCAAAACCTCTATATCAAATGCGAGATTTTGAGGATGGTTTATTGACATGTCATATTGTGCAGAAAATGATATACAATGAGGTGCAAATAGATGACCCACCATGTTTTGAAATATTTCTTCCACCAAATTTTATGGAATGGTGGTTTTCACAAGAGCTTTCTCCAAGGTTTCTTTATTATTGGGAGAAAGTTTCAATAGCTCCAAAAAGGAAATTTGAGCTGGTGTCTTTTGTAATTGCTCTACTAAGCTATAGGGCCTTCTTGAAGAAGGTTCTTGTTTAGCCAAAGTGGTTCCTTGAGTAGGAACAAAAGTTCTAGGGGCACTTCCTTGTAGGGTGATCCTTGCTACTTGCCCCCTAGTAACAACATTAGAGGTCTCTTTGCTAGGTTTTTCTTTTACCACCACAAAATTGATAGTATTATCATGTCTTGATAGGGAATTGATAATATTATCATAAGTATGGGTAAAGTTAACTTTGTTATTACCTCTTGAATTATTTCCATTATTGTAATCATTTGAAGATTCTCATTTCTCATGTTTGAAGAAAGGCATTTTGAATGTCGTGTGATCTTCAAAGTTTTGAGGTCCTTCCACTTTGATCACACCATTATCAATAAGGTCTTGCACCACATGTTTCAAGAGCATGCAATCATTTGAATTATGTCCTTGATTTTGATGGCATTCATAATGATTTGGCTCACTCCACCATGATGGTTTTACTTGTGTTTCATAGGTCTGAGCTCTAGGTAAGTCAATAATCTTATTTGCGAGGAGGGTTCTCAATTCATTTTGAAGAGGTTCACCCAAGAGTGTGAATTTCCTTCTTAGAGATGGAGCAAAGAAGGGTTTAGTCTTGCTAGCCTCTTTATTGTTCCCAAAATTGTTGTTGTTGTTATTGTTGAAGGGAACCTTGGGTGCTCGATTCACATTATTAGCTTGGTTAGATCCTCTCATGAGATTAAATGGAGTGTCCTTTAAGTTATTTTCTTCCACAAATCCATCATTAACCACACCCTTGTTAGTATTCTTCATCCAAAACCGATTGTTCTTAGGAGGATCCCTATTATTTTTCTTGTTGTAAGTATTGTTATTAGAAAAAAAAATTGTTATCCTTGTAGAGTTTGAGTTCTCCAGTTTTCAACAAGACTTCCTGCATTGTAACTCCATTTTTTATTAAGTCTTGGAAATAACACAGACATTGTAACCTCAGATGATAGTTCATTTCTGTATTCAAGCTATTGATGAAGATATCCATATTTTCCTTTTCGGGAACACTTCGAGGGTATCTAGAAAATATCTCTCTCCATATTTGTAGTAAAATCAAGAATCCTTCTCCATCATGTTGTTTGGTGTTGCATAAATTAATCATTGTGACTTCGTGTTTAATATTATAAGAGTAGTGTGTCAAAAATTTGGAAGCCAATTCTTCAAAAGTGCAAATATCAGAGGCTAGTTTGGAAAACCACTCCTTTGGCATTACTCCAAGGCTTCTTGGAAATAATATCATTAAATAAGTTGTGTCATTCATGAACTCCAAGCTCAATGCACAAAATTACCTGAAGTGATCTTGTGGATTAGATGCTCGTATTTATCATACATAGGAAAAACCACATTACTAGGGAACGAAACCATAATTAGAGTTTTATCAAATGGAAAAGGACAAAATTCTTTGATATAAAAGGGTTTAGGAGCCCTCGTTTGTTTCATGTTGTCTAAATGCATTTGAAATAACTTAAATTGTTCGTTCATGATGTCAATAGGATTAGTATCATCTTATTTTGGTTTCAATTTCTCAAAATCATAATAATGAGGGAATTTTATCCCTGCTTGCGCTAGGTCTAGGAAGTAATTTTCGCTATCTCTCTCCAAAAATTTCTCCGAGAGTTTCATGAAGAATGGGATTTGTACTGCTTCGTTAAATTTTTCCTCGGTAGCCTCTTCATCATTAGGGTCATTGTTACCTCCATTGTTCTTGCCTACCCCTTGGTTGTTAGGGTCAATTCCTCCTCCATTATCCCCATTATTATTAACCTCTGCATTTCTTCTATTAGGATTATTAGTGGTGTCCTTTTTGACAAGGTTAATGAGATTGGGATCCATATTACCAAAAGGAAAAGACATCCTATTTGGTTCCACCACTTTTGTTGGTTTGATTTTTTGTCATGAGGAGGTAAATGTATCACTTGGAAAGGGAATCTCTTTCCTGAGATATGTGTCGTCTGATTGCAAGGTAGAATTTATGTAGTGGGATCTAGTGAAATCTGACATGATCATAAATCAATGATTTCTTGGCTTTTATCCCCTTTGATCAATCCCCAAAACGATTTTTTTGAATTCTCCAAATATGAGGGATTCTATTCAATGTAAGATTATGAACAAGTAAAAATTCCAAATGGGTATCCAAATACGAAATTCATTTTTCAAAAACCCTTAGGAAATGCCCCCTATTTTACTATCTCAGTCTGTACGAGTGACTTTGCTTGATGATATGCGAGACTTAATAGTTTCTTATGCGCTTACTAGAAAGTTTTTACTAACCTTTGAGACACAACACACAGAGTTTGATTGTTAGCACGCGACACTTAACAGTTGTATGCAACACTTTGAGAGTGACTACGTGAAATTTAAAATATAGTACATGCCACTTGAGTTGATTTAGGCAGCACTAAAATGATGACACACATGACAAGAACAATGATACACATCACTTAACCAGGTAAAGTTATCTGTCACTATTTTTAATGAATTTTTAAAATTTTTAAGTTTGTGATTAGATCTCCAGGATGTTTTCTTGTTTGAAAATTTAGAAACATACACAAAACACATAGAAAAATTTGTTTCCTTATCCTAAACCACACAAAGTGTACGATCTTTGATTGTTTTCATGGGTCTTAACAAGAAGAACTTTCAAGAAAGCTACAGAAGGTCAATTTTGGCTCTTCACATGGATTTAAAAGGTAGGCATGCTAATTAACAGGGTTTTAGAGTAATTTCGTTCAAAAAAATGAAAATTCTCCTATACCCTCATTACAAGAGACTCCCACATGAATAAAGAAACAATTTTCCACAATCCCGAAGGACTACTAGAGGAGGTGAAGATTCTTAACACTTATTTGTCGCTCAATCCTTTTGAGGATGAATGCATTTATATTATAGTGGGTCAAATTTTATCATGGATAAAGTGATTGTCACCCACTTGGGTCATTCCCTCTCACCATCCTTGTAGAGATGTACTCGGGAGGCATGCCCTCTAAATATCTATCATGTTCATATTTAAAGCAATAAATGAATTGAATCAAGCATGTTGGGGAGTTTGATTCACTCAGATAGTGAAGATCATATCCCTACTACTTTTTCCAATTCCAAACACTTTTGACAAATGTAAATTTTTAACCTCTTAACAAGGGGGGTTTTAGAATTGAAGTGTTTGGTTCATTTACCAACCTTTCTTTATATCTCCAAATTTGACATGTTTGGATTTTTGATCAAATCTGAAAAGTTGAGAGCATATACCTAATGTTGTTTTTGGTGAACAATAATAGGTTACTATTAGACTAGATTTTGGAAATTGAATGCCACAATTTGATCAAGTGAAAGCTTTTTTTCAAAAATACCTCTTCCATGTAGCTAGTAAAGGCTAGGCGCTTTTATGAAGATTTGTTTTTTTTTCTTTTTGAACTCACCTAGTGGCGATCGTTCCCTCTCCTTCTCCTCCAACAAGGTTAGTCAACACAACCAACACAATGAGGGAAAACAAAGAAAATTAAAAAAACAAAACTTAAGGATATTTCCTAGATTTGGAAATTTATTAAAGATCATAACCAATTTAGTGTCAATTCAATGCAAGAAACTTAAAATTTTGTAAGATTTAACAATCTTGAAAAAATGTTCAAACTGTTAGGATTGAGTAATACTGAGAGGGGGGTAAATCAACATTACAACACTTTAAAATAAACTTTAATCAATTCCAAATAAACCATAATCTTACTCAAATGAAAAGAACATAAACAAATAACACAGAACTCATAACACCATTATTTATTGTCGAGGAAACCTTGGCCAAGGGAAAACCCCGGTGGGGATGGTACCCACTGTTGATCTCTAAGTTTGTTGATCATTAGTGTCCTACACTTAGGGGTATGTGCGGGATCATGGTATGCCAAACAGGTCCTTAAGTGGCAATGAAATTTCAGAAAATCAGGGTTAGGCAAGTTCACATAAAATTTTGAATTTAGTTTCTAAGATACTAGCCCTTTTATGAAAAAAATTATTCTATATGGTACAAATTTCAAATTTCAATGCGGTAGTATGAAAATTTCAGGAAAAAAATAAGTAGGTGTATGTCTGACCACATTAAACATAATCAAATGATAATATTTTTTTACAAGGTTCTAGATATAAGTAGTAGACTCATGTCCGAATGTGACAAATATTTTTTTGTAATCTTTTTCCAAGTCAATAATTAATTATGATTTTTCTACTACAACTTTTCCAGAATATACAAAATCCCGTGTCTGACCACCTTAACTTTGTCTAAAATTCATCAAGTTGAAAAATTTTAATTTTTTTATTGTAGTAGGTAAATCATAGACTGTGACTCAAGTTTTTTTATTTCAAAAATGTTATGCGATTTGAAAGTTATAGTTATTTTTCAATAAGTCTATCAACTAGGACTGAAAAGATAAGAAGTAGGTGTATGCCTGACCACCTTAAACACAAACAAATGATAATATTTCTTTACAAGATTCTAGATATAAGTAGTAGACTCATGTTTGGATGTGACACATATTTTTTTGTAATTTTTTTAAATGTAAATAATTAATTATGAATTTTCTTCTAAAACTTTTCCAACATATAAAAGCTCTTGTGTCTGACCACCTTAACTTAGTCTAAACTTCATCAAATTGATTTTTTTTTCTTATTTTCTTGTGGTAGGTGAAGCATAGAATGTGAAATTTGTTGGATATTTAAATTTTTTTTTATACGATTTAAAATTTTTTTTTTTTTTTTTTTAATCAGTCTACCAATCAGGACTTCTTTCACATCACCACTTTTTGGTGTCCCATGATCTTGCACATACCCTTAGTCATTTATCTAGGAAGTTTAGCCAGTCATCACTACGGCCGAGCTATCTAGTATAGGCTGAGCCATCCGTGATAGTCATTTTTGAGTAGATAATGGTTGTAGAGTGACTTAGAAATCAAGCAAAGGTTGATCATGTTAATGTCGAGCGCCAAAGTCTTAATGTGTCGAGCAAGATAGTTTTGACATACATGTTAGGAATGGCACAAACTTGAAGGTAAACTATTTTGGGCCGACTTGTCCATGCATTTAATGATTTCAACAGAGTTAATTACGGATTAATTAATTTATCCCAATGCGTGGCATAGAGCCATTAATAAAATTGGAATGCCCAAGCGGCATAAGCATTTGATCATGATTGTTGATCTATATCTAGACACCAGATTGGTAAAGTATATTAAGATTGCTTCTTGACCTAATTTAGGTGTGAGTGAATACACAAAAGAAGAAGTGTATGCATACATGAGAGATGTACAAAGGGTTATTTTGAGAGAACAAGCATAGATCTAGCAGAGTGAAAGAGCAGTGAACAACAGAGTAAAGACATCAGATTATTAGATCAGAGAAGGTATTGGAATGAGGAGATCCATTATCGGCATCAGAATGCATAACGAAGGATAAGTTCTTGAGACATTCTAACCAGTGTAATAGGTAAAATCTCTTAACAAAGTGGTTCTAAAAGACCTTTCTATCTCTTAGCTGAGTGCTTACTTTGTTGTAAGTCTAAATCCTTTTACAAGGTAGATTGTAATGATCTGTAGCTCTTAACCGAGCAAACCTTTAACCAGGTATATTACATATTGTGATCAAACTTTGTAGCCCTAACAGGCACACTTTATTGCTGAAGCAGTGAAGATTTTTGTGGGTGTCATCCCCACCCCAGTTTTACCTTATTGGGTTTCTGGCTTACCAAAATTCTATGTCTTGAGTTATATATTTATTTCATGGATGCTACTAGTTGTTATATCAATTACATTTATGTATGGTTGTGGATTAGTTTTGTTTTAAAGGATAAAATTTTTAAGATCTGATTCACCCCCCTCTCAGTATCTTACTTTCCCATATTGTATTTCCAACAATTGGTCTCAGAGCTCAGTTCTCCTACAAAAACGTTTAATCATCTTGAGAGTACAGATCTAGAGATGGAGATTTAAAAATTGGGAAAAGTCATTGAGAATCAAAACATTGAAATTCAGATAGCTTTACATTAGCTTGAGACTGCAAGATAGGAACTAAAATAGTCCTTGCAAGCAAGGAAAGATTTGGCCAAACAAATGAATGATACTCATTATCATGAAGAAGACACTACAAATCTATTTCAGAATGGAAACTCTATTGACAGTGATGCAACAATTGTAGATCTACTGGAAAGGAACAATACATTGTGTGAAGAAGTCAGAAACTTGAAAAGAGAATAAGAAATGCAAACAGTAAGACTATGTGAAGTAGTGGAACAAAAGAAGAAAGTTGAAGATGACAAAGATATGGCTGAAGAAGACAAAAGAATGATGACTGTAAGACTTGATGAAAGAACACATGAAGTACAAATGATGACAAACAATCAGGTTGACATGGTGACTCAACTGCTACTTCCAAATCAAGAGATTAGTAGGAAAGACATGGAAATGATAAATCTGAGATCTGAGAATAGTAAATTGAAAGATGAATTGAGAACTAAGAACTGAATGAAAGTTTGAACAAACCTAATGAAGCTTTGACTCATTTTGAAAACTTGGTGGAAGCATCAAGGAGATCTAAAGATTCTTATGGTTTAGGTCACATCAAACAATAGACATCTACTAAGAAAGGAGAATCATATAAGATTGGTGAAAAGAGGAATGCAAAGTCAAAGAAAAACAAGCCTATATGCCACCACTATAAAAAATTAGGACACACAACAAACATCGGCCGAAGCAAGAATGGTAAGTCCAATCCTAAACCTAAGTTCAATGGTTATTGCTTTAACTATAAGAAGTTTGGACATCAAGCACATGAATGTTGGGAAAAGGCAAATAATGCACCTTCCATGCCTAGATTCAATGGATATTGTTACAACTGTCAAAAATTTGGACATAGAGCACAAGATTGCAGATCTAATGCTAAACAACAATGGACATCAAAGACACAAGCAAACACACCAAGGAAGGGTAACACTTACAATTGGGATTATAACACATGGCATAGCTGTCATTACTATGGTGAGTATGGACTTGTTCTAGAAAAATACATAAAGACACATTTCAGAGGTAAATATAAGAGTTGGATGAATGAAAGCCTAGTTTTCTATAATTGTTTGAAAATTGGTCATAATAGGAAATATTTCAAAATAAGGGTACCTACTCCCACTATTGAGCATATTAGAGCACAGATGAACTAGACATGGATAAGGAAAGAAGAACCATGCATCAGTGAAGCTACTGAAGCTGAGGTCACCCAATCCAGTGGATCAGGTTATCCAACCATCACTAATTAAGCAAAGGAAGGTATGTAAGGAACTATGTTTATATCTCATATCTTTTATCATTTCCTAACATATAAAAGTGCAATAGTCCATATCTGTATATGATAAGATGCATCAAGACACATTTTGAGTTATGTAGCGAGCAAAGTCAAAATGCACTATAGGTGCTGAGCAACAGTATATTTCTAATGTATGTCAAGTAAGTTTTTTTTGATGATTGAGAGGAAAGTGAATTTTGTGAGTCGGCCAAGGACAACTATTTGACACTCACTCAACAGAAAGAACATTTAATGCTGACCTAAATTTTGACCATTGGAGTCTATATAAAGGAAAGAGATATTTCATTTCTTCTCACCATGTGATAAAGAATTTCATAAGAGTGATTATGCATTTGTGAACTTGAATTCTGTAAATTTTTTCGAAGATCTCTACAGTGTGCCATTGGCAACCTATTTAGTGAAAAGTGCAGATTTTGTTACTTGCCAAGGTACTCTATTTGTGATCCTTGAAACCCTATTTTTTAGAGAAAATGGCCTCAAGTTCTTCTGCACTAGCTAAGAGAATGGAGAAGGAGTTGCTAAACATTCAATTGGTAAGGAGAGACACCTGCGCGCCTCCTAATTTCTAAGCAGTTCCTGAGAGCGCCATCAAGGGTGATCTGACCAGAGCCATATCATCAATTCTAGTGAAGGTACTCATGATCCATGATATTAGGTCATGCTATATGTGCAAGATAAGTGAATTTGGATCTTACGAGCTGAGGGCATCTTACAAAAAATTATGCTTAGATGAAGCCCTAAAAGATGAATATAAACACTTAGCTGAGAGAGGGTTATCTTGTGCCCTAGAATTTCTGAGGGAATTCAGAATGGAATGGATCAAGATTATTCTGATTTGAATACATGACATGAATATATGGCTAGAGAATGGACCAATCAAGATTGCAAAGGAAATCATCCATCATGTAACTAGTTATCCAATTCTAAATGGGAAGAAAACTATGAGATGTCAGAGTAAGAAAAATATTGAAGAACTCACTGGAGCCATTTGGAACAAAAGAGGGATGACAATATCTACAATTAAAAATTTGGAGCTTGATTTTGCAGTGAGGTTACAGCTCATAAGTTTTATCAGTCAAGCCGACTAGACAACATCCCTTGCATCGCAGTCGACCAAGCTTGGAAAATTGTGAAGAAGGATCATACCTATGACCTTGCTGAGATTCAACTGATGTGACTAGCTGAGAACCTAGCTTCAATCAGGAAGGCAAAGAACTAGATATGTAAGTTTGGATCTCTGCTCACTTGCATATTCTTCTACATATAGAATACATTTCCCTCTTTTGGAAACATAGTGTGGAAAATAGACAGACCTATCACACAATAAATCAATGCATTTATTCAGTAGTTAGGTGATAATTTTGACAATGTGATGGGAACATATTTTGTGGAATTCAAGAAAAAGATGAGATTAAGGAGTAGAATTCCCAGTTCACTAGTTGAGAAACATTATGAAGATGTATGTCTCCTTGTAGACACAGATTACACCTATGTGTAGGCAGTAGTGTCAAGGGTATCATGGCTAAGGCCATTACCTTATGAAGTAAACATTGATGAGACATCTGCAACAATAAAAACTCTATTGGCAAAGGAAATTTATAGTACAGTGAAACTTTTTGGAAACTACGAAGAAGCTAAATTCAAAATCTCTATGGATTTGAAGGCCGACACTATGGAGAGAAAAAGGAAGAAAATTGTCAAAAATATGAAGAAAATGGTTGGTATTAAGAGTGATGAAGAAGTAGATGATGCACCTTTGGGGTTATCTATAGGAAATGGAGATGATATGTCTAGTGAAGAAGAGGAGAGTGAACCTAAAGAGGATGTTACTGTGAAAGGAAAAGGGAAACATCCAGTAGTTGCTAAGGCAACTAAACCAAGTCAAGCCAAATCTAAGGCTACCCCTCATGTAGCTAACCGGCCTATGAAAAGAACATAAATTATTTATGCACAAGCTGAGAAAAAAAAGGTATATACAAAGAATATTTTTGGTGAGAGAAGTTAAGGTAAGAGAAAACAAGTTGCAACCAAGGCTGTGCCAAGCCAACCTGCTAGGAAAAGACCAAGGAGGAAGCGATACTTGGAGTCTAAAGATGATGAGGAGACAAATACAAATGTGTTGAGAAACATACCTATAACATGAAATAAACCAATGACCAATATTGATGAGGTATGTAAGAACCTCAGTTGCAATGTTGGTTTAGCAGGATTTAAGTTTATCAAGTATGAGAAGCAAAGCATTGCTAACAAGCATAAGATTTAGGAAGCATTAATAGATATGATATGCACATTCAATATGATGGCTGTAGAGATAGGAAATATTATTCCTATAGAACTATATGATATTTTGTCTCAAAAATGGCAATATGCACTAATGAATGAAAGATAGATAAGGGAAGGAACATTGGTTAAGGTCATTCCTGATCTAACCAAGAAATAAATAGCTAAATTCATTGATCAATATCAGAAGAAGTTTATTCATAAACAAAGATCCTATGCTATTTTGAGAAATGATGTTGAAGGTGTAGTGCAACAAAGCACCAAAATATGGAAGGAAACTTTTGGGTTAATCACTAAGAAGGCTGATGAGAAAGGTGAAGGGACCTCAGAGCTGAAGGAAATGGAGAAAGAAACTGCTACAGATCAAGTAGAAACTGAAACAGAACCCCAAAAGGAAAAATGTGATGTGGAAATTATAGATTTGATAATGGATAGTCCCATTGATACTACACTTGGAGAAAATAGCAATGTGGATGCTAAGGATCTGAATGAGCCGACACACACAGGTATGCATTCGCCCATTCAGACAACTAAGGTCGAGTCAGAGAAAGAAGGAGAAAAGGAGGTAATCATTGCTAATCCACCTATTTTAGAGGTTGTACAAATAGTGTTAGAGAGTGGAGATAAGATGGAGGAAATTTCAAATAAGCCTACATAACAAGAGGCTATACAAGTGTTGGTGGATCTACCACACTTTGAAAAATCTACTCCCATTGGACCTAATATAGGAAATATACCTAATTAGTAGGTAATCTTGACTCAGATGAAGGCATCAATTGAAATTAACACTGAAAAAGGTAAAGATATCATAGTACATGAGCCGAGTATCAGCTCTTCAGAACTCAAAAAGAAGAAGTCGCATAAGAGTAAGTCACCAAGTCCAAGTGTCACTTTGGATGAAGTGATTGTGATTCCTAAATGAGATACAGATAACTTGATATATGAGCAGATTTAGACTCTACAAGACCTTTTGAAGAGGATGAAGAAACAAGAAGAACTGAAGAGGGAGCACCGACAAAAGAAAGTATTACATGAAATGAAGGATATTTTTGTTAATGATTTTGAAATAACAAATATAAATGAACAAACATCAATCTTGGAACAGTTAGTCCATATTGTGCAAAAAGTTAATGATGAAAATATTGAGGCTAATGAAAATTTCAATGGTCTGAGTGAAAATTTGAGAACAAAATTTTAGAGAAAATATCAGCAGAGATTTCTATCAAATAGGTTGAACTTTATTCTCTTATTAATATTCTTGAAGAAGTTGCAAATAATGTCTATTCCTTGTATAAATAGTTATGTGATGTAGAATTCTTTACCAAGGATAACCAATAGCTTATTGAGAATTTACATTTAGTTTTGAAGTCAATAGGGAGTGCATTGAGTATGGATGCCATTTCTAGCTCGTTACATTTTGACAAGTTGACTCATACACAGAGGAGATTAGCCAAGCTTATGGCTGAAGATGGCAGAATAAGAGCAAAGTTAATAACTATTCAGACTGCCTTAATACCTCATATGGAGGTTATACAGAAGGAACTTAAAGCTATAAATGAATTAGTCAAGAGGGATTCTTATCTCTCTAAAATAGATAGTTTGGTAAGTCTAACTACTGAGCTACAAATTAAGTTACAAGTTATGAAGTTTGTGAATAATAGTTGGGATACAATGTTTGCACTAACATTACAACTTCATAAGTCATTTTTAGATAAGTATGACTTAACCCCTACAACTATCAGTGACAAAAATAAGGGGGAATCAGATAAGGAAATAGCTAAAGATGTGCAAAATCAGGCATAATATTTTGTAAGGCATGTATATTATGTAAGTATGAAGAATAATATTAGGGGGAGTACGTTGTGTACTTAGGCAAAATTTTGTGGATGTAAAGAAATGATAAATTTGTTTTTTTCACTAATATCAAAGGGGGAGATTGTTGATCTCTAAGTTTTTTTTATCATTAGTATCCCACACTTAGTCATTTATCTACGTAGTTTAGCCGGTAATCACTATGACCGAGCTATCTAGTACAGGCTAAGCTATCCGACACAGTCACTTCCAAGAAGATAATGGTTGCCGAGTGACTCAGAAATCAAGAAAAAGTTGATCATGTTCATGTCGAGTGCCAGAGTCTTAATGTGCCAAGAAAGATAGTTTTGACATACATGTTAGGAATGACACAAAGTTGAAGGTAAACTATTTTGGGACCACTTGTTCATGCATTTAATGATTTTAATAGAGTTAATTACGCATTAATTAATTGATCCCAATGTGTGGCATGGATCCAATCAAACAATTGGAATGCCCAAGAAGCATAAGCATTTGATCCTAATCATTGATCTAGATCTAGACACCAGATTCATAAAGTATATTAAGATTGCTTCTTGACCTAATTTAGGTGTGAGTGAATACATAGGAGAAGAAGTGTATGCGTACATGAGAGATGTACAAAGGGGTATTTTGAGAGAAGAAGCATAGATCTAGCATAGTGAAAGAGCAGTGAATAGTAGAGTAAAGACTTATCAGATTATTAGATCAGAGAAGGTATTGGAAAGAGGAGTTATATTATCAACATCAGAGTGCATAATGAAGGATTAGTTCTTAAGAAATTCTAACTAGTGTATCAGGTGAAATCTCTTAATAGAGTGGTTCTAATAGACCTTTCTAAATCTCTTAGCCGAGTGCTTACTTTGTTGTAATTCTAAATCCTTTTACAAGGTAGATTGTAATGATCTGTAGCTCTTTACCAGGAAGACCTCTAACCAGGTAGATTACATATTGAGATCAAACTTTGTAGCTCTAACAGGCACACTTTATTGCTGCAGTAGTGAAGATTTTTGTGGGTGTCATCCCCACCCCAATTTTACCTTATTGGGGTTTTGGGTTACCAAAATTTTGTGTCTTGAGTTATTTATTTACTGTCATGAATGCTACTAGTTGTTAGATCAATTACATTTATGTATGGTTGTGGATCAGTTTTGTTTTAAAGGATAAAAGTTTTAAGATCTGATTCTTCCCCCCCTCTCAGTATCTTGCTTTCCCATATTGTATTTCCAACACCCACAAGCATGCACTAAAGTATAATGTCCACATTAGGATACCTAGCCATGTTAGGAGATGAATATTACATAGTACATTTTCTTGTTAAAGGTATACAACACCCTGTGAGGGGCTAACTGAGATTACAACTCTTCCACTAATACTTTTGTTACAAAGTGTTATCAATAATGAACAAAACAAGCATCTGCAATGCTTAGATAGTTCCAGTCAAGGCTCTTCAATGATCTTTGTCATCCTCTGCTCTTGTATCTACCATTTGCATACACATATACATTCACTCATCTATCTCTCCATATTGTCTCATGTCTCCACTTTACAAAAAAGTCTTCATATATATATATATATATATATATATATATCTTTCACAACATCAAGTTGGCTCTCTTAAACATTATCACATAGTTGGATCTCAATACAAAAAAAATAATGTAAAGACAAAGTACAAAGTCGACGCTCTTACATAACCAAAATATAGGCTATTCAAAATCATAATCAAAGTTAGATTGCTAGGATTCCAAATACTCCTTAAAACATCGCTACTATTCAACCTCTTTGTTAGGTTGTTCTGTTGTCTTTGCATGTCTTCAAATCTCTCTAACTCAATGTAATCATCACCAAAACTAAATCAATATAGGGTGGAGGTCATACATACCCCATATTATCTTCCAGTAATCTCACAATTCATAACTCATTGTACTTGATCTTCCATACCCAAAACATCACTGTCATACTCTTTATTTAACCTTCTATACTTTGTCATTTTGAAGACTGTATCTCCAAAACTGTACTTCAATCCAATCGATCAATATACCAGATATGTTTCCATAAATGAAAACCAATAAGTTTCTCATATCATACAAAAATCATTACTTTCAAACAATCTCTCCCTTTGGCATTAATGGCAACACTTAGCGAAAAATGACTAAGTGTCCCAACTCACTATTTTTCTCTCTTTTTTTCCTTTCATATATATATATATATATATATATATATATATATATATATATATAAAATCATTTTCTTCTAACTCATTTTTCTTCTCTTCTCCCCCTTTGACAAAAATGAAAAAGGTGCATCCAAAATTTTCAAAGTTGTGGGATTTCATTATTTGCTCACCCATTTAAGTACATCCTGGAAGGTGTATTCCATGATCTTCACTTCAGTGCTCCATGAATCAATCAACAACTAAATAACATGAATTAGTCCATTTAGTGCATAGGATGATGTCTTTTCTAATTTTAACTCTATGGGCATAGAATTTTGTAATCATTCTGTAGTCTTCTTCATATCAGATAAATGAACTTCAAGAATTGATAGTTTAGGAGTGATTAGAATCTTCAACAGACCAAATCTTTTCATGACTCTCCCTTTTTCAATATCCAATACATTCATCTTGTCATAAGTCTTTGTTATTTCTATGTCTATCTCTAATACAGATTATGAGGAGGTCTCACAATTGTCCATCATTGTATTTAGTGTAGCCCTTTCCTTTGCTAGAATATCTTCAATTTTATGAATATGTATGATAGGATTTATGCAATGGTTGTATAGTATCCTTCCATGTGTGACATAGTTTATGGCCTTAGATGTAACTTCTCTCAGAATGCCCAAGTCCCATGAGATAGACTGGAAAGATTCCTTTAACTTCTTCTCTAGAAAACTCTTCTCGGCCTTCCCTTCAACAATATTCACTAAAGATTCATAGTGACTGTCAAAATCATCTAGTGTCAACCTCAGATTCACTGCTTCATCCTTTCCTTAAAATAAAATAGACCTTACAGGGAGGAGTTTGTTCAGAATATTGATTGCTCTAGTGATTACCTTAGACTTTTTATCTCCTTTCTACTCAGATCTTTCCTTTTCTTTAGAGAATGTGATGAAAGAAAGTCTCATCAAATCATCCTCATCCATACTCTCAATATTAGTACTTAAAGTTCTATCCATACTTTCCAACAATAGATTAGTAGATGTATCAGGTTCATGGTTTACCTCAAATCTTGTATCTTTCTCTTTTGTTGTCTCTATCTCAATTCTATGTACAAATTCAACCTTCCGCTTTTCCTCTTTTTGTTCTTCATTTTCTTGTTCTTCCTCTTTATGTTCTTCCTTATCCTCTGCAATTGTGTTGTCAATATTTCCTGCAAATGGGTCCTTCTCATCTAGTGAAGTGTCAAGGGTCACAGGCACACCAGAAACATAGAAATCTAGTTGCATGATATCTTTGCTCTTCTTAACATTCACCTCAGTTGTCTTAGAACATTCACCAATTCATATAGGTGTAGGCATAGTAGTTTTAGGAAGTGGATTTTTCCTAGGAATATTGTACATTAGTATCTGATCTAATGCGTCTTGAGTCTCCTCTAAGAATTTTGCATACTTTCTTCCCATTATTCTCACCAATATTGCCTTATTTCTCAATAAGGGTTGAGTGCATTAATTAATCTTTCTCTTTCTTGTATTGAAACTAATGGAAACATGTCATCAATAGCTTGATTCCTAATAGCCTCATCTTCAATGTGGGCAATTTGTTTCCTTATTTCCAGTCTACCATATAGTTCCTCGGGTATACTTCCCTCTAATTCTAGTATAATCTTCTTGAAAAAAAGTAAATGATTTACCACAATGTCTTCAATCTTAAGTTTATTAAATTCCTCATACCTATCATAGTACTTTATCACTGAAAAAATCTTCCCTTTCTCAATATATCTCTTCTCAATAATCTTCAAATTTGGCTTCCACACTTGCCTATCACTAGTGGTCTCTTTTTAGGATTTCTTCGCTTCTACTTCAATCCTCTATTCCTTAGGAGGTGAATCCAGTTTAGTGGATCTAGTGTTTACTCAAGGAAAAAGTTTTACTGCATCTTCATGTGATGTCTTTGGTGATGGTGAAGGGGTGATTACATCAATAATTTTAGAAGGTGAACTAGTTACTTGTTCAATATCTAGAGGTGGATGGGCTGCAGTAGAAGTACTTTCCAATCCAGAAGATTTCTCTACTATCTTCTTCTTTACTTCTCTCGACTCTTCTTTATTCAAACCTGCCTTAGCTCCACATTCATCAAAATTTTTATATAATTTTCTTTTTCTCATGCCTCTGGTCTTCTCTTCTCTGAATTTAGATGATTTTTCTTCATAGGTTCCCCATCTCTTCTCAGATGTATCTGCTTCAGATACCAACACATATTCAATCTTCATAGTTAGAACTTCTGAACTAACTTCATATCCCATAGGGTAAAACCATTTAATCCTAGGTATTACTTCCTCAAAACATATGCAACCAATTTCAACTATAAATCAAATTGTATCCTTGTATTTTTCAACTAATTCTTCAAGAATTCTAACTCTTTCCTTCATTTTCCTCTAAAGAATCTTGATCATGCAAACCATTCACCATCAACCCATGTACTATTTTGTCTTTTGTAGCTCTCACAAATTTGAATACCAATAGGTAACCCTTTTCTCCATCCACTAGGGTGCATGCCTAGAAAATTGTGCTCAATGTGGATATACATATGCATTAATAGTGATCCAAATCGAAAGGTTTTAGATTTATCCTTCTTGATTAGTTTAACATTCTCCAAAAAATATTGTGTCAGAACCTTGCATAGGTTATAAGTAGTGTTTTATTTCACCATCCTATAGGCCATCATAATGACACCTATAGATACTGCATTAGGTTTACTTTTGTAATAGAATTTGTATCCAAGTATCATCACAATCAATATGACATCCTGTAAGAAAATATCATTAACTATCATAGCTCGCCTGTCCCATTTTCAATGTGTTACCTAGTTTCGACTTGTTTCTTTATGTTCTTCTCATCCACAGGGATAACTCTAGTGTTGTCCAACCCAGTTATATCATGAATCAATTGAATACATATCTTTACAGGTTTCTCTCCTATCCAGATGAACTGATCATGAGCTCTACTGAGTAATATTTTAAACCATTCATCTTCGCTAAAATCATACAAATCCAATATCTTCATGATTCTAAGGTTGTCAATGTGTTTTAATTCATCCCTTATTTTTCCATTATCAATCATGTATTCCATTTTAGTAGAAATTTCATCAATATCCAGTTTATCATACTTACAATGAATGTATGCACTAATATCCTTTACATGCAAAATGTCATATGGTGTCTGGGAAAATGTTCCTTCAGGTTCATCTTCACAAGACTTGAATGGATGTTTCTTAAACTTGTATCTAGGTAGATCTACATCGAATTCTAATTTTTCACTTTAATCAATAACACAAAGTAGTTGCTAGATAATCTAATTCTTTCTGGTCTCTGATCTCCTTAGGCCAATGCTCTTTAAATGGTAAATAAATAGGTAACCACTAGGTGCTTTATACATCATTAAGGGTAAAACGTGCATTACCCAATACTGTCTAGTCAATCACAAATCTCGCGATCACAAAATATGCATCGTCCGATGTTGCGCTTTTAGATATAAGTTCCATGATGTCTGCAAATATCATACCTAAGATCACTGGAGCTTACTCCACATAATAAAGGGCTAGATATATTCTTTTTTTCTCATCTAATGCTCTCCCTAAGGTCATGCCTAGTCAATTAGGTCGATTATTCTTTGCTAGCATCAAGAAAAGATCCAGTAGCATCTATTGTCTCTCCCTGAACCAATACATCATTAGAATATTTGATCCTCGATACCTTACCACTGCTCTTATCTTCTTCTTTCCTGAAAAAATTGTCAAAATCACTCTTGTATTCTACAAGACTCTTGCTAGTATCACTCTCATTCTTCTTTGTATCCATAGGAGGCGGTGCTCTTTTTTTAGTTACTCCATTATACCTGCAAAACTTTGCTATATGACCTAGATTGTTACATTTGTAGAATATATGAGGTTTTATATTATGATAATTTTGTAATTTAAAATTCCTTGCAATATGTCCAAGGTTATTACATTTGTAACATGTGACCTTAGTTGTTGATTCTCCTCTGTTCTTTTCTTGACTATATCTTTTTTGATCAAGTTTTCTGCATTCTACTTTCTTGTGCCCATATGTATTACAATTAAAACAATAACTAGAAAGAGTTATAAAAGGGGTATTACCTATGCAATATCTCTTAATGTTTCCAAATTTGTTACATACAAAACATCTACCTCTGAAAGGTCTCATCTATTCTTTAGGTTCTTCAAGAGTGGGTATTTCTGCATCGATCTTCGCATCATATTTTTCTTCTTGATTCTTAGAAAATTCAGCTTAACTGAAGCCAATACCAATCATATCACCTTTAGGTTTCTATCTGTCTCTCTTCTCATTGATCAAGTCACTGCTCATGTGAAGTTTCTCAATGTGTTTCTTTGTCTCAAAAACTTCACATTTTATGATGTGATTATATTTTTTCAATTCTAGATACTTGTTCTTGTAATGGTAAAGATCAATCTTCATTTGTCCCATCAGAGTATTAGAATCTTTCAAAGCTTCTTCAGTCTTGACCTTACCATTCTTTTCTTGTTGAATCTCTTTAGCCATCATTTCATTATTAAGTTTTAGAGTACCATTCTCTTGTGCAAGTTGCGTTATATAATCTAAATTATCATTGTCTAAATCCTCTTTTATCTAAACCATAAGATCCTATCTCTAATTTATAGAAAGTTCAAGTTGATCCTTAAGTTTCTTGATGAATCCCTCAGCTCTTCTTAAATTGAATCTCAAGTCACCATTTTCTTCTTTTTCTTTACCAAGGTCTTCAAGTGCAGCTTCAAAGTTCTCTTGTAAATTTTCTAAATCTATTCAGATCTCCCTTAAGTTGTTAGACTTTCTCTCCAAGGGCCAATAGCTCTGATACCAATTTTTAGGATTGATTAATACTGAGAGGGGGGTGAATTAGTATTACAACACCTAAAAATAAACTTTAACCAATTCCAAATAAACCATAAACTTACTGAAATGAAAATAACATAAGCAAATAACACATAAATCATAACACCATTTTTTGTTGTCGAGGAAACCTTGGCCAAGGGAAAACCCCAGTGGGGATGGTACCCACAATAATGCACTAAAGTATAATTTCCCTGTTAGGAGACCAAGCCCTATTAGGATCTAAATATTATATAGTACATTTCCTTGTTAAAGGAATAACAACCCTATTAAAGGTATACAACACCCTATTAGGGGCTAACTAAGCTTACAACTCTTACAACAAAACTTTGTTACAAAGTGTTCTTAGTAATGAACAAAAAAAGCATCTACAATGCTTAGATAGTTCCAGTCAGGGCTCTTCAATGATCTCTATCATGCTCTTCTCTCGCATCTGCCATTCGCATAACATATATACTCACTCATCTATCTCTCCATAATTTCTCCACTTTACAAAAAAGTCTTCACACACACACACACATATATATATATATATGTATGTATGTATGTATGTATGTATATATGTATATATATATATATGTATATATGTATATATATATATGTATATATATATATATATGTTTATATATATAGACGTCCATAACATACTCCTTAAATCATCGCTACTATTCAACTGCTATGTTATGTTGTTCTGTTGTCTTCGCATGTCTTCAAGTCTCTCTAACTCATTATAATCATCACCAAAACT
The DNA here is from genome assembly GCA_018584345.1 of Thuja plicata. Classification (NCBI taxonomy): domain Eukaryota; kingdom Viridiplantae; phylum Streptophyta; class Pinopsida; order Cupressales; family Cupressaceae; genus Thuja; species Thuja plicata. Next base: position 4,643,593 of record MU224451.1, read on the forward strand.
AAATTGATCTTAGGTGGAGGTCATACATACCCCATAGTTTCTTCCACTAAGCTCACAAGTCATAACTCATCATATTTGATCTTTGATACCCAAAACAATACTTTCATACTTTGTATTTTTTATTCTATGCTTAGTCATTATGAAGATTGTATCTCCAAAATTGTATTTTGATCCAATTGATCAACATACCTGATATGTTGTGATAAATGACAACCCATATGTGTCTCATATCATACAAAAATTGTCACTTTCCAACACAAACAACTTATCTTCTTCTTCTATGCCTTCCAAAATGGACAAATTGTGAACTTCATTTACATGTTTGTTAAGGATTCTTACCTCTTTACTCTCTTTGCAGACTCTCTATTTTGGCTTTTGTACTTTCGGATGTCTTCTCATCTGCAAATCAAAAAACAAAGAGAATTAATATTATGATTTTAACAGGATGCAAATTTAAAAACAAAGAAAGTACTACTGGTCATTTGATAGCTGTAAAGAAGAAAATATGGATAGGGTTTAGAACAATGGAGATTTTCTCATAAAAGTTACCCTATACACATATTATCCACCTTACATTTAATTTTAATTGATAAGGTGTGTAATCTAGAAATATTTGTAAAGGAAAATGAAATAAAGTACATACCTCTGAAAAAGAGCCTACTTAAAACCTTGTCAGAAGGTCTTAGAAACTATTTATTTTTGGGTTCCTGAACCGAAACTGTGAGATCTACAAACCCCAAAAATATTTTTCTGATCTAACATAGTTCCAATTTTGACCCTCAAGTCAATGCCAACATTGACCTAGAATTTATGATTCTGACCTAGGGAAGAATCGACCTCTGATTCTGACCTAGGGTAGAATCAACCTCTAAAATCTCAGACATAATTTTTTTTTCTAGATCCTGATAGTTTTTGAAAAGGGTATCCGTATCTTCACTCCAATTCATTGTTCCGAACCTATCCCTACAAGAAAAATGGTTTGTTTTTTGGGGGGAGGGGTTTTCCTTGGTCAAACCCTAGTTTTGGATTTAACCTTAAAATATAATTGAAAATGCATAAGTAACAAATTAAATAAACAAATTCGCCTTGCTTGTATATAAATCCTTGTGACGGATTCGAATGCATGGATCCACAAGTATGTATGCACAAAAAAGATGTAGAATGTAGAATTTTGGATGTAGGATGTCTCAAATCAATTTATTTTAGATCTTTAAACCCAATCTTGAATGGATCTTTGAATAGGAAGAGGCTTGCATGGATGTGGATGGAGAAATCTTCAACAAGAGGGCTCCATAGAGCTTGAATCCTTCAATGGCTACCAATGGATCTCATTAATGAATTGAATGATTGAATTCTTGAGTGCTTGAGTGCTTGAATACTTGAGAGTATATGATTTATTCAATATATTATTTCATCAAATCTTGCTTCTTAGCTTGTCCTTCACACTTAGATTTCACTTCTTCAAGTCTTGGATTGTTAGTAAAAATGAGAGGAGAAGGCTTCCTTATATACAAATCTAGGGCACAATATTCGAGAGAGGCTTACATAGGAGAATTAAATTCCAATTATAACTATACCCATATAAGTGGACATATATTAAACATAATTTAAGATTCATCATTTTGAAACCCAAAACAGCCGACCTAGAAGCAGAAAATGAACTTTTTCGAAGCCCAACATCCAGAAACCCCACAAACTTGAAATTTGGACCTTGGGCCAGATAAAAGGTTGATTTTGACCTAGGTCAAGGTCAAGGTCAACCTTGACCTAGGTCAAGGTTGAGGTTGACCTTGAGTGAGAAAGGTTGATTTTGACCTTGAGGTCAAAAATCTCAGTTTTATAGTTTAGGATGTCAGAAATAGGCTAGAGAAAAGTGGGAAATGGTGCAGAACAAGGGAGAAAGCTAGAGCCAAGTCAGAGACCCATTCAAAGCACTTTGAATGACTCCAAACCACTTACTTGGAAGGCTAAAAAAGTTCAAAATGGAAGTTCTTCCATTTTCTGACTATACATTTAACCCCCACTTTAGCAAGAGTATGGACTCGATGCAAACTCTTGGTAAAGGAGATCATGAAGAAAAGATAATCTTATTGAAATCAAAAGGGACAAAGGAATCCTCAAGCCCCCAGAGACTTAATTCTTTATCAAACCTAAGATCATGATAAGAAAGACATCACCAGTCAAATAGAGAGAGAGAGAGAGAGAGGTTAGCTCACCGAGTAAGATGTATGTATCTCATTGTGAAGAAAAAAAGGATAGGATGGCTCGCAAAGAAAGCAATTAATAATCACCCCATACATTTTTGTGCCTTCTGGAGGCTTTGTGTATGTATGTAGTGTGAATTCTGACAGCTTTCATGAAGTGCCCATGGATCCATATCCTCATATCACCATGGAATAGATTTATAAAATGTGCATCTCTTCATGATTTAGCAACTTATGTGTGTTACCTTCCAAGGATTTATCATATTTAATTGTAACTAAATGCGCATCTCTTCAGGATTTAGCAACTTATGTGTGTTACCTTCACAGGATTTAGCATGCTGCAAAAAAAAAGGTTGGAACAAAAATGCAATAATATAGAACGAGGGAGGTCGTATATATGCTCCCCTCCTTAAGATGGAAAAGTACATACTATTTTGACATGTTAAGGAAATAAAATAACAAGGATAAAGCCTTCTTCAACATCAAGCCAATATCCATAGACAACACCCAGTCCAAGCCAAGAAGGTCACAACTCTTATGAGGCCATGGAAGGGAAAAATGCAAAGATATATCATGCAAGAAGTGAAAAAGTAACCCTTGTGAGGGATAGCACACTATTCAGTATCCAAGGTGATATATTTATCAACCATGGAAAACCAATGATTAAACAATGAAATAGGTTATAATAAAATACATAGATCCTCAATGCAAACCAAAATTTTCATGTATGATTGGATACCATATAATAGATAGTGCTTAACCAAGGGAAGAATGAATCCCAGAAAGATACAAAAGAAGGAGATGGCATCCTTTACCCCCAAGCATAGGAACAAGGGTGAAAGGGGACCTATTATATCACTCACAAAACTATGCAAGACAATGAGCCCCAAAAGATTAGGCTAACATTTCTTACATAATGTGGAGTTCCATAATAGGAACATAAATGTTATTTAGAGAAAACATGATTGAAATACAACTCATTGCCACATGATATATAAATAACTTTACTATCAATGAGCTGCCTAATCTTATAATGTAAAGCTTGACATTCATTAGTAGAGTGATCATGAAATCTATGATACAAACAAAAAGGAAGAGTCTTCAAGTGTGGACTACGTTTCTTTTTGCATTTAGGTCTAGTAATCACCTTAGCACAAAGGAGTTTAGGAAAAAGAACTTTTTGATCAAATTCCTTCATAGGTTCATCATATTTTGAAGTGTTATTTGAGATGTTGGTAACATTGATATGTTGTTGAGGATTAAATCCCAATCCATAAGAATTCTCATGCCCCCCATTCTGTAAGGGCATTTGAATTCCCTTTTTATGCTTACCACATCCTTGACCATGGAATCCTTGTTTAACTAGTAAATGATAACCAGGACCATAACAAGAAGCCATATTATAAGGAGTCAATGGAACTTCAGTAGTCGCTATGTCAATACTAGTAGTTTTGATAGATTCATAATGGGTAGAAGCAGCGACAAAATTATTACGAAGGGCATTAGAAGTAGAAGAAAAATCTCGTTGTTCAAACTCTCTTTGTTGCTTCTTAAAATAAAGATCAGAAATCTTATACTCTCCAATAAAGGTAGGATTAAAATCGAAGGTTCCCCAATCATCTCCAAGAAGAGAATTAGAGGAAGAAGGATTACTATTAGGAATAGGATTATTGTGGGCATGAATATTCAAACAAGGATTTGGCACATCATCTGCATGAAGTGTATACACCATGTTGTTGTGAATAAACTTGACTTTATGGTGAAGGGTGGAAGGAACAACATGCATCTCATGCAACCAAGGTCTATCCAAAAGGAGGTTATAATTAAGAGGTCCAGGCATAACATGAAAAGGATTATTTAGGATGACCATACCTACTTTGATAGGTAAGGTAATGATTCCCAAAGTTTTGTTATCAATGTTATCAAAGCCACATATAGGAGAATTATCAAATTGAATAGTTGAAAGATCAACTTTAATCACTTTGAGAATGTCCATGCTACAAATATTAAGCCTAGATCCATTATCAATCAAGGTCCTACAAATGATACTCTTATTGATAGTAACAACAACCATAAGAGCATCATATTGATTCTAAAATTCTCTAGAAGGTAAATCCTTTTGATTAAATACAATGTCAGGAGGACCCAGGGTAGCATGCATGGATTGTAAGAAGGCATTGATGTTCTCTTGATTAGGAGGTAGAGTGGGAAGAGTTTCTAGATATTTTTTCAAGGCTTCCTGGTAGGTAGATGAAGTTTGAAGAAGCTCCCATAAAGAAATATTGGCAGGGGTATTATGCAATTGGTTTATCAAATATTACTCCTTGTTAGGAAGATAGGGTGGAGGAGGAACAATGGGTTGAGAAGGTGGTAAATAAGTAGGAACCATCAGATTAGGTTGAGGCTTATTTCTTATACAATAAGCATGTGAAAAAAAATCTATGTTATCAAATAAATCCAAAGTATCTCTAGGTTTACCCTTGATAGTAATGCGAGGACAACCTTTAATAGTCAACAAGGTTTTTGGATAAATCGTGTTAGTTGTCTCAACACTACAAACAGGTTCAAAAGAAGACATCCTAGGAGGAGATGAGGTAGGATCCTGATTTTCCATAAGATCATCACTAAGAGGGAGAGCATGAAGGGAATTCATATCATTCTTCGCTAATTCCTCATCACTAAAAGAAACCCCAAATGGAGGTAAAGTATCTATAATGTCTTCTTCTTTCTCTAAAATGTCTACATAAAAGGAGTGTATTTTAGAAAAAGAGTCACCATCATGTATGAATATGGCATCCATTAATAAATCACCCTCTTGTAACAAATATTCTTCAAGATGAGGGGATAAATCAATGTCTTTATCCAAGGGTTCATGCCAAATAGGAGGATCATCCACAATGGCTTCATGAGGAAGAGAGTAATCAACATCCAAATCCAAAGGTTCATCCCAAATAGGAGGATTATCATCCTTTTCAATAAAGCACATTGTAGGAGTGCCATAAAGAACTAAAGCTTGATGCCTAAACGGGAAAGAAGGTAAATTATATTCTAAAGTAGGCTCTATTGGTGCCCAAAAACGCTGAATTGGATTTCCTATGGACTTGCCAATCCAATGATGAGAAAAACAAGTGATTTTGGCCAACTAATGGGAATGATCAATTATGGTCCTCTTTCCCTACGCTTTTGGCTCTATAGGACCAAGGCGGGTGAACCTTTATCTGAACAGGATTTTTATAGCAGATAACTTGTGATTGGAACTTCTGTCTCTCAAAGTATGGAAAAGTACTATTAAGATTACAAAATTGAAAACAATGTATTATTTGTAATGTTCCAAGAATTTAAAGAATGTTTGATGGATTTAAGATATGAACTGATTAGAGAAGATGGATATAGTATCTCAAAACTTTAAATAATGAAACTATGACTATAATCTAATAAACAAGAAAGACTAGTGCCTTAATCAATTATGGGCAATAGTGTCAATATCATTCCAATCCTATGTTCAACTTCAGAGACAGTTTTGCAAGAAAACTTATCACTTCAAAGGTGTTATGGAATGTACATGCAACATAAAAAAAATTCAAATATATATCAAAAGGGTAATACTTCTCAGATGATAGACCAATTGACTAAGGCCTCAATCAACAGAATTTAACCATGCAAAATGAGAAAACCAATTGAAAATATAGACTATGAATCAGATTAGGAAGCATTCACATCAAACTGTCACTTTGAAGAAGTTATATTGGTTTATCTGAGGGACTAACTGTAAAATGATAATGAAACAATTGCATACATGAAGAAAAATGACTTATCTTTATTGATTATGAAAATAGTACAATAGAGTTCACAATTGCTATTATTGATCCATCTACTCCATCTATCAAAATTGTATTATTGTTTTATCTCTCTTTACATTTTACATTATGTATATATATATGTGTGTTTGAGTGGCTTTCACACCTTTTTAGGGTGAAAAGACACAACTCTTATTACAAATTATTTTGAAAAAACAATAAACTAACTAAAAAATAACTACCTAACTTTTGGATTTGGCTTTGGTTGAAAATCCAAAACACCTCATGAAAAGCTAATATTTTTTTTGGAGATAGGAAATTTGAGTTTCCGAACTGGGTCATTTTTAGATTTTTAAAATTTGACCATCTTTATCCTCTGTCAAAATCATCTTTGTAGCAGGTCTAAATTCCAGCATTTTCTGAAGGCTTCAATTAGTTAATTCTATTTATTTGTGTCATAAAGCTTCCTTCCTTTGATATTTTTTTTATGGAGAAACATGATTCTTGATAATGGATTGGGACTTCTAAATTATCAAAATTTAGGGTACCACCAGTGGC
>MU224451.1:4664662-4688950 GCA_018584345.1 Thuja plicata
TAACAATAATAGAAACATTCATGAAAATAGATAACACATGACACAAGATATGATATCGCAGAAAACTCCTGTTAAGGAAGTAAAAACTGCAGTGGGGATTGTTACCCACAAAACTTCACTATCTGCAAATAAGAAGGAGCTGGTTAAGGCTTACATTTGGTCACTTCTGATGACCTACCCTGTTAGGAGTATTACAGTGGAGACCTGTTAAGATCTAATTTGTTTGAAGCTTTAGCAACACTGTTAAGTGTGCACTCTGTTGAGAGGTTTGGAAAGAATGGTTAAGTCCACCTTCTACAAAAGGATTTTAGATGTGATGCACTTGTTAGAATGCAACTACATAATTCTTTGATCTGAAGATAAGTGAAATCTTTAGTTGCTGATAACAGATCCTATAAAGCTTCATACATATTAGTAATCATCCTTCCATGATTGAATAATACCTTTGTCTGCTCATCGGTAGCCTCTATGTGTTCTTGAAAACTGATATATTATGTTTGTGAACTTTGTATGAATTCTGCCTTCTACTCCTTAGATGCTCTTGGCGGCTATCAATAATGTGAATTCATGTTGCTCACAATTGAGTATGAACATCTATTTATACTAGTTTAGGTTCAATTCTTGATTCATGCATCGCAAGTTAACTCTAGATCCAAGGTTCACAACTTGACCTTAATCTTTAGTTAGATATGCTTTAGATCCGTTAGGATGCTTTAAAGAATTTACATAAAGCTTGCATGACCATCAAATTATGATTTAAAACAAAACAAAACTCTATAAATACAATTACATTGCTTTATCCATCGTGTAAAACTCAGATCCGCAATTTGCAGGTTCTTGATCTATCTGTCGGTTCTGATGGTCGGTTTTCTTGGTCGTCGGTGTTCCTTTCTTGAACTGGTCTTCGGGTATACCTTTTCTATTTCTGTCAGGTTAGTTCTGAAAACTATGTCGCCGGTAATGCTTGTGGTCATCAGTAATGCTTGTGGTCGCTGGTAATGCTTGTGGTTGCCGGTGATGCTTGTCACTTTTATACTTAGCATTTTTCTCAAAATCATTGTTCTATCAGGTATGCTTGCATTTCACCAGTACTGCTTGTGGTTCACCGGTAATGCTTGATGTCTGCCGGTAATGCTTTCTGTCTATGTTTTTCACTGAGTATACTAATGGAAAAATAATGTCATCACTTTTGTCTTTGTACGCAGTGAAAGAAGATGTTGTAGGCATGATTTTATAGGTTGTACATGTGAATATTTATCTGATAGGCGTCGCTTTGCCTGCAAACTGCAAAATACAACAAGAAAAGATCCAAAACATGCAAATATTGATGAAAAATGGATATTAGAGGCCTAAAGCCCCATGGTGGGCATGATTTGTGTATATATAAAGTATACCTTCATGAATTTAGTTTATAATCTATCAATTCTATGGAAAGAAAGTCTAATTTAAATTAAAGATTTGAAAAAATAACAATAAGCATTCCATGGCTATCTAACTAAGCATGCTAATGAGGCTCTCAGCCTTAATCTCCATTAGGGATAGTCCTAGAATGAGAATTGATGTATGATAATGCCTAAATCTATCTCTCAACTCTCAAATTGCAATGCAATTCATTCAATTATGCTCTCAAATATTCTCAAATGATATGATCTTGAAGAAATTCTCTATAGTGTAGCTGCAATTGCACATGAATGTCTAGGATTCTTAATGTTTTCAAAATGCATGGTATTTATAGGATCTCCCAAGGGTAGGGGGTAGAGTTAAGTTTATCATGATCAAAGCTTGGTTGAGTTGAAGGATTTCAAATGGTTTAAAATGGAGATACCATTTAAATGGTGGTCTCAAAGGTTGGGAGAAAGAGACAAAAGGAGTGGTGAGGATGTTAAAGGGTTAAATGAGTGATCAAGATTGCAAAGTTTGGAGTGATCTATGTGCTTTCAATCCTTGATTCTCATTGGATCTTTGAATTATTGTCTCCTTTATTGAAATAAATAAGGATTTAATCAATTCAATTAATTAATTAAATTAGCCATGTATAGGAATAGGTTGATTTCTATTTTTGATTTAAACTATATAATTAATTGATTAAATCAATTATATAGCTTTGATTTATCCCTTTTAGGCTTATATTTAATTAATTGATATATTTATTAATTAATCCTCTAATTTGATGTAATTTAGTCCCTTTTGATTGAATTAGTCCATTTTATTTGATAAAAATGCCTTTTGATTTGATTAAAAACACCTGACCAAATTTTAGGTGTCTTCTCATTCATCCACTTTACTTTAATTTTCCCTCATTTGTCCACTTTACTTTTCATTAACATCCCATTCTAGTTGTACATAGAATTATTCCCATTTAATTTCTCTCATCTACAAAATATCAATACATCTTGTTAGAATAACTGAGGGGGGGGGGGGGGGGGGGGTGAATCAGTAGCCTAAAAAAATTCCAATAAATCAACCCAAAAACTTAGTACCACAATATTAAGTCTCTAGTTATCTTCAGTCCTACAATATGTATGCCTTCAAATAATCATATCAAATAACTACTGCTCAGAGTTCACTGTTAAACCTTATTCTTATTGTTGTGGGTCCACAACACACACCCTATTTTTTGGTCCTCTGACCATGGGGGACCCCCTTTTTTGTGTCTTTTGGATTTCGGTCTTGTTTGCCCCCTTGAGTCCTCACCCGGACAGTCATAGAAGAAAAAGTATCAGCATGATAAAGCAAAGAGGACACCTTTTTTTGGCCTTTCGGAGGACCATAGTACTCCAAAATACCAAAATGGATGAAAGGCCAAAATTTGGCCCTTTCGGTGTTTTTGGCCTCTAAAAACACCGAAAGGCCGAAGGTGTCTACCTCTTTAATTTTGGTGTTTCTAAACCCAAAACACTGAAAGTGCTGGTGTGAGCACCACAGGTTATAAATGGAAAAAAGTGTCTTAATCTATCTCACTTCACCGTTTTCTATTCCATATTCTCGAGAGCTCGCGACTTCACCATTTTTCACCCTTGATCCTGAGACCGATCGCCCCACACCTCCAAGCTTTGTTGTGTCATCCTCCCCCACTCCTAGCTCCTTCAAGGTAGGTTTCCTTCTTCACTGTCTCTTGGTTTTTCCCCTCTTCATGGCTTATGTTTTAGGGTTTTCATCTTGTGCTTGTCTGACCTAGGGCATGCGGATTTCCCTTTCCCCTGGTCTCTTAGGGCCTTTGGCACCTTCAATTTTTAGAAAGAAGTCTATCCATGTCGGGTCGGGCTTTCTCTTTCTACTTTTTTGTGTTAGCGTTTCGTTCGGTCGTGACCTTTGTTGCAGGTTTTTGGCCTCTGAAAGGCCAAGAACCGGGTCTGGTTGTAGTCTACATCATTTCAGAGATTCGACCTTTTCAGTGTTTTGGACCTTCAAAAGGTCCAAAATTATGACAAGTCTGAATCCCCGAAAGCCTTTTCTCATTCATCATGATTTCAGAGATTCAACCTTTTTGGCATTTTGGACCTCCGAAAGGTCCAAAATTCTGACAAGTCCACATCCCCGAAAACCCTATCTTCGAGCATCGCAATTTTGGATTTTTAGCATCCGCAAAACCTTCAGACATTCAGTTGCTGAAAAATCTGATGAAGCTTTCTCGTCAACGGTGGTTTTTTTTGCACTTTTAGCTTTTTCAGCCTCTAAACCCATTTTTAGCGCTCGAAACCCCAAAAGGATTGAAAGTGCAAAAATATGCATTCTTGGCTGCTTAGAGAGTTTTTTCCTCTTTTTTCTTAGATTATTCAGCTTTCTTTCAATTTTATCTTGAAATAAGATACTGATACTTGTATGTTTTATTACAAGAATGCCTGAGAAAAAGACTGTGTCACCCATGAAGTACCTATACAAGGGGAACACTCCTTTCAAAATTGGCAACAAGCATATTGAAATCACCAATATTGATATCAGGAATGTAGATTGGGATGAATTCCTGACAAGGTGTGCCCAACTAGTTGGGAGATCAAAGGATTGTACCTCCCTGGTATTAGCAGGATTGGTTAGTGCAGCAACACACCCAATGGTCATGTCCTTACTTGAACTGATCATGACCCTGGAAAACCATTATGACTCTGACAAAAGGGTGGTTCAGAATACATAAGGCCAAGTAGTATTGGATATTAGGCCAGATGTCATAGAGGATGTCTTCCACCTCCACAAAGGCGTAGACAAGTTTTATGAATTTTTCATAGAGAAGGGAAACTTGTGGTTCAGAAACAAAGGGGAAGAGGCCTATGAAATAGTCAATAACCACTACCTCAAGCAACCTCTCCCCAAAAATAAGCTAGACAAGATAGACTTAAGGAGAGGATACATGAAAGATGATATCAAGGCAGCCATAAAAATGCTAGGACAAGTATATGGGTTATTGCAATCATTCCAACTAGAGAATTGGAAGATTCTCTTGATAGAAAGATTTAGAGGCCACAAGTCTAGGCTTCACTAGAGGACCATCATCAGTGACAATTTTGATGAACAACTAGTGGCAGTGAAACACAACCCTAAGTTTTACATGAGTGCCTATGTGGTATACCTATTGGCAGCATGGGCAGATTAGCCAGGACTCATCAAGAGGGGAAACCTGAATGATCCCAATGCATGGCCTCACATAGTGTACCCCCAACTATAGAAAAGGGAAAAAATGTCAGAAGATAGCCCAGACTACAGGATAGTCAATGACGCCTTCATTTTCACAATCATTCGATCCATTGAGGGTGATTTTGCAAAAAGGATGTCAGAAGAAGCATCTGTCAAGGTGAGGAACATAGGGGCTTATTACATACAATTTAGAACATTCACTTACATTCGGATAGCAGGATCAACTTTGAAACAAAAAAAGTTTCCCATATATCCATCCGACTGGATAATCATTTCGGAGATGGTTCGACAACTCACAGATGCATATGAACACATAAAACATAAGATGAAGCATTGTTAGAATTTTCCCATCTCACTGGGACCATATACCCTATAGGATATGAAGGTCTATAAATCTTTGTCCTTTGAACGGGATGATTTTCCCCTACAACTTTACAAGAGAGTGCGGCCTCATTTTAACCCTATCGGCACTTACAACCACATTATTGGCAAGTTCTACCTTCATGAACCGCACTTGGAGGATCACTAGATAAACTGTGTAGATGACCATGAGGTTAGGATCCAAGATTATTTTAGAATGACTCTCACCCTGGCCAAGGAAGTCATGAAGACTGCTATTCCCCCAAAATTTTGGGAGCATGATTCAAATGAGGTCTTGGAGGCCATTTATATAGATGACAAGACATATGACAGGCCTATCATGAACACAGAGGTTGATAAGGATGAAAATGATGACATTGATTTCCAAGAAAGTCATGTGATGAGAACAATAGGGTAATGTATTAAGAGGCCCTACAAGATGAGCTCAATACCTGTGAAAACATTGATGGATCCACCCAAGCAAGAGGATAAAAATCACAGAGATAAAAATACAGTGCCACAGTATAGGAAGGCACCGCCGCAGAAGACAAGCACGATATATGGCCATGAACATGTAGTAGAGTATGGGTCAAACCCAAGGCCCAAGGATCCTAAGACAAGATTGAACGGGCATATAGATCCTCTCACGGGGCCAGCGCAGGCTTCACCAGATTAAGGACCCTCCACTTCTAGACAATCTTCTCCTGCCACTGGAAAGGGGAAGAAGACATATAAGAGGAAGAAAGCTTCTGCATCTCTACAATTAGAAACCATATAGGAGGACCCGCAAGAAGAGGAAGAGGAAGAGGTCCCTCTAGTTAAAAGGACAAGGTCTCAAAAAAGAAGAGAAAAGGAGACTAGCGGGAAACACCAAGAGGATCCCAAAGAGCCGGATAATCCCTTGGATGCTCTGGGATCGGATGAGTTCCAAATGTTTACACATTGAGGGTCTGGAAGGTTTCTCAGACCTAGGATAGGACACCTTAGGTTATGCAACTTGGTACAAGGCAGGTGGTCCTTCTCTTTTTCAACCACTGGTAATCCTAACTCCACCTCCCACTTAATTTACTAATCCAAATCCAAATATACCCATAGTGGGAGAGAGCTCTAAAGAAGATCGATGGCTTGAGAATCAAGAGTCTCCAGTCACCCTAGGGGTGACTACTAATGAGCCTATAATAGAAACCAATACTATTATGATTCCCCTTCACATTCCTACTCCACCAACTGCTCTTCCACCTCCTATACCTACTCCACCACCATTTCTCGAAACTCCACCAACTACTCTTCCACTTCTAATCTGAAATATCCCAACACCTACTCCACCATAATCAAGCCCTTTGACTTGCAACATCCTAACCCCTGGAGGATCAACAACTAGAGAGGCTATGTCACTTTTCAAAACCATCTTAAAGGTCATGACTGGTCTCAATACCAAAGCCTTGGTTAGTTCCTCAGGAGAGGAAGACAAAGGCTAGAAAAAAAAAGATGAGGCAATGGAGGAGAGAGACAAGGTAGAAGAGGAAAGGGATAAGGAAGAAGAACACCTAGGAGAAAGGAATGAAGGGGAACAGAGACAGGAACAAGAAGAAGGGTCTGATAAAGAGGTGACTCTAGTGTCTCAAAATTTGGATTTAATTCTTCAAGTTACCCCAAATGAGCCGGTCACCACATCTAGTAAGCCTACATGGTTTACTAAAGAAATCCAATTAAGGAGAAGAACTTATATAGATGATGATGAAGGGGAAAATACAGATATGGTATCCTTAGGGTAATATTTTCATCAAACAAAGATCACATTACTAGCACGGAAAATGTCCTATGTCACTCAAGACACTAGGGGGCACTAGAAGGCACAAGTTGTAGTCACATTCGCTAGCACCTCTCCAACGCAAGAAACTCCAGAAGACTACACATTTGAGGAGGTAGATTTGGGGGAACCCATCGGCAAAGGGAGAAAGAAAATAGCAGCCTTAGGGATTAAACATGCCATGGGTTTCATGAGTAAGGATGAGGAGACCATAAAAACCTTGATGGAACACAATGAAGCCTTGAATAAATATATTCACAAAATGGATGGTCCTATTGACCCCTACTGCCTAGAGGCCTCATTACAAGCAATTTTAGATAAGAGAAACACCCCAGACTTGCTGGAAGGTTTAACCTCATCCTTCATCAAAGCAAGTGTAGATTGGAAGGAAGATTTTGAGTAGTACGGGGAAGGTGCCATCCAGCAAATATTCAAATTTTATAGGTTTATTCTAATAGAGGCTAGAAATTTGATTGATTTGATGAAAGATGAGGGTGGCTTAGAGTCTGAGATAAGAAAATGGTGAGCCACCCTCCAATATTTATAGATCATTAAGAAATAATACTTCCAAATTCTAGTAAAGATATATGAAGGTGAGGAGCTAGACAATTTTGAGACTTGGATCAAGCGCATGAACAAGATAATCAGCATTTATGAAAAATGTCAAGCCACCATATTAGAGAAATAGAAAGAAGTCTCAGAATGGGTGGAAGAAATAGATGCTTTCTTTATAGGGATCGGCCTTGATTTGTACCAGGACAAAGCTAAGAAAATATTACGGACATCTAAAGAAATGGTCCAACAATTCAGTGACATTATGGAAAGTGTAGAAAATAAGGAAGCATTGCATAAATTATTTCATTCAAAAGAAGAGATAACATAGATGAAAAACCATGTAGAGGAGATCCAGTTATTTTCTTCTGAGCTAACTACCTTAAAAGAAAAGCAAGAATGAAAGGTCAACAAGGTAAAAAGGAAGAAGATAAACTATGAGGAAGTTCAGGAGGTCATAAAGAGGCTCTGGGCCGCACACCCAGAAGTCTTCCCAGACTGATCCCTTGGACCAAAAAGTAGTTTTGAAGAAGCAATCTCCAACACATAACATAATTTCCTAAGACAGGTTTTAGTCTTTCATCCTTTTAGCCTTTCGACCCCTGCAGGAAATGCAAAATTCCAGTCTTTCATCCTTTCGGCCCTGCAAGAAGAATAGTTTTTCAGCCTTTCGGCCTTCCAACTTTTTCAGCCTTTCGGCCTTCCAAAATCTTTGACCTTTCAGCCCTCCAACTTTTTTGGCCTTTTCGGCCTTCCAGATATTTCATCCTTTTTAGCCTCCAAAAAGTCTAAACTTCAGACCAGAATTTTGGTTGTTTAACACTTATAAAATTTTGGGGCATTTAAAGTTTTAGAGTTGAGGTTGGGGTCTGAAAAATCTGGGTGTTTTCAGTGAGATCACATTTTTCCACACCGGTAGTACTCCAGATCAGATTGATGGTTAGATTGAGTTTGTTTTGAAGGGACTAAGGGTCTCTTACCAATCTCCACTACTAGCAGAGCCTCCAGATGAAGAATCCAAGGAAAAATCCAAGAAACAAGAAGAAGAATCCAAGTTTTCAGAATAAACCCTCCTTCTTTTCTCTTTTCTTCTTGGTGAGTTTGACCCTCCTTGCATGGGAAAACTGATTGTAAATGGATTCAAGAATCCATGCAAGTTATCTAGTATCAGTTAAGAGTAGTTTCCCTTTCAGCAAAGTTTTATTTTAATTTATTTTTTCTCTCTGATGCCCTAAATTTGGAATTCAGAGTTGTGGATCAAAGTCTATGTATTGTAATCACAAATCAATGTAAAAGGTTGGATTCCTAATGCAATAAAGACATACATTTGGTGCTTCATTTGTGGTGTGTGAATTACTGCTACCTATGCAAAATTATTGAATGTATGATTGCATTATTCATTATTTTCAGAGAGAATCTTGTTTATTGTTCTTCAAATTCATGTTTCTTTAGTTGGAGTTTGTTTTTGTTTGCTTTACCTTTCTATGAAAAATTCTTGGAAGAGACCATAATTGGGATTAACGATAAATCTGTCTCTTGGGTGCGCACATCTTGGTGGCTTCACAATTTGATCAATTTTGAATATCTTGCATGAGTGAATACATCTTCTCTCCAAATGCTTACACCCGTGGGTTAGTAAATTGTGACTTGGTCTAATTTATGCTTTGTGGGTCTACTCCAAATCTCTCCCATCATTCAATTTGCAAGGAAGGGTTTACAAATGGTTTATGTCTGTAGGATTTCATTTTCAGTCATTTTCTTATTTCTCATTACTCTATTCTCTACTCTCTCTTCCATATTTTAATTCTGAAAGTCTAACATCTTGGAAAATACAAAATTGAATTTTATTTATCAAACCCCCATTTTTGTTAAAATGAAAAATACCAAAAAGAACTAAAGTGTTTTGTAGTTTGATATCTTGAACAAACTAGCAAAGGCCTCATTGTGAACAATCACATTTATCTTCAATTGAGTAACCAAGCATGTTGTGACCCAACCCCGGAGAACCTTGGGAATAACTGCCTTATTCTTTTAAGAGAGGAAATTGAATTTGGAGAACCTAGCAAGTTGGCTTGTGTCAAAACAACACTCAAGAGAAGTGGCACTAGAACGAGGGCCTCAAGACTCAAAAGCCAGATAACATTGGATCTTTCTCTCCAGAGAGATTTGAGAGAGTGCTTAGATCATCTCCGAAGAGAGGCAAGTTCGTTGATCTCACCCACAATCATAGATCTCGTAGCGACAAAGGGAAGAACAAATAAAAATCCTCTCACCACCTTGCTGAGTCTTAGAATTATCTTGGAAAACCATCACATATCGCTGCCCCAACTGTCATTGTAGCCATAGTGCAAAATCAGAATGTGCAAAATTAGAATTTGTAGCAACCTTGTCTGATGGCCTTTTTTTCCAACGCAACCAGCTCACCTTTAAATTTTGTTGGGTAGCTCCATGAGTTACCCAAAAATCTAGATAATTTTTGCACCCGGTTCATATATGGTGAATCAAGGACAGCAGAGGAACACATTCATGCCTTCTAGGAAATTTGTAACTGTAAAGATATTGCCCACCAATATGTTGTGTGTTGTCTATTCCCATACACTTTGGGATAATTTGCATACAATTGGTACCTAAACTTACCACGAGGGTCTATCTCTGCGTGGAATGAATTTGAAACCAAATTCCTTAATCAATTCAAGTTATATGTGGATCCCGCCACAACACATCACCAGTTCATCACAGTGAGGAAAGATCCTAAGGAACCCATTGCTATGTAGAATCATCATTTTCAAAAGATGTATCAAAAGCTGGAAGCTCCTTACACCATACCAAATGAGGTTGTCATGCAAGTTTACTTGAAAGCTTTGGACCCATTCACCTCAATATTTATGAGAAGGCTTCCCCTAGCGGATAGAGACACGATGGAAAAGGTGTACAATTAAGCTGTCACATTTACCTAGCAGATGGACCCACAAGAAGGAATTTATGCAGCAGTACCTATCATGAATAACCTTACTATCCCACATCAATTTGTAGCCAGCAATCAAGCTTCGACCACTCACACACCTATGTTGAATCCCATTTCGGCACAACCATTTGTAGCCATACCCCTTTCTATTACTTATCCAGGTTATGAGGCTCACAAGATAGCATTTGTGGAATAGAGATTTATACCCCAAGCAGAGCCTGATACTCTCATGGCCTATGAGCTAGACACTGTGAAAAATACCTTATCACAACTCACCAACGAGCTCACCCAGATGAAGTTAAATCCATCCCAAAATAAAGGTGGATATCAACAAGCATCTGCTGGTCCACATACATATCCTCAAAATCCAAATCAAAATTTAAACATGTACAAAAAAAACAACATGCAGGAGAAACCATTTGGGAAGAAAAGGCCAAACACGCCATGGAACACTAGACCCAATAACGACAGCATCCCAACACACAATGCCAATACTTATGAAGCTTCAAAGGCTAATTTTTTTGGGGCTCCAAATTCACATCAAGGTAATGATGGGTATGGGAACAACTCCCATGCTCATTACATCCAAAACCCAGAGGAGCCCTCGGTGCAATTTAATGCCATGGTGTTCGATTCCTATGAGTCTAGAAAGGAGGAAGGCTCAGATGATTTTATAGGAGAAGATGAGTTTGTGTTTCCCTTCTAGAGAGAGAATGAGCCTAAATATTTTGAAGTACACACCTTCCAGAATTATTAGTGAAAATCATACAACTTTTGGAGCAGGAAAGAACCCCTCACCGATGGTATTCCCCCAAGAAAACAACCAAACCCACTAGATGCTTGGGCTAGTAACAATCCCATGCCCCCCAAAGGCCCGAATGGTCCCACACCCCTTACAAAAAGTACATATGTCAACTACAGAGGTGCAACCTGGTCGAGTGATAAGTATAGCGTGGTTAACGAACTAAAGAAAACTAAAGTGAACATATCTATGTTTGAACTACTACAAGGCTGCCCATCTCAGAAGGACGCCCTTCTAAGATCTCTAGACCACTCAAAATTGGCTTGTCAACTAATAATACAAGGACACCTACATCCAGTATCAACACATCTGAGGCTTTCCCCACAATGTTCAAGGTTAAGATGGAGGTCCCACCATTCTTACTCAGTCTACAGATGTTTAGAAAGAAACTGAATAATTTCCTGATTGATTCAGGAGCTTCGTGCAACGTCATGCCACTGTCAATTTTCCATAAGTTAGGGATGGTGCCCCAAGTAAAAAACCAAGTGTTCATGCAATTAGATAAGATTGAGGTCAAGTTGATTGGTGTTCTTAGAGATGTGCACATTCAATTGGTTGCAGATCTTAGAATACAAGAATGCATTAATGTGCATATAGTGGATATACCTAAAACTTATGGGATGTTGTTGAGTAGATAATGGACCAAGTGCTTGAGAGGGTGGATTTCCATAGATTTCACCTAGCTATGGCTACCATGGAGAGGTCTAAATAACCATATCAAGATAGATGCAAAGCCTAAATTGAGAAATATGATCACTGAGTACAATGCCCCGAATGAAGTCATGTTCACCCAGACAGACTTGGGCACTTATCAGATGGATGACATCCTCATATTACAAATCCGAGAAGGCCTAGAATTAGACCACAACCCCATTTTAGGTCTCTTAGAATCTGATATCGATGATGACATCTTCCAACACTTCATCAAAAGCACTACAGCTAGCTTACGACACTTGGGTCAGGACGCAGACCCTAACATCTTGTTACTACCAAGGTACTGCTGACTACACCAAGCTAGCCATTCTGAGTTGACATGCCCCAATTCCCATGAAGAATTATCATGGGTATCGACCCAGATCACCTTACCTAGTAAGCTATCAGAAACCTCGACAATAAAAGAGGACATCCTCAAGACTAAGGAAAAAAGTAACATATCACTAGAAATAGACAGCCCAGTCCTTACAAACACTTCACATTAGAACAAGGATAGTGGGTCATATTCTAATGATAGAAGTCATGCTTTGAACACACTTAGTGACTGGAGTACCTTTGATGATGGAGCATGTCCCCCTTACAAAGGAATGCTAGAAGATGAAGGCGGTGAAAGTGCTGAGACCCCCCAACCCAGACACACCAAAAATGCGGGAGAATTAACCTCTTCTGATAGTGATGGAGAAAATGGGTGAAAAATCAAAACCAAGGGCTCTCCCAAGAGAAAATCAGCTAGGTCTAACCATACTAAGAAACCCTAGATATGGAAATTACACTTCGATGGTTCCAAATGAAAACAGGGAGCAGTTGCGGGGATCGAATAGATAAACCCAAGAGGTAAGTCTTTCTATGTCGCTTATAGGTTACAATTTCTATGCACTAACAATGTTGCAGAATATGAAGTGTTGGTCCGTGGAATTCTCTTGGCCCATGAAAAAGGAATAAAAATCCTAACAGTAGAAGGGGACTCGGAATTGGTCGTCAAGCAGATCCATAGTTAGTATACTTGCTATGATAAGAGGCTCTCAGCCTACCAAAATAGAGCATGGGACCTAATCAACAATTTCGACGCTTTCGACATCAAAACCATCCAAGAAGAAAAAATGTTATCACCAATGCCCTAGCCATATTGGCCAGTTCATTACATCCAATGGAGAAATCCAAGCTAAATAAATTCTCAGTTGAACTTGTCATGGCCCCGACCATTCCAGACAATGTCACTAATTTTCAAGTCTTCCAAGACGATCAACACATCTTGGAGTTTATCATGTGTGCTGGTGTGTTTGAAAAACAAATCATAGATGAGGAAAAGGAAGGTGAAGAAGCAGTTGAACCCAAAGATCCTGACAATCAAGGTCTAATAAATTTGAGGACTAATGCCATACCCAAAGGGATGGTATAACTAGAGAGGATTTTTGACAGCGACAAGACTGCAATAAGGAGATGCCCAGATGTAACACTCGATGGTAAAGAATGTGATACATACAAACTTGGCACAGAAGAGGAACCTAGAGAGGTCCACATTGGAAAGGTAGGGACCAAGGAGGAGAAGGAGAAAATGGTCAAGCTCCTCACTGAATATTGAGATGTCATAGCATGGAGCTATGAAGAATTGAAGACATATGACACCTCAGTTATAGTGCACAACATCCCTCTAAAGCCAGACTCCAAGCCTTTTAGGAAATGACAGAGGCTTGTGAAACCTACTATGGAACCCTTAATCCAAAGGGAAGTTCAGAAGTTGCTCGATGCCAAAATCATCTTTCCAATTCAGTACTCCACTTGCGTTGTGAACCTGGTACCCGTGCAAAAGAAAACTAGAGAGAAAAGATTGTGCGTGGATTTTTGGAACCTTAACAAGTCTTCTCAGAAGGACAATTACCTTCCCCTGTCTCTCAATGAAGTGCTAAAAAAGGTCAATGGGTCTCAAATGATGTCATTTCTGGATGGTTACTCGGGTTACAACTAGGTGAAGGTGCAAGAAGAGGATAGGCTAAAAATGACATTCACAACTAAATGGGGGACCTTTTCCTACCTTCGGATGCCTTTCAGACTAATTAATGTTGGGGCAATGTTTCAGAGGGTAATGGACATAGATTTCAAAGGACTAGTTGGGAAGTGCATTATCATCTACATGGATGATCTCACAGTCTTCTCAAAACAAAGAACTGACCACTTAAATGATCTCATAAAATTCCTTCAAAGATGTAGGGAATTTGGGATTTCCCTCAACCCCAAGAAATGCGTGTTTGGGGCGACTGAAGGAAAGCTCTTGGGGCATATCATCTCCAAAAAGGGAATAGCCATAGACCCCAAAAGGGTAGAGGCCATTCTAAAGTTGACACCACCGTATAACCACAAAGAACTGAAATCTTTTTTCAGGAAGATCAAATTCGTAAGGAAGTTCATTAGTGGTTTCGCAGAGATAGTAAAACTATTGAATGACATGCTAAAGAAAGAATCCAAGATTGAATGGGATCTCCTAGCCAAGAAATCCTTTGAGGAGATTAAAAATTTCATCGCTACGGCACCGGTCCTGGTCAGCCTGGACTACACTATTCCTTTTAAGGTTTACTCTTTTGCATCTGAGCACTCATGTGCAAGCATCCTGAAACAAAAGAAGAACAGTGAAGACGAGAGACCTATAGCTTTCATGAGTTTCCCTTTCAAAGACGCTGATCTTAGATACCCAAACCTAGATAAATAGTTGTTCTCTCTTATCAAAGCGGTTAAAAATTTTAGACATTACATCTTGAGAAGTAAAGTCATCGGGATAGTTCCAGACAAAGCCGTAAAGTCCCTTTTGATGCAGAATGAGCTGGGAGAGCGGAGAGGAAAATGGATGGCAATCCTCCAAGATTTTGACCTTAAAATACAACTAATGAAACTAGTAAGGGGTCAAGGCCTGACAAAGCTGATCTCTGAGGCTGAAGAAGGCCTAGTCTGCCAAACCTACACTAATCAAGGTGTGATCAGTGATGTATGGTACCAAGACATAGTGTATTATCTATTGCAAAATTGTTTCCCAGAGGAGATGAGTGGTTCCTAGAGAATATCCTTGAGAATAAAAATTAGCTCCTACATGTTGAAGAATGGACAACTGTATAAATGAAATTATGAGGGTCTACACCTAAGGTGCTTGTATAGACTCGAGCCAAAGCAAATCCTAGATGATTTTCATGACAAATACGGAATGGGACATGGGTCAGCTGATGCAACTGCTCACCAAATCTTAAGGGCAGGATATTTCTAGCCTACAATATTCAGAGACATCGACAAACATGTGAGAACTTCCCACACTTGCCAAACTAGTGCAATGAGAGAAAGAAACTCTGCAATGCCCTTACAACCAGTATACAAGATACGCCTGTTTGCCTAATGGGGCTTAGATTTTGTTGGAGTGATTAACCCCCCTTCATCTGCAGGACACAAGTTCATTTTGATAGCTAACAACAACTACACATGCTGGACAGAGGCCCAAGCATTGGAGAATTGTACTATAGAGGTCATGACCAAATTATTGGAGGAGCACATCATAACTAGGTTTGGGATGCCATTCTATCTGGTATGTGAGAATGCTCCCTCTTTTTCTTCTACCTCTCTCACACAATGGGCCTTTGAAAACTAGGTAATCCTCAAATTCTCTTCAAACTATTATCCACAAGGCAATGGCATAGCAGAATCTACAAACAAGAACTTAACAATAGTGATCAAACACCTCCTGGATGATAACCCTAGGGATTGGCACACGCAACCTAAATATGCTTTTTGGACTGATCACGTAAGGATAAAAAATGTCCTGGGGACGTCTCCATACCAATTGGTCTATGGCTTACAATCGGTCTTCCCTATGAACTTAAAGATCCCAGTCCTCTGATTCATGGACCAATATGTGGGAGGAGATGATCGAGTATAAGTCAGGCTTATGAATCTCCTTAACCTAGAGGAGAAACAAACATTGGCTTTGGAGCATGTATCAAAGCATCAAGCCATAGTCAAGAGGTGGTTCAACAAGAGAGATACCCTTAAATCCTTCAGGATCTCTGACCTTGTCCTCATGTGGGATAAGGCGAAAGAAAATTTGGGCAGCCACACCAAGTTCCAAAGGCTGTGGATAGGCCCTTACCACATATTAGAGATCCTAGGGGAAAACACTTTAAGGATTAGCACTTTGAATGGAGAGTTGACCCCATTGCCAGTCAATGGGAAATTCCTCAAACATTACTTTGGATCAGATTGCTTTCCATCCCTTGTACCATAGTCCCTTTTGCTTCTTTTTTTCATTTCTTTTTCTTTTTGTCTCCTTCACTGTGAGTCCTTTCCTCCATTCATGGTGTTTTTTCCTTTTGTCAGGGCTAGTTTCTTCATTTCAGGTCAGTGTGCTTTGGATCCATTCCAAGGTAGTCCACATATTAGAGTAGGGTTATTTCTTAGTCAAAAGATACATGCAACGCAAGGGACACTCCCAAAAGGCAAAGTGGTGATAATTATTGTTGACAAACAAGGAGTTCAAAGCTTGGTCATCCTGATCACATAACACACTAAGAGATGATGCCCAAGAGCATCAGTGTCTTAGGTGTTTGTCAGTTGCAACCAGCATGAGTGTGTAGATTTGGGTACCCACCGATCCCAGAACCAAAGTCTTAACTTAATGGAAAGGCAATAATTAAAAAAATAGAGAAAAGCTGAAGAGAGAGCAAAAGAAGCACACAAAAGAAAAGTGCCCCAAAGAGGTCAGAAGTGTGAGATCTGGGCGATACAGCCTACTCATTGCTCGGATAAAATAAAATACAAAAGAAAATTTATTATGGATCTGAACACACAGAATACACAAATATTTGAGGTTTGATACATTTTAGAAACACACAAAAGAAATAAAAGGATTGTCCAAAGACAAAACTCTCAAAAGAAAGAAATATACAGCCTAGCAGATAGAACAGACTTGGGTGACTATGACAACCTCTACTGGGGCTATGACCGCCTAACCAACAGTAGAGAAAGTTTATACTTGGGAATTGGGGAAAAATTTGTCAGGGCTATGAATGCCTGACTGGCAGCAAATCTCTTTCTTGGAAGCCTTGGTATACTTGGCGAAGGTTGGGAGCAGCTGGAAAACATTCTGGTTACCACAATCAAGGGTCAAGAAATGAATACACATAAACACACACTGGGAAACTAGTGGAAAACCTCAGATTGGAAGTCATTGAAAGATTGTCAACACACACACCTCTTGGTTTCATTCTACTACAAAGCTACATTACGAAAGAGTATTGATGATGAAGAAATGCCTTGGTCATTCCTCCTTTTTTTGGGGTTATTTATTGTGGGTCCACAACACACACCCCATTTTTTGGTCCTCTAACCATGGGGACCCCCCTTTTTGTGTCTTTTGGCTTTTGGTCTTGTTTTCCCCCTTGAGTCCTCACCCGGTCAGTCTCAGAAGAAAGGTTGTCATCATGATAAAGCAAAGAGGACACCTTTTTTTAGCCTTTCGGAGGACCATAGTAACCCCAAATACCGAAATGGATGAAAGGCTGAAAGTCAGCCCTTTTGGTGTTTTTGGCTTTTGAAAATGCCGAAAGGCCAAAGGTGTTTACCTCCTGACTTTCAGTGTTTTAGACCCCGAAACACCAAAAGTGATGACATAAGCCCCGAGTTATAAATGGAACAAAGGGGCCTAATCTATTTGACTTCACCATTTGCGATTCCAACTTCTCAAGAGCTTGCGACTTCTCTATTGTTTGCCCTCGATCCTGAGACTAATCGCCCTATGCCTCCAAGCTCCATTTTGTTGTCCTCCCCCGCTCCTCACTCCTTCGAGGTAGGTTTCCTTCTTCACTGTCTCATGTTTTTTTCCTCTTTATGGTTTAGGTTTTATGGTTTTCCTCTTAGTGCTTGTCTGACCTAGGATGTGTGGATTTCCATTTCCCCTGGTCTCTTAGGGCCTTTGGCACCTTTGATGATTAGCGGGAGGTCTATCTGTGTCGGGTTGAGTTTTCTCTTTCTAGTTTTTTGTGTTAAGGTTTTGTTTGGTCGTGACCTTTATCATAGGTTTTCAATCTCTAAAAGGCCAAGAACCGGGTCAGGTTGTAGTCTGCATCATTTCAAAGATTTGGCCTTTTTGTCAATTTGGACCTCTGAAAGGTCCAAAATTCTAACAAGTCCAAATCCCCAAAATCCTTGTCTCATTCATCGTGATTTCAGAGATTCAGCCTTTTCAGCATTTCAGACCTCCAAAAGGTCCAAAATTCTGACAAGTTTGAATCCCCAAAAACCCAGTGTTTGAGCATCATGATTTTGGATTTTCGGTGTCTACAAAACCTTCAGACTTTTGGATGCCAAAAATTCCAACGAATCTTGATCATAAATGGTGGTTGTTTTTGCACTTTTGGCCTTTTCAGCCTCCAAACCCATTTTTGGCACCCAAAAATTTGAAAGTCTACATTCCTCGCTTCTTAGAGAGTTTTTTCCTTTGTTTTCTTAGATTAGTTATCTTTCTTTCAGTTTTCTCTTCAAGTAAGATACTGATATTACAGGAATGCCTAAGAAAAAGACTATGTCACCCATGAATTACCTATACAAGGGGAACACTCCCCCTTCCAAAATTGGAAAAAAGCATATTGAAATCACCAATAATGATATCGGGAATGTAGATTGGGATGAATTCCTCACAAGGTATGCCCAACCATTCAGGAGATCAAAGGATTGTACCTCCTTGGTATTAGTGGGACTAGTCAGTGCAGTAGCACACCCAGTGGCCATGTCCTCACCTAAACTGATCATGACCCTGGCGAACCATTATGACTCTAAAAAAATGGGGGTTCAAAATAGAGAAGGCCAAGTAGTATTGGATATTAGGCCAGATGTCATAGAGGATGTCTTCCACCTCCACAAATACGTAGACAAGTTTTATGACTTTTTCATAGAGAAGGGAAACTTGTGATTTAGAAACAAAGGGAAAGAGGCCTATGAAATAGTCAATAACCACTACCTCGAGAAACCTCTCCCCAAAAATAAGCTGGACAAGATAGACTTAAGGAGAGGATATATGAAAGACGATATCAAGGCAGCCATAACAATGCTAAGATGAGTATATGGGTGACCGCAATCATTTCAACAGAAGAATTGGATGATTCTCTTGATAGAAAAACTCAGAGGCCACAGGGATAGGCTCAACTAGGGGACCATCATCAGTGACAAGTTGGATGAATAGCCTATGGAAATGAAACACAACCCAAAGTTTTACATGAGTACCTATGTGGTATACCTATTGGTAGCACGGGTAGATTACCCAGGACTCATCAAGAGGGGAAACCTGAATGATCCCAATGCATGGCCTCACATCATGTACCCCCAACCATAGAAAAGGGAAAAAATGTCAGAAGATAGCCCAGACTACAAGATAGTCAATGATTCCTTCATTTTCATAATCATCTGATCCACTGAGGGTATTTTGCAAAAAGGTTGTCAGAAGAAGAAGTCGCCAAGGTGAGGGCCATAGGGGATTATTACATACAATTCAGTACATTCACTTACATTCGGATAGCATGATGAAATTTGAAACCAAAGAAGTTTCCTAGATATCCATCCGACTGGATAATCATTTTGGAGATTGCTCTGCAACTCAGAAATGAACACATCAAACACAAGAAGAAGCACTATTGAGATTTTCCCATCTCACTGGGACCATATACCCTATAGGATTGGAAGGTCTATAAATCTTTGTCCTTTGAATGGAATGACTATCCCCTACAACTTTACAAGACAGTGTGGCCTCATTTTGACCCTATAGGCACTTATAGCCACATTATTGGAAAGTTCTACCTTCACAAACCATACTTAGAGGATCATTGGATGAACTGTGTAGATGACCATGAGTTCAGGATCTAGGATTATTATAGAATGACTCTCACACTAGCCAAGGAAGTCATGAAGACTCCTATTCCCCCAAAATTTTGGGAGCATGATTCAGATGAGGTCTTGGAGGCCATTTATATAGATGACAAGATATATGATAGGCCTATCATGAACGCAGAGGTTGATAAGGTTGAAAATAGGGGAATGGATTAAGAGGCCCTACAAGATGAACCCAATACCTATGAAAATATTGAAGGTTCCATGCAAGCAAGTGGATAAATAGCGTAGAGAGAAAAATATAGTGTCGCAGTACAGGAAGGCATTGTCGCAAAATCCATGCACTGTATACGACCATGAACCTATAGTAAAGTATGGGTCAAATGCAAGGCCCAAGGATCCTAAGACAAGAATGACCAGATAAATAGATCCTCCTATAGGGCCAGCATAGGATTCATTGGATGAAGGACCCTCCACTTCTGGACAATCTCCTCCTACCACCAAAAAGGGGAAGAAGACATATAAGAGGAAGAAAGCTTCTATATCTCCACAATTAGAAACCATACTGGAGGACCCGCAAGATGAGGAAGAAAAAGAGGTTCCTCTAGTTAAAAGGACGAGGTCTAAGAAAAGGAGAGAAAAGGAAACTAGTAGGAAACACCAAGAGGATCCCAGAGAGCCAAATAATCCCTTGGATTCTCTGGGATTGGATGAGTTCCAAATGTCAAACTTTTAGTGTCTGGAAGGTTTCTCAGATTCAGGCCAAGACACCCCAGGTTATGCAACTGAGTATGAGGAAGGTGGTCCTTCTCTTTTTCAACCACAGGTAATCCTAACTACACCTCTCACTCAATTTACTAATCTGAAGCAAAAAATACCCATAGTGGGAGAGAGCTCTAAACAAGATTGAGGGCTTGGGAATCAAGAGTCTCCAATCACCCAAGGGGTGACTACCAATGAGCCTACAATAGAAACCAATACTGTTACAATGCCCCTTCACATTCCTACTCAACCAACTACTCTTCCACCTCCTATTCCTACTCCACCACCATTTCTCCAAACTCCACCAACTACTCTTCCACTTCTAATCCCAAATCTCCCAAAACCTACTCCACCATCATCAAGCCCTTTGACTTGCCACATCCTGACCCCTGAAGGATCAGCAACCGTAGAGGCTGTGTCACTTTTCAAAATCACCTTAAAGGTCATGACTGGTCTCAATATCGAAGCCTTGGTTAGTTCCTCAGGAGATGAAGACAAAGGCCAGGAAAAACAAGATGAGGCAATGGAGGAGGGAGACAAGGAAGAAGAGGAAAGGGAGAAGGAAGAAGAACACCTAGGAGAAATGAATGAAGGGGAACATAGATAGGAACAAGAAGAAGGGCCAGATAAAGAGGTGACTCCAAGGTCTCAAATTTTGGATTCAGTTCTTCAAGTTACCCCATATGAGCTGGTCACCGCATCTAGTATGCCTACATGGTTTAATAAAGAAATCCAGTTAAGGAGAAGAACTTATACAGATTATGATGAAGGGGTAAATACAAATATGGCATCCTTAGGGAAAGATTTTCATCAAAAGAAGATCACATTACCACCACAGACAATGTCCTATGTCACTCAAGACACTAGGCGACGCAGGAAGGCACAAGTTGCAGACCCGCCCGCTAGCACTTCTCAAATGCAAACAACTCCGGAAGACCAAATTTAAGGAGGTATATTTGGGGGAACCCACCAGGGAAGGGAGAAAGACACTAGCATCCTTAGGGATTAAACATGCCATGGGTTCCATGAGTAAGGATGAGGAGACCATAAAAACCTTGACATAATAGAATGAAGCCTTGGAGAAATTCATTCACAAAATAGCAGGTCCTATTGACCCCAACTGCCTAGAGGCCTCATTACGGGCAATGTTTGTAACACCCCAAAATTGGCATCTTGCAACCCTAACCAATTTTGTTGCATTTGTCATTCTTCTGAATCACTAAAGTCCTATTGTACTAGGAAATTCTGAGTTTTGACTAACTCTACTTGACCTAAGTGTCAAATGCAGAAAATCCTAAATTTGCATTAATCATAACATTAAATTTAATTCCTAAAATATCAATTAGCTAAATAAACCCTATGATTGAACTAATTTAATTATAATGTCCTGGCACTTTAATTAAATTGAATTCACCCCTTTTAGCTAAAACACATAAAAAGAAATTAAATAATATTTAATTATTAAATAAATATCCTTTTTTCAATAATTGAATTTAATTATTCAAATAATGAGAAAATACATTTATGAGGTCATATTCTATTTATTTAATTAAATATTCTCTCAAAAATCTTCTCTCCAGTTCAAAAATAGAAACTTTGAATTAACTATGCTTTAAAAGAGAAATAAAATAGTTAAAATAAAAAAGAAAATAGTTCACTGTTTTCTTTTAAAGAAAACTTGCTAATCTGAACTGGCCTTTTTAGTGAGTTATCTATTTTATTTCAAAGCAAAAATTTCTATTCTGAGCTGACTCTCAATCTATAAAAGAACTCCCATTTCTCATTCAAGAGAGGCATTATTAGAATAACTAATTGCTGCTGCATTTTATAGTTCATAATCTCATTTACATTAAGCTCTCATTTGCACTAGATTAGTTTCATTTTCTTAGATTAATCTTGCATTGCATTTATTTCTAATCATGTCATAGTTTAATCTTGAATTTAAATTAATCTTGCATCTTTCATTCTTATATTAATCTTGCATTGCATTGCATTCATGGAGAAAAATCCTTCATTCTTGGATTGGTCTAGGTTGTGAGACTCTCATTCTGAGAGCCATTCAAAACCCTGTTTGGATAGGAGGCAACAGGTTGAATCATAAAGGCATGCAGGATGAATAAATCAGATTCACTTTTGTATGTGGCTAATGAATAAGGACTATGTTGAAGTGTATGGTTGAATAAGAAGGCCACATTTAACATATAAATTTTTGGTGCCCACCATGGGGAAAAATAATCAGTATTTGGCCTCATTTTATTGCATTTATTTATATTTTTTGTGCTATGTCCATACATCTCTATCAAAAATGTCACGCAAAATTTCATAGTGTCTCGCGCGAACTTTCTAGTTCTTCGCAGGATTATTTGTACTTCTTCGCACGAGCCTGTGAGAATTGTCACACAAAATTTGACATCAAAGACCTTTATTTGATATTTCTTATCTTGGTTTTTTAACCATGTGTTGTTTCTTGACTTCTGTGTTTCTCTGATTTTATTTTTGGAACAACTTAACGGTGGTTTGCAGGACGCTGACAATGAAGAAAGTAATTACAAACTACTGACATATTTACTACAAGACGTTTGTCGAAGAACTTGTGTGTTTTCACAAAACTCTCATGTCTGTTTTTAGTAGTTAGAACACACTTCAGCATTGGTGCTTAAAATGAATCATTGTCTTGCGTGATTGAAGTATCTTCTAGTTTGTAATTCCAAAGAACTATATGAACGTTGTCTATGCTGGAAACCTACCTGTTCGGAGCATGCTCAGACATGCAAATGTTAGAAGATATAAATCATTTAAGCTACATTAACATGTCTACAAACATACTCTTAAAAAACAAGAAGACTCCACCATGACCTCCGATGAGCTGAACAAGGGCACCCAAGGCCTTGTTAATTTTCTCTTAGAGAGGTGTGTGGATGTGCTCTCCCAACACAATATCTAAATCCCACTATTGATTGATTGAATGCAAACTAAAATGCAAGCTAATGAAACAATGAAAAGCTCAAGAACAAGTATGAGGAACTTGTCTCAAGCTATTCATTAAAATGTATGAGAATAAAAATGCATACTATGCTAATATGCCATGCAAGATCAAATGAAACCAAAACGAGATTCATTCACCATTATCCTAGCATGTGATTTCTAGATTAAGAAAAATAAACTAAAAGCATGTGAACATGAATATGAGCTAATGATTCTAGAGCTATTTTGACATAATAATAATGCATAAAATGAAGATGATTTGCTCTTGAGAAAGGCCTCTATTTATAGACTTTTTGGAGGAGAGAGAGGGCTTGGATGAGGTGGAGCTCATGTGGCATCCACATAGGTGCCACATGAGGGACACATAAGTCATGCAAGAGGCCCACTTTGCTCACATGTGTGAGAAACTTTGGATGTGATAGGTCAAAGTGTACTTAAAGTACATATGTGAAGGATCTTGTAAGAAGGTGTAAGAGGGTGTAAGAGTTTTGGGCCAATGACACACTTTTAGAAAGTGTAAAAGGTGTCATCATGGGTGTAAGAAACCTTGTTGGCACCAAATAATGAATTATGTGGAAAGTTAAATTTTTGAAAATTTGCTCACACATGTGTGAACAAATAATTAAAACTAATTGTTGTAGGAATTAGGAAATTAGCTTAATTAACCTTAGTTAATTAATAAATAGGTTTATTTGGTAAGAGTGATGTGAGGTAGGGTAGGATCTAGGTTTAAATTAGCTTAATCTAAATTAATTTAGATTAATTATGGTTTAGTAGAATTTAGGTCATGTGAAGGAATAAATAAATTAAAAATTTATTTAAAGGGGATTAATGAGGGATAATGTATTAAATAAGATT
>MU224451.1:4705064-4724111 GCA_018584345.1 Thuja plicata
AAGGTGTCATCATGGGTGTAAGAAACCTTGTTGGCACCAAATAAGGAATTATGTGGAAAGTCAAATTTTTAGAAATTTGCTCACACATGTGTGAGCAAATAATTAAGACTAATTGTTGTAGGAATTAGGAAATTAGCTTAATTAACCTTAATTTATAAATAGGTTTATTTGGTGAGAGTGATGTGAGGTAGGGTAGGATCTAGGTTCAAATTAGCTTAATCTAAATTAATTTAGATTAATTATGGTTTAGTAGAATTTAGGTCATGTGAAGGAATAAATAAATTAAAAATTTATTTAAAGGGGATTAATGAGGGATAATGTATTAAATAAGATTTAATACATTAAAAGGGATAGTATTTAAATTAAATTCAAATACTTAGGAGAATGAATCATATTTAATTAAATAAATTTAATTAAATAAATTTAATTAAATAGATAGAAGAATATAAAAAATATAATTAATTAAAATTAACTATAATGTTATGGGAATATTAATTAAATTAATATAAGGACGATTTTGGACGTCTACAAATGTATCCTCTCCCCTCGCCTTTATGGATCTTGGGTGCAAAATAAATTCATATGATTCTTCTAGTGTGGCTACCTCCCAAGTGCTTTAATAGAGCCAGCGAGAGTGGATTGCCCAATCGGTAACAGACTAAAGCCAAGCCCTTCCAAACCGGTATATAAAAAATGTCATTATGATTAATCTCACAATAGACAGGTGTGAATTCGTTGTGGCAAACAAAATATCCTCTAGTACCCTAGTGGTGTGTTAAAGTCCCTACATTGTTAAGGTGAAAAACTTGCTTTGAAAGGATTGGGAGATCCCCCTTTATTGGGAAAATGACTTGATCACAACCACTTGAACGGATGTCCTTACTACAAATTTTTGTTATAGTATCCAAAATCCCTCTATCTATTGGTGCGGAAGGTAAGAGACCGACTAAGACGTCCCACACTTTTATTGCTCTTAGTAGAGACAACAGTCCTTTGGGAAGCAATTCTCTTGGGATTCAAAGCTTGGTGTGCCTGAGAAGTGAGTGTACATGTAAGGACGAGCCTGTGCCTCCAAGCTTCTAGGTTGTCCTCTATGAGTAGGCGTGGCTGAACTTTGGTTCAAGTGGGAATTCAATAGATACTGCCCTGGCTCACCTGGGATTGTGATGTGTCTGTTCTGTTACTACAAACATTCTTCTTAATGTATTTTGCATGGGTGAATCATTTAAACAATCAAAACAAACATCAAATCACACAACTTGCCAAACTTGAAAATGTCCAAAACAATCTGCAAACTTGAACCTTCTATCAAAACACAATGTAATCTGTCTTGAAATACGCAATCTAGTCCTAACTGTCTGATTCTGTAGAATTTCTTTGTCTTCACTGCAAAATCTCATGATATTCTACCACCTTCGTGTCATTCTGCGAGAAACTTCATGCGACACGCTATCAATCATTGTGCGACATTTTGCAAATCTGCTGCTATTTATTCACCAGTCTATCACCTTTTTTTGCAATTTTTCATGCTTGAATATAATGTCTCGCCTGGGCCTGTGAGAATATTTGTGTGGGAAAGTACTTCTTTGTGTGAATTTGTATCATTTTTCCAAAACAGTGAGCTATTTCCCATCTGTCCAGCATCTTTCTGCTAAATCTGATTCCTATTTTGGGTTTGTTTACCTGTCTTCTATCTGCACATAGTCTACAAATGGATTTCTTGGGCTGATAATTACGTGATTCTCACTTAAACTTGTCTCATCTCATATCTTTTGTTCTCTTTCTATTGTGTTGTCATATTTTGCGTCGCAATCGTCATCTCTCGGCTGATCTAGCCTTATTTCTAACAATTCACACCAGGTATACTTCACCTTTTGGCACCTTGTGCATTTTCCTTGAGATAGTTCAATGTGTGGTCCTAGTTCACATTCCTTGTATAATCTTTGTCTACGACTGTTACAACTCGAGGTGGCAAAACAATCACTTCAAGTGTCACTAAACAAGGTAGGGGTAGACCTATCAACCAAGTAGAAAGTCTTTCTAAAATTTTCACACAGTCTGAGTGTAGTGGGGAATCCTCGCATCCCCCTTACATCAAATGATCATTTCCAGTGAATTTTAGTCAGGTTTGAAACCCTTTGTTTGAAGAACATACAAAATCTAGAGAATTGTTTCCTGAA
Organism: Thuja plicata; assembly: GCA_018584345.1. NCBI lineage: Eukaryota > Viridiplantae > Streptophyta > Pinopsida > Cupressales > Cupressaceae > Thuja > Thuja plicata. The sequence goes on from MU224451.1 coordinate 4,707,245, forward strand.
CTTGACACTAGTGAAACAACAAGAGTTCCCATAGGTACAACACCTATAGACACTCAACCTCCTTGTATAGAATCTTTGCACACTAAACACTTGCATTCTAGCAAAATGGCAGATCATAACCTATTAGGTGAACAAAGCATAGATGACGATCACTCTAAAACCAGGGGTAAATTCCATTATCAAGACCCCCCTAATGATGAGGAGACAATATAAACCAAGCAGATATTGAAGGTGCTTGTGCCAATAAAATTTTTTGCAAGATGATGTAAATTCTCCTAGCTGAGGAAAAGGAGAAATATCTTCTCGAACTAGCCAATCAAGGGGATAAGTTACCCTCCAACTACAATGTAGAGACGCTTGTCACTAAAGAGGAAGAAACTGAAAACTACAGGTTACAAAAACAAGTTCAAAGTATGCAAGAAATTTGTTTTCAACTCATGAAGGATAAAGACAAACCCGCTACATAGTTCATGCTAGAAAGTATTTGTCCATTCCCGTTTGATAAGAGTCTATGCATGCCTCCTTTTCCTAAAGGAGTTGAAATTCCCAAGTACGATAAATACTTGGGTAACTCTGATCCCTAGGATCATCTGAGAGAGTATGGTGCTCTCTCTATGGAGTTCATACATGATCAAACCTACCTCATGCGTATCTTCCCAAGTAGTTTGGGAGGGTCATCTATGGAGTGGTTCTCTAGGCTACCAACTGGCATCAAGACTTTTGATAAAATTGCCAACTTGTTTCTGCAACACTATTCCCACAACATCAAACATCCGGTTCACATCCGAGATCTTTGCAACTTGAAACAAAATCATGGAGAACCTTTCTTGACATTTCTCAAGAGATGGAGACAAATTTATACAAGATATTCTTGCAAAATACTTGAATCTAAAAAGTTGGACATCTTTTTAGACAATCTTCTTCCCAACTTTGGGTATCAAGTACAATTGCAAGGTCCTTTAACCTTCGATGACATGATTAAGAAAGTTGTGAGAATTGAGACGTTTATGGTCAAGAAAGGAGAACTAACCTTACACAAGGAAAATAAACAAGGGTCTTCCTCCTCAAGAAAAGATAAACCCAAATTTCCCAACAAGAACTAGAATGTTGTGAATGATGGAGTTGTAGACAATGTGACTCCCAATCCTTCAAAGGCTACTTTCAATCTCACTACCACTATGCAGGTAGCCAAAGCCACTGAACAGGCTGCAACAGAATCCAAACCAAGTACTACACATTTTTACAGATCTAAACCTTGGGCTCCTAGACCCAAGCGTGAGTTCACTCTTCTAGGAGAACCTCTCGATGTAGTTTAAAAGACTCTCTTGGACAACCATTTACTCACTCCTTTGGATAACTCATGTCCTTTTGATTCACAACCTGGACCATCTTGGTGGAATGAATCCACATTTTGTGATTACCATCAGAACAAGGGTCACAAGAAGACTACCTACATTCAATTAGGACACAAGATCCAAGACCTTATTGATAGTGAGGTTATTTTTATGGGAGTTCACAACAAGAACTCAGACCATCAAGCTTTCAAAGACCCATTTCCTCCTCATGGGAAAAGAGAATCATCTAAAGGCAAGAACACTAATGCCAAGGTCAGCTATAGATACACCAATAATGACAATGTCATTAATATGGTTGAGCCCATTAATGTTGAATACTCTAACGTTGTCATTCTCAAGGGAAAGAATAAAAATTCCAAGCCCAAAACTCCTTTCATCTTGTGAGGGCCTATGCCTCAGCCCTCCGAACAAGAATAGTCTCAGGTTAGTTCAAATTTTGTCAAACAAAAGCTTCAGAAAATGTATCCACATGTGGCTCTACTTGTCAAAGCTGATTTGGAGAAACTTCTTAAGGAAGTATTTATTAGAGCAATTGACTATGCAGAATGGGTCTCTAACATTGTTCCAGTATCAAAACATGACAAATCTATCCGAGTCTGCACATACTTCAGAGACTTGAATAAGGCATGTCCTAAGGATGACTTTCCATTTCCCAATATTGATATGATTACAGATATGACAACATGATATGAAATTTACACACTAATGGAAGGTTTCTCTGGCAACAACCAGATAAAGATCCCACCAGAAGACCAAGAGAAAACTGCTTTCACATGTGCATGGGGCACTTTCTGTTGGAACATCATGCCTTTTGGACTCAAAAATGCTGGTGCTACATATCAGAGGGTTGTCACTGTTAGGAATAAGGTGTCTCAACCTTGGATAATTCCTATTCTTATTATTTGTTTTGTAAAATGTATTTCTTGCAAATAATGTTGATGTGTCAGCATCTTGAATAGTGTGTAAGGAGATCATGGCTAAAACGGTTATGACGGATTCCTATGACACGTAAGAGCTATGTCAGGAAGATTCAATGACAGGTGAAGACATGTGGCAACTGATAAATGTGAGTACTGTACACTATTTTCTCGGAGAATGGTAAAAACCCTAATACGGTTATCGTTAGGAGTAGCCCTAAAAAGTGAAGGGCATGATATAAGCGTTTTTTTAGGGTTGCGAAGAGTAGCGATGCGAGTGTATTTTTGGAACGGTTTTATGCTGCCGTGTTTTGTCTTCAAGGGTTTTGAAATCTTCTGAAAGAACTTGCATTGCAAGTGTATTGTAACTGTAATAGTTTTTGATCAATACATTGTGTAGGTTTTGGAGTGCTGGGGTTTTTTACCGAAAGGTTTTCCCCAGGGTATATCATTGTGTCATTCTCTGTTTTCTGTATGCATGGTATGTGGTTTCAATATCTTTGTTAAAGTAGTTAACGAATTTGTTCAGTTGTAAGGATTTAAAAGAATTTGCATAATACTTTCCTATAGAGATTAGCGTAGGAAGCTGTTTCCGCACCTGAGTTTCCTTACAGTCACCACTATATTTCATGACATGATGCATAAAATAATGGAATATTATGTTGGTGACACTCTAGCTAAGAGCATGCAACGAGAGAAACACCTTGCGGATCTAGGTCCTATACTGGATCACATGGAACAGTTCAGTCTGCAGCTCAATCCTAAGAAATGTGCATTCGGTGTAACATTTGGAAAACTGCTTGGCTATATCATCTCTGCAAAAGGCATAGAAGTGGATCCTGAGAAGGTCCAAGCTATCATGGAAATGCCACCACCAAGGAATATCAGACAAATGAGAGGACTTCAAGGTCGATTACAGTCTGTCTGGCGCTTCATCTCACAACTAGCAGACAAGTCACAACCATTCACCAAGACTTTACACAAGGGTGTGGCTTACCAAATGAACAAAGAATGTGATGAGGGGTTCACACAAATTAAACAATATCTTGCAAACCTGCCAATATTGATGCCTCCTACTCATGGGAAGTCTCTCATACTTTACATCTCTGCTACATATACATCATGGGGTGTCCTATTAGCCCAATAAGCTCAGAACAAAAAAGAAAGGGCTATCTACTACATTAGTAGATCTCTGGTCTCATGTGAAACAAACTATTCTGGTATAGAGAAGGCTTGCCTCGCAGTGGTATTTTCTTCACAGAAACTGCAACACTACATGTTGGCTCATACTACATGCCTCATTGCTAAGATTGATCCTCTGAAATATTTACTCAGTAAAGCTACCCTCACAGGTAGACTAGCCAAGTGGGTCATGCTTCTCAGTGAACTTGATATTGAGTATGTAGAAAGAAAAGCCATCAAGGAGAAAGCAATTATAGATCAATTGGTGGAAGCACCTCTAGTATATCATCAACCATTGAACATTGAATTTCCAGATGAGTCCATATTACTTCTCACGCATCAATCCTGGACTATGTTTTTTGATGGTTCATTTACCCAACAGGGGTTGGGTGCTAGAATACTGTTCATCACACCTCAAAGGTACTCTTTACCAAAAGCATACAATATTTTGTTTCCTTGTACAAACAACATCACTGAGTACGAAGCCTTGATCAATGGTATGAAGATTGCCCTTGAGTGGCGAGTGGACGAGGTCAATGTCCTTGGATATTCACAATTAGTCATCAATCAAGTAAATAATATCTATTAGACAAAATATGACAAGTTGGTGCCTTATAAACGATTGGTTGATGACCTCAGAAAATATTTTTCTCATATAAAATTTCAACAGGTTCCAAGGGCAGACAATAAAGCAGTTGATGCCATGGCTACTCTTGCTTCCATGCTACAGATGCCCGAAAATGACTTTCGACATGAGTTCCTAGTGGAGACGTTATGCTACCCAGCCTATCATTACCCTGAGAACCAGATGATCTATTCTATCATTAGACATGATTCATCCCGCTACCATCATATTTATTCCTACCTTCATGACTAGATTGTTCCAGACACTTACACCTAGAATGAGAAACGTCACTTAATCTATAGTGATTCACGGTTTGTCATCATAGCTAACAAATTATATAGGTGAGAGGTCTAGATAGTACCCTTCTTAGGTGTTTAGAACCCGATGAGTCCAAGCGTGCATTAGTAGAGGTGCATGAAGGCATATGTGGGTCTCACACTCATGACCTCACACTAGCTTGTAAAATTATTACAGATGGTTACTATTGCCCAGATATGGAAAAAGAAGCCACACAGTTTGCTAAGTCTTGTAAATAGTGTTAACTACATGGAAATCCGATTCATGCTCCAGCCAAAGAGCTTATTCCCTTCATTACTTTCTGGCCATTTCAATAATGGGCCTTTGATTTGGTGGGTCAGATTTATCCCTCATCCTCAAATGGACATAAGATCATCATCACAGCTACAGACTATTTCACCAAGTGGGTGGAGGTAGTCCCTCTCACCGTTGCCAATGGCAAATCTGTAGAAATGTTCATTCTCAACTACATCATTTGCAGGTATGGTGTACCCTCAGCAATAATCACTGATAATGGGGGGCAGTTCAAAAATAAGGATTTGACAGAGCTATGCTCTAAGTATAAAATCATTCAACACTGGTCTTCCATCTATTATCCTCAGGGTAATGGACATGCGGAAGCATCAAACAAGACAACCCTTAAAATCCTATATCGCACAGTTCACAAATCTAGGCGAGATTGGCACCTCTAGATCAATCCAGCTCTCTGGGCATACAGGACAAGCATAATAACACCAACAAGGGCTACACCCTATTCTTTGGTTTACGGAGCAGATTTTGTGTTACCAATTGAGGTTGAGATTCCTTCTCTATGAGTCTCTCTAAAAGGCCTCATTACTGATGATGATAACATAATATCTTTGCTACAAGAGCTAGAACTACTTGATGAACATCAAAAAGTGGCATTCAATCACCTTAGAGCATACTAGAAAAGGATGTCCAAGAGTTATAACAAGAAGGTTCGACCAAGGGACTTCCAGGTGGGTGACCTCATTCTAAGGGAGAACCCTAAGAATCAACATCAGGTACAGAAGGGAAAATTTGAACCAAATTGGCTTGGTCTGTATGTTGTTATTACAGTATTTGGGTCTAGCACCTATCAAATTTCTACTACTGAAGGGGATAAACTCAAGGAGCCAATCAACGCTCATCATCTGAAACGGTTCTACAGCTGAGACATCTTCAGTGTGCTCATGTATATACAAAAGTCTTGAAAAAATTCCAAAAATTGTAAAAAGTCCTGAAAAAATGATCATCTTAGTGAAAACCTAGCAATAGGTACTTTGATGTATCTCCAAAAAAATTATATATTCCAAAAATACGAAAACATTAAAAAATGAAAAAATACAAAAAAAAAAAGTGTCAATGATGAAAACCTGGCAAACAGGTGTCATGGTAGCAAAAAAAAAGAAATCATACTTCACTCATTATAGTAGTTAGTGAATTCATCTGAAATAAATTCTCCTCCTCTATCCGATCTTAAGCATTTCAATTCCTTACCACTTTGTTTTTCTACCATAGCCTTACACCATTTAAACATCTTGAATTCTTCTTATTTATCTTTTAAGCACATAACTTTCATCATTCTAGAATAATCATCTACAAAAAGAATGAAATACCTATCTCCATAGTAAATATTTGTTCTCGTGGGTCCACATAAATCAGTATGCACTAATTCTAGAATTGCATTAGATGTATGAGCTTTACTCTTGAAACTAGACTTTGTCATCTTACCTTTTTGACAATTTTTGCACATGATATGCTCAGGCTTTGACATGCTCAGTAAGCATCTGACTTTCCTTTTATTTCTTATCTTTACCATGTCAAAATTCACATGACATAATCTTGTATGCCACAACCATATGTCTTCATTTCTAGCCATTAAACAAGTGGTGTTAATGTCATCAAGATAGAAAAGGTTAGCTTTTGTTTGTTCATCAATTTTGAGCAATCTTCTTGATTCATTGAAGATCTTTGCCTTCTTATTCTCAAATGCTACTCGGGGACGTGTATTATTCAATTGTGAAACACTCAATATATTATAATTATGTCCTTTTACCCAGTAAGGATTTTCACATTTGACTAGGTTGTTCAACATTATGGTTGTTACCTTCAACTGGACAAGGTGTGTCATTACCCATTCTTACTGATCCACTATTGTAGTATTCAAAGTTTCAAACTTTTGTTTATCATCGATCATGTGGTGAGTGCAACCACTATCTATAATCCAGACATCATTCTTACTAACCTAAGATATGAGTGTAGTTTCTACATACCTTTCTTCTTCTTTATCTGAATCATCCTTCATGACTACAAATACCATCTAAATGTCTTCTTCAGATTCGGTGTCAGTTTCATTAGCTCTATTCTCACTTAGGTAACAAGATTTCTTCCCTTTGTCCTTGTATTCTCGGGTATCTCTTCTTTCAGATTGTTGGTTGCTTCGGTAATCTTTGTTATCAACTCGGTCAAAATTCTTTTCATATGTTCTATCATCTTTTCTTATGTTAGGACATCTTGCAGCAAAGTGTCCAACATCTTTACAATTAAAACATACACGTGGTAATTTACCTTTGTATCTACCTTTTCCTCTCTACAATATTCTTTCCATTAGTGCTTCAATCTCATCAAGTCCTTGATCCTCATTATCACTTTCACTGTCATTTTTAATAGTGTGTCTATGACTTGACTTACTTATTTTCAAAGAAGATTTGAATGAAGACTCTATAGATGGTAAGACACTATTATCAAAGTTATTCATCTCAAATGAAATCAGTCTACCAATCAGACTATCTAGAGTCGCAGTATTTTTTGCAACTGCTCTCATCTCTTGTATAGAAGATACTCTAAAATCATATACATGCAGTAAGGTTCTTAGGATTTTACTTACCACTGTCTCTTCTTCAAGTACACCTCTAACTCCTCAGATAGCATTGACTACTTCTTTGATTCTGCAACTATACTAAGTGATATTTTCTCCTTCTTTCATCCTTAGGTCATCAAACCTCCCTCTTAGGATTTCTACCTTTTCTTTTAGTACATTAGCATCTCTTCGATGCACTAGCTTCAATTTATCCCACATTTTCTTTGCAGAGGTGCAGGTTTTGACATCTTCAAACTCAGCATCAGAGAGTGAGGAACTAAGTTCTATCATCATGCAATTATGCTCATGCTTTTCTGCCAATTGCTGAAGAGTGTGAGGTCCTATAGGAAATACATATTCAGTATCAAGGTGTTGAGTAACATCACTACCAATACCTAATAGGTGGAGGCTTATTATGCTTTTCCATGATGCAAAGTTGTCTTTATTCAACATGGGCACATCTCCCTTGTTCATCTTGTGATCTTTTGCTTGAGTTGTTACACTCCCTTTCTAAGCACACAAGCTCTGATACCAATTATTAGAATAACTGAGGGGGGGTGAATCAGTGGCCTCAAAAATATTCCAATAAATCAACCCAAAAAATTAGTGCCACAATATTAAGCCTCTGGTTATCTTCAGTCCTACAAGATGTATGCCTTCAAATAATCATATCAAATAACTACTGCTCGGAGTTCACTATTAAACCTTATTCTTATGTTTACCAATTAGCAGTCTTTCATTTATCGAAAAATAGTAAATTTCTTAGTATATACCGATCAATCCAAATTAGTTATGTGCAAAGCAAAACACTAAAGTAATGACTCATAAACAGATTGACACATGGATTTTTAACGTATAAACCCTGTTAAGGGAAAAACCACTTGGGACCGGTAACCCAAAATTTTCACTCTTCTGAAGTGAGCTTGTTGAAGAGCCAACCCTGTTAAAGGTTACAAACACACTGTTAGGTGTGACCTTGTTAGAGTATTTAAATAGAATAGTTCGTCACTTGATATCGTGCATCTCGATGCTACCTTCTATGACCAAACCCAGTGTATTTTGTCAAATGGTATCTGGAATCTCATGTTATCTTCATGATTAAAATTTTTTATACTCCTTGGGATGTATCTCAATATAGAAAGGATTTTTAAGTCCTGCTCGGTTAAGAGACTTTTTGAATCAGTGGTTAAACTGAAACAGTAAATGAACTATTCACACATACAACTTAGACTTGCAGATTTTTAGATCTATTGTAAGCTCATAATACGTTTCTGATCAATGTATCTTTTCAATACCTTTGCTCCTCTTCTTTTTTCTTGGTGATGTTGTGCTTCTCTATTGCTTGGTGTCCACAGAAATCTCTAGCTCTTTCCTCAGCTTGATTGATCAAGACTATATGAAGTTGTTTTTTATCAGTTTCTCTTCAGAATCCTTCTTTTTCATTCACACCCCTAATTCATAATAAATAAGATTGTCTCTTTATAGACATGATATCATCATTTCTCACTTCTTGATTTTCTTTCTCTTGGCATGATCCGCAATCTTAGCCAATCTTGCTTTAAAGCTTTGCTCCTATTTTATCTCGTAGAAATCTTCTTGCCAACTGGATAAAACAACTTTAAATCTTTTACTTATCTCTCACTTTAACTTGTTGATTAAAATAATGTAAATAACTAGTTAAGTCTATCTTTAGCTTTGCCAGCTAAGTATTTTGTCATTTTTGAACTTTAGTTAATTTTGGTGTTTTAACTCTTTGATAGCTTTAGTCAACACTCCAGTTCTCCTCGGGCTTCTCCGTCGGTGTTGTCTGTCTGTTGGGGTTGTCTGTCCATTGGGCATCACTATGATGTTCTACTCGTCAGGTAACACTGTAATTATGGTCATCAGTAATGCTTGTGATTCTGCTCGTCGGTAATGCTTGTCGATTTCTTCACTCGGGCATCACTGTGACTTTTCTCTTGGGTTTCTCTGTCTGTCGATTTCCACTAACCGTCAGTGTTTGTAGTCATTTTAGTGAATGTTGGTCTTTTATGCATTACTAAAAGCATAATCTTTATCTCTTTGATAATTTGAAGTCTTTAACGCTTTCTATATAACCGATCAGATTATATCAAGTTGACATCAATGACAATACAATCTATTAACTGATTTAATGTCTTACATTATCTTTCTGCATTTCGGTGATCAACATAATATCTTCAAACATTCAATCAATTACATGTCATCAGATCCCTCATTACCAAGATATTTATGACTACATACACAGATATTCATCCTTCCTCTAGTCACGATTATTTACCTACTCGAGATGATTTCCATGGGTTCATGGCCAACTGCACACTTACATATTTATCCCATAACATTTAATAATTAAAATTTAAGTTTTTCTAACTCTGATTTATTCTACAACTTGTGTGCTTATGAGACAAATGTTTGCATGATTTGGTACTATGAGCTATGAGCTATGTACTTATATATAAATGATTTATTTTTTATTTAATCGCCCTCTCCCATCTTTAAAGTATTTGAAAGGACCACAAAATTGTGAAATACTTTACCTTAACACTTTTAAACAAGTAACAAAATGTATACACAATTTGAGTTAGTTAGTTGGTTTGTATGTCAATATTTTACATATGTTTTCAAGGATTGACCTAGATGAACATGTTTTCTTGCATAAAATTTTTTTTTTGAAAGATATTTTGACACAATACTAATTTGAAATAGCAAAACAAAGAAAAAAAGTATAAAAGATGAATCCTAGAATAGAGATGGACACTAGGGGAAGAGCACCAGTACCCGCACACCCTAACTTTACACACCTGTAGAGCCTACACTATATGTCAGATTTCGACGATCTTTTTTTAAGTTTTCTCTATATGTGAGTTAACTACTCAAAGCTAAGGTTTTGGCTTTTGGGTATTCATGGATCTCTCTGTAGAGATCATTGAACGTCGAAGAGTCAAAAAGTGGCCATTTCAAACCGTCGCCTATACCCACTCAAAGATGCACTAGTAGTCGTTCACTAAAAAATTCTACTACTTGTTGCCAAATGTCTCAGTGCTCATACACAAATGTCTCAATAGTCGTGCACAAATGAGTCAATTACCAACGAAAAAAGTTAAAATATGATCAGTTATCAGTACATATGTGATCGGTTATTTGTACATGTGTGGTCATTTGTTTGACTCTTTTCATATTAGTAATTGGGGGGTCATCATAACAAAAAGCATAACGATTATTAGACCCCCTATCGATTACTAGTGCTCTTCCCCTATGCAGAATCACCACACCGTAGACTATTAGATCTTTCTATCATAAAACTATATATAATTATTTAGAATAAAAGCCTAATATAATTATTAAATTAACCATACCCCCAACATAGTCAATTTCTTTGTGCATATTTAAAGTTCCGATTTGATTAACCTCGATTATATTAGAAACGGCTACTTTGCAATATTCAAGACAACCAGATATTTTGAAAAGATCTCCAAACCGGAGTCGCCACTACTCCACAAAAGTCTTCGGGCGGAAAGCATTGTATAACTACCAATATCATCTCACGTCAACAAAGGGCGAGCAAATACCACCACTAGCCGTCGCCCGCGTGTTTTCTTCTTCACATACAATGCTCGCCGCCATGTAAACATGTTCACAATTCTACGAAAATTTCCTTTAGGAAAGTAAACCAACTGCCCCGTTTGAACAACGCATAACTTCATGGAATAGTCCTGCCCCAATACGCGTCCTGCACGAAACTATTTGAGCTTCTCGAAAAAAGATGTCAGACTTTTTCTTCCGCTCCACCGGCTTTTCACACTTATAAATAACACTAATGTATTGCTATGATTCATACTAAGTTTCTCAGTTTCCTTCGGACGATAAGTGGGTAAGAATTGATTTCATATTAATGTTTTCAGAATGACCTTAGATAGCAGTGTCAATCTTCAAACAGTAAGGAAAAAGGTATTAATGTAGTTCTAATTAAGGTCTTTTGTTATTGTACACGACAGGGCCAACATGGTGAGCTTGGCAGAGATGGTTATAAAACACAGTGGGTCAATTGTTTTGTTTCTGGTGATAACTTGTGCTTGGACTGGCGGTTATTGTAATGGGCAGTCCATAGATGTGGATGATCTCCCAGAGCCTGTGGACGGACTGTCATGGACATTTTATAATAGCAGTTGCCCTAATCTTGAGTCCATAGTCACATCCACTCTGGATACCATTCTCGATGCAGATATCACACAGGCTGCCGGGTTGCTCCGTCTTCATTTCCACGACTGCTTTGTTCAGGTAACCGTATAAATAACACTTTCCTTGTTTACCATAGACTCTTTTACTTAGTTGGTTTATTTTCTTTAATCCGATTTAATTGTTAGTGAGGATGACGATATGTAAAATGTTAATCTATGGCGAATCTTTGTTTATGTGTGGCTCTTTTTTCAAATATATTTTGTTGGTTTATTTTTTTTAATCTCATATTTAGCCAAGACCAATCTTTTATTTATGAAACTCTTTCTTCTAATTTTATTTAGTAGGTTTAATTTCTCTAATCTCGTTTACTTGTTAGTATAATGTAAAAAGTTTATCTCAAGGCAATCTTCATTCATGTGAGCCCTTTTATTTCAACTTTATTTCATTTTATTATTTTCTTTGATCTTATTTAAATGTAAGTTGGAAAGAAAATGTGTTAAAACTTTATTCTAGGTCAATCTCTTCAACTTTATTCAATGGTTATAATAATTCTTTAATGGTTTTTGGAGGTAAGTCATTCTTTCTATTTCTATTATAACAATATCATGTCATTGATTTATACATAGTCATTTTTTTCTAACCATACCTAGTCATGATTATTATGACCTCTTGATTTTTGTTATTGTTGGATCGTTTCTTCCAACTATATTTACTCATGAATATGACAACTTCTTAATGGTTGTCTATTTTGGCTCATTTCTTTCAACTATGTTTACTCATGAATCTGACAACTTCTTAATGGTTGTCTTTTTTGGCTCATTTCTGCCAACCCCATCTAAACATCTAATTATCTTTTTATGCAAGGTTAGTTTTTCAATTTAAATTAAGTTAATATTAAACAAATTGCAATCCAATATACTCATGATTATGATTATGATTACTTCATGTTTATTTTTTATATATTATTTTTATTTACAATATTATTTAATCATGATTATATCTATATCATACGATTTTTTCATATCAATTCTTTATCTTTCGACCCTATTTAATTCTAATTATGAGTACTTCAAAGAAATATACTAGTTGGCATAAGTTATTAAGGACTATTCTATTTAATTATAAAAAAATATTCGCCAACAATTATTTTATACATCATCTAAATATAAAAGTGATAAATTATTGTTGTTTAATCTTATTTATGGATTTCATTGAGTTGGAGTTTTTTAGTCAATGTTTAGGATAATGCTTAGTGATGCATCATAAGATAAAAGAGCACTAAAGGATGAATCACAAGATATAATTTGAAAGCATAATTGAATCTAGACACAAGATTAAATGAAATTCATGAAATCCGAAAAACTTAATAAATGATTTTTATATCTTGACCAAATCAAATATTAATTTTAATACTATTAAATTTCATAAAAAAAAATAAAATTTTATTCTATGATTTTGAATTTTGATTTGATTGATTTTGTAATACAAATAATAATAATGACTAAGTTGTAGTCAATGCACAGGTTAGCTTTCCTACACCACTTTTCAATAGTAGGATAGAGTTTTCAACAAGGTTGAAATCTATGCATCTTATATTCTCGAACATGAGAATATTAATAATTAATCTAGACCATTATACTCCAATGTTTTATAGATAATATTAATGTTATTTCCATAATCTAAACAAATGAAATTTAGAATGTTTCTAGCAAAAACACCATGAATATCTTTATATTAATTATTTGCATTGTTGTTGTGCTTGGAAGGGATGTGATGCGTCAGTGCTACTGAATATAACAGACAGCTCAAGCGAAAGGCAGGCAACTCCAAACCTGACCCTCAGAGACATGGCGTTCGTAATTATTGATGAAATAAAGGCGGCGGTGGAGGCCAACTGCAGTGGCGTTGTATCCTGCGCCGACATTTTGACATTGGCTACTCGTGACTCCGTGGCCAAGGTATGTTTCTCCCTTATTCACTCTCTTAATGCTCTCTGAACATTCACATCTACTTACTCAATAAATTAAACGGACATATTGAAGAGTGGAGGGCCAGAATATCCGGTACCGCTAGGGCGCAGAGACAGCACAACCATGGCCACTCAAACAACGGTGGGCCAAAATTTACCGGGACCAACTTCAGACGTAGAAGCGCTGATGAATATTTTCAGTGGGAAGGGATTAAATATGACTGATCTGGTGGCTTTATCAGGCGGGCACACAATCGGCTTAGGCCATTGCACTTCCTTTGAAAACAGACTGTACAACTCAACCACAGGGGAGCAAATAGTGGACTCTACACTTGACCAGAGTTTTGCGAGCAATCTGTATTCAGTGTGCCCCGCCCTGAGTACCGACAATACCACCAACTTGGATGTCCAAACACCAGATGATTTTGACAGTGACTACTACATTAATATTCAGAATAACCAGAGCATATTCACCTCTGACCAGACTCTGTATGAGAATTCCACTACCCAAGGCATCGTGGACACTTTTGCCTCCAACCAGACGCTCTTCTTCCAAAATTTCATCCTGGGAATGCTTAAAATGGGTCAGCTTGATGTCTTGACAGGCACCGACGGAGAAATCCGCAGCAACTGCTCAGTTGTAAATGTAGCTTCCGCAGTCGGCGACCAAGGTATACGCTCTATGGTGGATCCGGCAGAGAAACCGCCTTCTTTGTTTCGTTCCGAGTAAATATGTAACTTTGCTTGAATAAGCTGCGCTTGTGTTTTTCAAGCCAGGTGGTATGGGATCTGATATTAATAAGATATGGATGTATAATTATTACACATTGCATAATGTTTTCAATTCCTGAAGTAACTGTTCTTCATTGACACTCACATGATTGCATGTTAAAAGTAAATTTTTTGGTTGGGTAACATTTTATTAGTACATGACAGAATTCTAGTTTTCATTTTTTATTAAGAAGTGATTATCAAAACATTTTCCCATCCATGAAAGTTATTGGTTTTGCTATATATACAATTAGTAAAATTTAATTGATTTATTTTATTTTATTTTTTATATCAATCATATAAAATAAATAGTGCTTCAATTCAACCAAAGAAGTTGTGGTGATATGTCTTGAAAATTGTCTTGTTATTTAGAAAACAATATATTTTTTATTGTATTTATTTCACCAAGTAAAAAAATTAACTCAAAATTATTATATGATAATGAATTCATATATACACCATTCTTTATACTTTGTTGACAATAAGAGTGGATTTGAAAATCTTTATTTATGTTAAGGTCCATAATTTGACTTTACCATTCAAATTAACCTTGTTTTGCAAATAACTATTAGTAGGCATTTATTCCAATTGAATAATATCCTCCATGAAGATGCATGAGATAGATGGAACATTAATAGGACATCCATGTAGAAGAAAAGTGGAAAACCTTGGTTGACGTGTCTACCATAGCAACAATGGTGTCATGATGATGAGCAGGCAAAGTCAATCTGATAATAAATTTCAACAAAATCATATACAACTTTTCACACTAAAATTCTATTTTGTTGTGGAAATCCTATAAATTGGTCCTATGCCTTCACCCTCTAAGATTTAGGAACTTATTAAAAACCTTCACAATATCATTTCTCATCCCTTCGAACTAAAACATTTGATGAAGGTTAGCATTCATCTTCATGACACTAGTGTTTTCTCTATACAATAACCAATGTGTTTTATGGATTAATATAATCCAAAGATTGTTGACTACAAGAAAATAAATATAGCCAAGATGTTGAAATATTCTATTATATTCAGGAGAGAAACCATAATATTTTCCTACAAAGGCGAGATACTACATCAATCACTTAACTTGACCTTTGTGATTATGTACAAAGGTGATCACCTTCCTTAATTGTGGTGCGATGTGACATCACATGCATTGACACAGCTGAGAGCACCTACTACACCGGGATGAACTAAAACATGAAAAATCTATAATAAATTACACTATAATGTGATCATATTTGCTTGTTAATAAGTGATATCACTATATGTGAACCAACTATGTCATGTTGCTAAGTCAAACACTCTTACCTCTAAATGGATGTCATGAGATATCAAAGCTACATAGCCAATTGATGGCCTACCTCAAAAATAATTAATCACCAAATCTAAAATCTTGGATAAGGGGATATGCATGAGCCCTTGGTTGCTTCAAATGCATCTAATAGTATAATTAGCAAGGCTTATGTAGGTGATGTGCTTAAAAAATCATAACTATGGTAATATGCATGCCATGAGGCTCATGACGTTGTGATAAACATATTGCTCAAGATTATTGTACAAGTGGGTGATCATTCTTTTTCCCACACAAAAGTAGTGCATTGTCACTCCATGTCTAATAGTATTAATGAGGCTCACATGAAGGTGTGTTCCCAATCCATCTATCACTAAATATATTTAATCCTATGATCTAAAATCATAACAACACAACCATGCTTGATCTATCTCTTGTACATGTGGTTGGTTGTTTCCATGGTGATGATGTGGCTTATAACATTCTACTATGCGACCTGAATTACAATGGCTCTACGGTCCTCGTTAATTATGTTACACTTGACTTGGGATAATAATATCAAAATATGATGATTGTCATCTCCCCTTTCGAAGGAGGTGGAATATAAATGTGTCTACATCTCCCCTCACCTTCAATTCAATCAGCATGGTTATGTTGAAGCACATCTATGACATAGAAAAACCCCAACATAATCTAACTCAATTGAGGAAGGGTTTCTCTACTACTATCATTTTCTCTCTTTAAATCTATGAGAATGTGAGTATGGATTTGCACCATACTTGTGCATTTTCAATAGAGGGTGAAAAATAAAATAAGTATTATTAAATGTTAACTTTCTATTAAATAATTATATATTATCTATATATGTTATCACTTTAAACTTTTAACATATTTATAATGCAATAGTGCTTCTAGTAGACACAAGCACCATGATAGGACACATGTGCATCACTCAAATGATAACATGTTAGTTCGATGATTAGAAAAACTCCTAACCATCATATTTTGATTGAAAACCAGTGCATGTTATGGGGTCTACAAGATAGAAAGAAGAACAAAATATATTTATAAAATTTTGTTTAACTACTTCATTCGCTCACCATCCTCAATTGTTTATTGAAGCTTGTCAATCCTAGGTGCACAAAATTAATGTCTATGAGGCATTTTCACTAGGAAAACTATGTGGGTTACATTAAAATATCCTTTATGAATACTAAGAATATATATTTAGAAGTCAAATTTCAGTTTATAATTAGTTTATTCTTAATTTCTAGCAATTTTGATCATTGGTGAATTAACCTTCCTGGTTTTACCCTCATCATATTTGAAAAAGTTAGATAGGGTCTCTCTCTCTCTCTCTCTCTCTCTCTCTCTCTCTCTCTCTCTCTCTC
>MU224451.1:4726441-4743639 GCA_018584345.1 Thuja plicata
AATTTAATTAGTAAGTTTAAATATTTAAATTTAAAATATAGGAAATTGAGTTTAATTAATTAATTAATGGTAATTAATCAATTAAAGCTAATTAATTAAATAAAATTAATTATTTAATTAATTTTGGAAATTTGATTAGATGATTTGGGGAATGAAATTAGAGGAAAATAAATGATTAACTAATGATTAAAAAACTATTAATTAATAGATGAAAATTAGTGTTTTTAATGTAAAGTCGCAAGTTTGTCCATTTTGGGGTGTCTACATTTGCCCCTCTTTGATGTGATGTGACTTGTCATAGTGTGTCAAAGATTCTTTGATTTTTCCCCAGCTTGCCCTGGCAGTAGTAGGTGTATTTATGCCCCCTCAATAAATTTCAGCGAAAAGTCGTGAGACGAGCGTTGATTTGTTGAAACTGCAATTTATAGAACTGGGTAGCTGACGGATTTGAAAAATACTTTAATATGCCCCTGTGATTGACCGTCAAAGTTTCCGGGGACCGTGAAGATTTTTTGGACATCCTAGTGAAATTAGGGTTTTTTGGAACCCCTATAACTAGCGAAGAGAGCTCTTCATTTGTCACTTTGCGATCTTGGAGCTTTGATAATCTTGGTGAGTTTGCTTTCTGATTTCTACCTTATTTTCTTCTATTTTCGAGCAATGGCTAGCCTTCCTGGAGTTATTCACATCTCTGACCGAGTCTGGACCTACCACAGACCAGTTGGCTCTGGACGTTCGGTGAGTTTTCTTGCTTTGTGTGTCATTAATGCTTGTATTTATTGCTTTTAAAAATTATACTTTTTGCAAAAAATGTCATGTGTGCCGCAATCGGGCGTGGTTTTGCTGCAATTGCGGTTTAAATGCCACAATTGCCAGTTAAATACCGCAATTGATAAGTGTGTCGCACTTGTGTATTTAAAATGCCATAATTGACATTTGTGTGCCGCAGTTGTTGTTTATATTTCGCAATCGCTTAAAAGTACCGCATTTGCCTTGCTTTATTACCACAATTGAATTTTTAGCACTGTTTGCCTGATGTCCGTGTCTGATATCTACTTTTCTTGCTTCTGTTACTTTTCTCAATGACTGAAATTGATAATTTTCTGATTTTATTCTATGTGTAGTTCACTGGGCGGATCTTACATTGTCAGGAGTCCAGACTAGCTGGACTCATTTATTGATTTCAGCTGACCGAGGATGAGAGGTCAGTGCTTCGTGATCTTGGCTTGTACTGGCTATGTTATATGCCCAAGATCATGAACAATAGGGGTTTGATCTCTGCTCTTGTAGAGTGGTGGCATTCAAAGACTTGCACTTTTTGGGTACCCACCGGGGAGTGTACCATTACTTTGAAGGATGTGTATCGCATCCTCCAACTCCCTATCCAGGGCGAGCTTGTGGAGTATTCCACACGCACTGGTGTTATTGCATTGACTGAGCTTTTTGGATTGCCCTGGGATCAACTCGGGCTTACTGGTGACTATGACATTCCTTGGTTTAGATTTGGGTTAGGCCTTGATAGACTGTCCACGTTGCTGGGTAGTTTGATATGTGGGATTCTATGCCCCGATCATCGACAGTGTGATTTTTTTGTCGGCTTTGGTAGTGTATTGCAGAGTATGGTCCGGGACCATACCGTCTTTGCTTGGGGTCCATGCATGTTGGCCCACATGCATTTTCACATGTTGTATGCGACTTACCTTGATGGTAAGTCACTCAACTGCGGTGCTACTCTCTTGCAGATCTGGGCATGGGAGCATATTGTCGTATGTCAGCTTGTCGGTGCCCGTTCCCTTCCAACAGATAGGCCGTATGTCTTCATGTATGATGGAGCCATTGTACAGACACATATGGGTCACTTGTCATAGTGGCGACAACAATTAGATATGATCCCATATTTCATTTGGAGGCCATATAGAGATTGTCCCGTCTGGGATGGAGAGGACATTCATCTGCCATTCTGTCGTCAGCGGAGATACTTGATTGGTCACGTGACCGATCATGTTCATATGATAGATTTTCACAACACCGATAGGGTGTTGCGCCAGTTTGGGGAGTAGCAGGATTTATCTGATTCATATGCATACTTTGCTCGAAGGTCGAGGGATGCTACTGTATGGGGTGCTGTAGTATCACTTGATGCTGCTCGCACTGAGTTTTTAGGATTACTTCCTGTGGCATGGACCTGGCACTCTGCCACTATAGACCTAGGTTTGTCTTGTTTCTAATTGCTTATGTACTTCCTTTCTGCTCTTTGATTCTTGCTCATATCTTGTTTTGATACTTTTGTCTGTATCTTCTCTGGTACTGATAGTTGAATTTGTCTTTTGTAGGCACTACACCACAGTATGATGCCCATTGGTTGCAGCATCCGTCGGTTGCACTGACAGATGTTTCGCGTCCTATTCCCAGGACTATTATGAGGAGGGCCTGATGGGTATGGCGTGGTAGGGGAGGCCGTGATGCAGGGAGAGGTGGTGGCAGTGGAGGGAGGGATGGGGGGAGAGGTGGTGGATGAGGCAGGGGAGGGAGGGATGGTGGGAGAGACAGAGGATGGGGTAGGGGAGATGACAGAGGTGATGATCTTGGTCCCGGGGGTGCTGGCGGAGGGGTTCAGACAAGAGGTGGCTAGAGTGGGGGTCAGACTAGTTCTCCTAGGGTTGGGTTGGGCACCATTATAGAAGATGAGGAGGCCATAGAGGAGGAGGCACCTCAGTTGGTTCAGAGAGTACGTAGGCGGATAGCTGCAGTTTTGGCTCTTAGACATGAGGATAGAGTTATTATTGAGGATGTTGACGTGGAGATTGCTGATATAGACGTGGAGGCTCTAGATGAGTAGAGTACGGAGACATGTTCCTCTAGGGATAATGGCAGTACTAGGAGCAGCACAGAGGAGAGCTCAGAGAGTGCGGATGATTCTTGGGTTCTCATGCGGAGAGGAGATGAGGGACTAGGAGATAGGGTAGAGGAGGGAGACATAGACATTGCTATGGGTGGTATGGATGATGATTCGTCGAAGGTGGAGCGCCTCACTCAGCAAGTTCAGGACCTTCAGGCCTGACTCACCTTGTCTGATGCACATGTTGCCTTATCTGATACATGTGCTACTGCTTTAGAGGCCCGGGTTACAGAATCTTAGTCTCGAGAGCGATAGGTTCGTTCTAAGGTTTCTTCTTTCATTGATAGTGTACAGGATGTTGCACACAGAGATATTCTTAATAGATATTATAGATCTGTGTGAGATGCTCAGAGGGAGATTGATTATTTGAGATGCCATTATGAGGGAACAGTTCCTACAGTACAGAGGGTGCCTAGCTACACAGCTTCGCAGAGATCCAGCAGGGCCCAACATTCTCAGAGTAGTGGTGTCAGAGCTCCTGGGTCCTCTCATAGGACAGATTTTGATATGCCACCCCCTCATCCACCTCCTAGCGAGGGTGGGGGTAGCTCTTGTTGACCATGTACCTTGACCATTTTTGTAGTGATTTATTGTATTCTCTGAGGAGTACCATTTTTGTATCCCAACACACTGATATTTATTGATATACATGTTGATTACCTTCTTTGATCATACTTGCGACCCTTCATCATACTCAGATATTTTTATTTATATGAGATGTAGCTAGTGTTTTTGATATGATGTGCAATGGTTTACTCTCTATATGTATGATTCTACATGATTTGGTGGTTTATATGATGAGATGTATATGCAATATGATGCTATTATGCAGACTCATATATGGATGATTTACTTTTCCTATGTTATTGACATGTCATGCAGGATGGTGTAGATGAAGTGCATGTTTATATGAGATGCTTTATGGATGCATGTGATTTTATGATTTTATCATATATGAAACTATATGTTTTTATCCTTTTCTGATGTACTTAATTCAATGAATGTAATCTACTATGAACAAAATATCTGAGTAATGCATGTGCTAGTTAGAATGAAGTTAGTTTTGATAGATGTTCTCTGAGATTGATCTAATAGAATGTAATGATAGAAAGGATGTTCTTTTTGCATTTTTGGATAGATATGATTTGATAGAAAGGATGAATGTCCCAAGTCGCTGTCCCTATTTTCAATGATTGTCATCATTGCATCTTTTTTTTTTTTGTATTTTCTGATATTCTGAAAGAGCGTCGTATGATCTAGATCACATACCATCTGGATACTGCCACGACCTTTTGATAGCGGAAGGAGTAGAGAGATTGAATAGAAAGAGACCCATAGTGCACCCAAATATTGACCATATGGGTTCAACTATGTTCTCTGTTTGAAAAGAAAGAGAGCCAAAAGCCCTCAAATATTGACCATCTGGATACCACTTTTCCTCTGAATTTAATCTAAAACAAAGAAACCAAGATAGAACTCCTATGCACCCATATTCCATCTGGATAACATTGTAAGCTCTTGATTTCCAAAAGGGAAAGCCAAGCAAACAAGATAGAACTCATACGCCCCTAGAGTCCATATGGATAGCATCGTAATCTCTTGTTTGCAACATAAAGGGAAAGACGATAGAAACCAAGATAGAACTCCAAAGCACTCAGATTCCATCTAAATAATGTTGCGAGCTCTTGATTCTATAAACCAAACAAGAAAAATAAGAGAAGGAATGTTCAATTCTTTCCCAGGGTTAAGCTCAGATCGTGGAACTGCATGGCTGCCAGATAAGTGACAGCGCCTACCGCATTTATCCTAAATCATCATGGCCCTGAAATCAAAGTGAAGATTCAATAGATAGTAATCAAAGAAAATAAGTCATAATATATCATAGCTACTCTCCTCACATGGTGGATCCTAGAGTAGCATAAGAACATAACCATGAAATATAGACTGACATCTGACCGACTTGACTGACCTAGTCAACATTTTTGGATGGTTCATTAATGCAATTGGATTCTCTTGATTGGCTCGACTCTTTGGATAGGCTTGATTGATTTGATTGCTTTGATCGTGTTGGAAGCTGATTAAGCTGTGTTAGATGGGCCCAATGCTTGTTTGCAAAGCTCATGATTGTGACAGTATTGATTGATAGATTTGATTTCTTTGATTATGTTGGCAGCTGATCAAGCTGTGTCAGATGGGCCCAATGCTGGTTCACAAAGCTCATGATTGTGATAATTGATAGTTTTACTAGTTGCCAGCTGCTTGTTGATTGAATTGATAAATCAATAAAGCTGTGTCAGATGAGCCCAATGCTGATTCACAAAGCTCATGATTGTGACATTGATTGACTAGGCATGATTACCCCTTGCTCTCTTGATAACTGAGTTGGTTTTATTGCTTTGGATTTTGCAATTTTTTTAAATGTTTTTTGATGAAGATTGATTTTCTCTTGATTTTTGATCTTTTTTAGGATTTTTGATAAGTTTTCTGATTTTTAGGATTTTTAGGACATGTGGAATTGCCCCCTAGTTTGGTGGACCAATATGTAACCATGGGTAAGTGCTTAGTGCTTAGAGGGGATCGTGCTTCTGGATATTTCTTGGGTAGTCAGTCTTGCATTTTGCAGTGTGCTCAAGCTTTTGGAGTTCATTGATGGTGAAGCTGGATTTTGAACACTTGGCGCCTGTTTGCCAGGTTTTCACCAAGGTACCTACTCAATAGCACCTGATTTCCAGGTTTTGATTGAGAGAGTGATTTTTTTTTCTTTAATTTTTTGTTTTTTTGCTTTTTTTGTTGTCGCCAAGGCGCCTGATTGCCAGGTTTTCACCAAGGTAACTTTTGTATTTTCTGCTTTTTTTGGTATTTTTTGGATATGTAGATGGGTGCCTTAATCATAGAGACCTTAAGGGTAGAACCTCTTCAGGTGCATGTTGTTGATGTAGTCAGGGAGATGATCTCCTTCTGGTGTTGCTAGTATGAATGCCCCACTCTGAGTAGAGCTGACAATAACAAATGGCCCTAGCCAGTTAGGCTCAAACTTACCAGGTTTGACTCGCTCTACTTGATTCTTCTGATTTTCCATGAGGACAAGGTCTCCTACCTCAAATGTTCGCGGCTTCACCTTCTTGTGATAGTTTCTTCTAAGGCGATTCTAATAGCCTTGTAAGTGGTCGAAGGCATGCTTCCTTCTTTCATCTAGTAACTCTAGTTCACTGAGCCTTGCTACTCTATAGTCTTCATCTGAAACTAGGTTCTTCAATGATATACTCAAGGATGGGGTTTCCACTTTGAGGGGTAATACCGCCTCTGACCCATAGACTAGGGAGAAAGGAGTTGCTCTTGTAGGTGTTCTCACACTAGTTCTGTATGCCCATAATGCGGGACTAAGCTGTAAATGTCAGTCTCGCCCTGATTCATTCACTATTTTCTTTAGGATTTTCAAGATTGTTTTGTTGGTAGCTTTGGCTTGGCCATATCCTTGAGGGTAGTAAAATGAGGAGAACCCTTGTTTGATGTGGAACTGTTCACATAGGTCTTCAACATCCTTATTCTGGAAAGGTGTACCATGATCTGTCAGGATTGTTTGGGGGATCCCATATCAACAAATAATGTGGTTGAGTATGAACATTTCTATTTTCTTTCCAGTGATGTAAGTGAGGGTAATTTCTTCCACCCACTTGGTGAAGTACTCTGTTGCTGCTATGATGTACTTGTGTCTGTTTGTTGAAGGTGTAATTTTTCCCACTAGGTCAAATCCCCACATCAAAAATGGCAATGGTGATGTGATAGGATTTAGTTCTTGGGCCGGTGCATGGATGAGGTCTCCATGAATTTGACACTATCTACACCTTTGAATGTGTTTGTGTGCATCTGTCTCTATTGTGGGCCAATAGTATCCCATGCGGATGATCTTCTTAGCTAAGTTGTTGCCACCTCCGTGGGCTCCACAAACTCCTTCATGTGCCTCGTACAAAGCTTTCTGGGATTCCATGGAAGTGAGACATCATAGAAGTGTTCCATCTAGACTTCATCTGTATAAAGTAGTTGAGAGGATTGTATACCTAGAGGCTTGGCGGATGAGGGATTTTCTCTGGTTCCTAGACAAGTTTGGAGGTAAGACATTATTTTGGAGATAGTTATAGACATCTTGGTACCATG
Organism: Thuja plicata; assembly: GCA_018584345.1. Lineage (NCBI taxonomy): Eukaryota > Viridiplantae > Streptophyta > Pinopsida > Cupressales > Cupressaceae > Thuja > Thuja plicata. The sequence goes on from MU224451.1 coordinate 4,733,496, forward strand.
GGGATTCAGGACCAACAAGGACACATGCTAATTTTGTGATAGATGCCTGATGTGATGGCACCAAGAGTTGCTCCACTAGAAACTAGAATTTGGTTCATTACCTGGCATATCAATCAGTGATGCTATGGTAGCCATCACATCTGTAGCTTTTTTTTGTGCTCTTGGGACTTGCTCGAAGAGAATGTAATGGATCTTGGTGAGTAGTCTTTCCATCTGTGCTTTGTATGGTATGATATTCTCATCTTTGGTCATATAATCATTGTTAACTTGACTAATGACCAACTGCAAATCGCCAAAGAATTTAAGGTTCTTGATTCTCCATTGAATTGCTAACTTTAGACCGATGACCAGTGCTTCATATTCTGCTATGTTGTTGGTGCATGGGAAGTTAAGTCTGAAAGACTTTGGAACTGTATCATGATCTGGAGTGATAAGCACTATCCTTGCCCCCGCACCATGGTTCGTACATGATCCATAAAAATAAAGTTGCCATACCTCGATAGCCAGTTGTAGTGTCATGATAGATTCATCAGGAAAGTTAGAGATAATAGGCTAGTGGTCTTGAATTGGTGCCTCTGCTAGTTGATCTGTGATCACTTGTCCTTTGATGGCCTTTCTGTCTATGTACTCAATGCCGAACTCGCTTAAGATCATTAACCACTTTGCCAGTCATCCAATGAACGCTGCTTTGCTTAGGAGGTACTTGAGAGGATCAATATGTGTGACCAATTTTGTTTGGTGACTCAATATATAGTGTCTTAGCTTCTGGGAAGCAAAAAAAATTGCCAGGCATGACTTCTCAATTGGCGTATAGTTTAGCTCATATTTAACCAAAGTCATAATTAGATAGTAGATGGCCCACTCCTTTCCTATGTCATCATGTTGTGCCAAGAGTACACCTAACACTGATTCCATCGCTGAGATATATAGTAGCAATGGTCTACCTTGTACTGGTGGTACCAATATAGGAGACTTAACAAGGTAGTCTTTGAATATCTGAAATGCTTGTTCGCATTGTTCTGTCCATATGAATTTGATGTCTTTGTGCAATAGATGTTGGAATGGGTGGCACTTGTCTGCTAGTTGAGCTATGAAGCGTTTGATCGACTGGAGCCTTCCTTGTAACCCTCTTAGTTGTCTCAGGTTCGATGGTGGAGGCATGTTTAATATGGCTTTGACCTTTGCTAAATCCACTTTGATTCCTCTGTGTGATACTATGAACCCCAGTAATTTTCCTGTTGTGACACCGAATGCACACTTTTTTGGGTTTAGACAGACTTTGAACTCCTTCATTCTGTCAAAGATGGGTCCCAAAACCTGTAGATGATCCTTTCAAAGTATTGATTTGGCTAGTATGTCATCCACATAGTCTTCCATTCTCTTGTGGATGAGATCATGAAATATAGTCGTCATAGCCCTTTGATGTGTCACTCTGGCATTATTTAGACCAAACAACATGACATTCCAACAATATGTTCCCCAAGGACATGTGAAAGTTGTTTTGTGTTGGTCCTCTGGCGTGATCCTTATTTGATTGTAACCTGAAAAGCCATCCATGAGTGATAGCATTTGATGTCTGGCAGTTAGGTCTACTATCATATCAATGTTTGGTAAAGGAAAGTCATCCTTGGGACATGCTGTGTTGAGATCCCTGAAGTCTGTGCAAATTCATATCTGACCACTGTGTTTTGTAACTGGTACCTAATTAGATATCCAGTTTGCATATGGTATAGGTCTGATGAATGTAGCATCCAGGAGCTTTTTCAGTTCTACCTTGACTGGCAATGCAAAGTGTGGATGCATCTTTCTCAGCTTCTGCTTGATAGGTTTGGCATTGGGTAGCAATGGGAGATGGTGTAGCACTAGCTCTAGATCTAACCCTAGCATATCCGAGTAGGACCATGTGAAATTGATCATTCTTGCCTTGAAGAAACTGATGAACTATTCTCTCTCCTCAGGGGTGAGTGATTTTTCCAAGTATATGTTCTTTGGGTTATTGTCATCCGCCGAGTTGATTTCCTCTGTTTCTTATACTAATAATGCTGATTTCTCCTTTGTTAAGGGGAGGAGTTCCTTCTTTCCATCTTCTAGCACCTCAGTGAGGTTTTCGCTAGAAGATACGTCTTCTTTTAGATTTTTATCATTCTTTTGTTCTTTTTTCTTTTGTGGATTGGAAAGAGGAGCTTCCTCCCTGAAGTATGCTACTCTGTCTAGGTTAATGGAGAATCCTGCCTTGTGATCTCTTGATGGAATGCCTTCCCTTAGTCCCATGAAATGAGCTATCTCCTCGTCATTCTCGAAGACCTTTAGGTCAGGTGGTCCTTGTTGATCCCACTCTATAAGCTCAGGGTGTACAAGACAGACACTTTCACAACTGTTTGGCTATGGTTGACTGAAAGGGACTGCTGATATGGTGCCTACAAAATTGGATTGTGATGTGGACGCACCACTTGAGGTCTGATAGATGACATGTTTGTCTATACAGGGTTGTTCGGTAATGGTCTGTTGGTCAATTAGGTCTGCTAGATTGATGATAATGTCTGACTGAGGGGAATAATATGGGATTGATGGTTCAGAGTCATGAAGGGATCTCCACTCATACTCGTGGGAGTCAGTCTCAATAGAATGCTCGTCCGATGTCTCACTTCCTTGGTTATCATTGATTTCTATGTGTAGGTTTATTTGGGATTGTGTGGTTCCCTCTTCGATAGGCAACAACTATGCTAATATGTTTCTTATTAGGACATTCTCTGTGTTGTGCCCCCGATGCATCTCTGTTATTTGCTCTTGATTGACTTGAATGTCTTAGATCACAAGACTAGTGCTTTGTTGTCCATAGCCCAAACCTCTTGTGTTTCTTTGGGTAGGTAGGAGAGGTAATTCATATATGCCTTGTTGTCTTGCCCCCAGCCCAGTTGTACCATCGTACCCAAATCTTTGTATCATCGTGTAACCATTACCATAGTTTGACAAGGGTAGTGGTTGTCAGATTGTCTCAGGGGAATCTTGGTATAACCAGGCATTGATGTCTTGTTCAAAAGGATTTTTTTCCGCTATGTCTCTCCATTAGACAAAGGTTGTGGGCAGACATCTGAAAAGAATAGGTTGTGGAGTTTCTGTTGCAATAACAGGTTGTGGCATGCCATGAGTTCTTGGGCTTTGAGGCATGTGCATGATAGTAAAGGCTTCTTCATATTTGTATTCACCATAGCCTTTGTCCGTGATGGATATCTTGCCTGCTTTCTGTGTGATATCTTTAAGATTTGAATCTGAAGAGGAAGGAATACTTGCATCCTGTTTAATGACTATCTTTCCCGTTGCTCGTGTGACATCCTTGGGATTTGAATCTGTAGAAGATGGGATGCTTGCATCTTGGTTTGATGGTACTTGGTTATTAGTGCTAATTTTGACCGCATTACAATATTGGAAGGGATTGGGATCTCCCTCTATGATGATTTCCTCTCCCTGGTGTGGGAACTTGATGCATTAATGGTATGTCAAAGGTGAAAATTTCATTTCATGTATCCAAGGTCTCCCTAGTAGCATGTTGTATCCCAGCTCAAGGTTTAAGATTTGGAAGGGAGTGTTTTTTACCATGGGACCAATACAAACAGGTAGAATGATAATATCTTTAGAGGGCCTTTCTTCTTCATCATAAGCTCTGATATTTATCCTCCTTGTGACATCAATGCTTGATTCTGAATAGCCTAGTTGCTTGATTAACTTTAAAGTATAGATGTTTAATACAGCTCCACCATCAACAAAGACCCTACGGATAGTGCTTTTGTGGACTTGGACTAGTACTTGTGCAGAGGATCATTATGCAGGGGTTTATGTGGCGGCACATCACGGTCTGTGAATGTGGCATGTTTGTTAGCTGCTATATGGTTGACCATCATTTGGAAGCTCTCAGGTGTTATGTCCCTTGGGACAACTGCATTCTGAAGGGCTTGGTCAAGTGCCACTTTATGCTGCGAAGATATGCACAATAAGTCAAACATGGAGATCTGGGTAGGTGTGCGCTTTAGCTGGTCCACTATGCTTGTTTGTGGATCCAAGTTTGCTATAGGATTGGCCGATGTAGTAGTTGAGGATGGTACTCCTTGCAAGATGACTCTGGCGTGACATGTTGTTATAGCACAATTGTTACCTTGGTCTTTGATATTCATTGTAGCCACATGGCTATCTGAAGGATTGAGGCAATTGATAACATTATCATTGTTGGCATATGTATAGTTAACTTGTTTTGTTTGTCCACCAGACCTAGAGGCTTTTCCCTTATTGTGATCACAAAAGGTACCATTGAATATAGTATGATCAATTGTGCCTTTGGTTTGGGTATTCACCACATCGATGAATCCTGTGTCAATCAGATCCTGGATAGTGTGTTTCAATCGGTAACAGTTAGCCATTTTGTGCCCATTCACCCGATGAAAATCACAAAAATATTTGTCATTATACAACCTTGGTTTGATTTCATCTTGTTCAAAGTCCCTGATTTCTGGGAGAGTGGTAGTGTTTGATTGTATCAACTTGCGTAAAGCTGAATCTATCAGCTCTCCTAATGGTGTGAAATCTCATTGCTGGAATTGAAACCGTGGTTTGCATTGATTCTATTATTGACTGTTTGACATAGTGGCTGCTTGTACAAGGGGAGGTTGGTTTTGGGTGGATGCTTGTTGAGTGATCCTTGTGGGTTTTTGGTTTTCCATAGGTGCGCCTTGTAGTGACACCTTGGGTTGTGCATAGTTGACTGTCTTCACATCCATGACACCATCGCTAGTGATATTTTTGTTTTTGTTCCACCACTTAGCTTTGTCTGTTGCATTTTTGTTCGTATTTGTTTGTGTGGGATCTGCAAGGATTCCTCGTTTGACTAAGTTCTTCTCACAACGAACTCCTCTTTCGATGAGTTGTGTAAAGTTTGGAGCTAATTGTAACTCTGTTGTGAATGACCTATCTGGAATTAGATTGTCAACAAATATGACTATTAAGTCTTGTTCGGGCACATCATATGTTATGTGGTTTGTCGTATTCCTTCATCTCTATAGGAATTTCACAAAAGACTCTCCATCCTTCTATTTAATGTCGCAAAGGTCCTTGATGCTGACCTTGTGTTCGATGTTATGATGGAAGTGAGCTATGAACTTTTCAGCCAATTCTCCCCGAGACTAAATGCCATGAGGTAGATGTGAGAACCATTCCATTGGTGGTCCGGCCAAACTTTGTGGGAACAATCGCATTAGCTATGTCTCATCATGAGCGACTTTGACACAACTAGCAAAAAACTCTCAGATATGTTCAATAGGGTTGGTACTGCCCCTATATTTGTTGAATTTTGGTACCGAGAAGTGATTTGGGAACGGAGACATGTGAAGAGAATGGTCAAAGGGGTATGGGTATAAATCCTCTGCGATATAGGATTTAGTTTTCCCTTGATTTTTCATATCCATCATTTGGGTTTGAAGGGTTTGCATTTGTTGCATTAACATGTCTGTTTGATATTGAGGCTGGTGTGTGTGGACATTCCTTTGTGTTGTGGTGGGTATGAGGCTACACCTCTGTGTCCCTTGAGTAGGAACATAGGATTTCATCCTAATTTCATCCTAGGGACTTGATATTGATTCCCCACTGAGTGATTTGTAACTAGAGGGACATGAGTAACCCATGGTGGGTTTTGATGCGCTTGCTATTGTGATTGAAACTGGGGTTGATACTGCTGGGGTTGGTATTGCTACTACTGAGGTTGGGTTTGAAACTGGGGTTGATGTCACTAAGGTTGGATTTGAGGCAACTGAAGCTGGGATTGCTATTGTGGGGGTTGAAACTGAGGCAACTGAAGCTAGGGTTTCTATTGCGGGATTTGGAACTGAGGCAAATGAAGCTGGGGTTGTTGTTGTTGTGAGGGTTGGAACTAAGGCAACTAAAGCTAGGGTTGCTATTTCGGAGGTTGAATTGGTGTCACAATGGGCAAAGGTGTAGCCTTGGGCGGGCCTTGTCTATAAGTCATTCCTGCAGAGATGGATCCCTATGGGCATGAGGTGTTGATCCCAAGACTAGTGTGAATTGACTATAGTAGCGGCATAGTTTCAGAATAGTTGGTGTTTGGTGGGATGGAAGGCATAGCATGAGAGATTGATTGTCCTAGCCATGAGACCAAAGGTGGAGGCATACTAGTGACCATGGGTGCACTTAGTTGCGAGCTTGTCATGCCTTGCGTAGATGATGTGCTAGCCTGGGTTGGGTCATTGGTTTGATTAGATATAGTCTGTGTCAATGTGGGTAAAACCAATGGTGGAAAGATTGGAGACATAGCAGGTAGTATCTGAGGAGGTTGAATAGTCTTTTGACCTGAGAGAGGGTTTTTGGGCCATATATTTGATACACTAAATTCAGCGAGGAGTTTGACTCCTTTCTTTATAAGCATGGTCAAGTAATGTTCAGGGTTCCTCTCTACAAAAATCTCAACTACTTTGGTGGAGTAAGCATCTTGTTCCACATATTCAAGTTCTTCTTCTATGATATCTTGGAAAAAGGCTACCCCACGAGGCTATTCAATAAAGAGAGCAAAACTAGTGTCCATGAAGGGTTCATTCTCTTACTCTATTTCCCAAGTGGGGAAACGGTTGATATATGACTCATCAGGTTGAGTTCTAGCCTTAGACCTTGTGTAAGGTCCTCCATGAGGTGTTTGAGACATAGTGTTGTCCAGGTTTTGTAACTAAAATAGGTGATATAAAGCAAACAAGGAAGAAGATCCTTTTTGAGGAAGTCCGAGTTATGTTTTGGACAAGGGTAATTCTAAGGACAGATTTTGATATAACTTGATCTCAAAGTGGTGATGATAAAAAGATAAGATTTTCCAACCTTTGCCTTGGACAAAGTCACTTTAATAAAGATGATGATGTTTGATATGATGAGATCAAGGTATTTCGAGTCTGAGCTTTCAAACTAACAATGTTTTTGACAATAATCGTGCTTTACAAAGAAAGGGTAATCTTTAATGTTTAGAGATTCACACAATGTTCTTCCTGGGATAGACACTAGTTTTGGACACCAAATGAAGAATTCTTTCAAGGTTTTAGGTGAAAATAAGAATATAGTATATCTAGTCAATTACGGTACAATTTCATCGATTATGGTAAAATAACTAGTCGATTGCGGTAGTTTATCACCGATTGCAGTAATAAACATGATGATTGCGGCAATAAAAAAGTCAACTACAGAAAACTTCCTTCAATTGCGGCACAATGCGGGCAATTGTGGTAAATGAGGAATAGTCTAAAAAAGACTAGAGGATAAGTATCACTGCTTGATATTTTTGTAATTTTTTGGAACAATGCTTCTGATTTGCAGGACAGTTGACATTGACAAACCTAGATTTTAACACGTTTGACTCATTTTGATAGTTTGGATGTTTTGTTTTGCATTTTCAAAAACTGATCAAAGGAACAAGCACAATAGACACTATGTTTTGAAAAATGAAGACTGAAATTGTTTATGTTCTACAAGTTTTTCAAGTTGCAAGGTTATCACAAGGTCTCAATAATGAACAATCAAATTAATCTAGGTCAATGGCTTTGGAATACAATGTTATAGGCCCAATTCTTGAATGTCTGTTAGCTCACACAATAATTGTCACGCTACTAGGACACGAAGGTCCACGACGTAGGTGCCCTTTTTTTGCCATTTCTAGGTATTATTGCCGTGAAGTGAAGATCTCTTTCACTACACAAATACCGTGGGACACATATGTTGGGAATCTTGGGGGGAAATTCTGCAACCCCTTGCACTATAATAAGGTATCTGTTCAGAGGTAAAATGGGTTGGCCTCTAATTAATCAATGTTGTAGTAAGGGTCCGTGGTGTCTCTCCAATCAGTTTGTACGTGCGTGACTCACTTAAGAGCCTAGTTGACCACACTCACTCCTTATGGATATTCACTCGATCCAGATTATTATTAGCACGCCTCGACCGAGCTTGGCTAGATAAGATAGAACTTTGGTTCGCACCTTGTTTATATACCAATCAGAAGGATTATCAGTTTAAGGTCATCCTCCGAGGAAGAAGCACATTCCCTAGACAGGCTTTTCTAAAAAAGTGTAAATGTTTGTAATCTAACAGTTTGTGCAAGTGCACCCAAAACTCAAGATACAAGGTAAATCGATTAAGCTCTAAAGTTTAAAGTGTGAACTAAGCTACACCACCATACAAGCACCAATGTTCAATTTTAAGCCCAAAAGTAGGTGTTGATTTCTTGTTCAGTTTTAATGCACCAAATTAAGAGATTTTTTTGCCTTTGTTCAGTTTTAATCCTCACGTTAATTTTAAGCCCAAATCTAAAATATGAGATGTGATATGTTTTGCAAGCACTATTCTTTTTAAACCCAAATCGACAAATGAATTCCTTTTAGTTTTCTTTGTTTAAACAGGTTAGTACCAAAAAAGATTATTTGCCAAAAAAATGAGAGTATATGAAACTTTAAAATAATGAATGATGCTTACCAAAACTTACCCTTCTCCATCCTCTGTGGTTTGATCCAATCCTACATAGAAACTGAAAACATGTCAAATTAGAAATAGATGGGCAGAAGATTTTGATCTAATATTGCAATATTTCTGCGATTGCGGCAAAATTCTAGCAATTGCAGTAAACTTCTGTCAATTGCGGTAAAGCACTGGCAACTGCGGCAAAATGTTGTCGATTGCGGCACAGATTGGGCAACTCCAGAAAAATTTATTCAATTACGGCACAGATCAGACAATTGCGGTGAAGTACTCAAAGAATAAAGACAGAAATAGACAAAATAATACTGTGAAAGCCTGCAATCAATTGCTGTATTAAACCATTCAATTACGGTAAAATACCAGCAATTGCAAAATAATACAAGTATCGAAGAAAAGTCTGATTTTTAAATTTACGACCGTACGGCCGTGGTTGATCAATCTGGTTCTTCGTATGCAAGAGATATTTGGGCTATTTGTTCATGTCAGGTTCACCAAAATGTACGCCTCTCCTTCGATCGTGATCCTTGGATTCCCAAGCTTTCTAAAGGCAAGGGTCAGTATCAAAGGTTTCATAAATGATGTAAATCTAAGCACACAATAACTACTAAAATGAATACTAGAAATGTAATCAATAAAATGTACAACCAAGAGAAAGGAAAACAAATATATGCAAACCCCACGATGCTTGAAGCTTCTATTGTCTCTCTCTCTACTCCTTCTGAAACGCTGTTCTTAATGCTCAGTATTGGTGGGGCAGTGTCTATGACTTGAGAAGTGTCGAGAATTTGCTAATTGAAATGGGTGTGTGATCACAAGATGGCTTGAATGCTAGAACCAAACTAACGGAGTAATGGCGCACAAGAGCTTGAAATCCTGGATCCTTAAAATGGTTATGAAGGGTTTATTATATAGGATTTGGTGATGATATGAATGGTTGAGATCAATCCCAGAGATAGGAAGATGAACGATTGAGATCAAAAGGAACTGGAGAGGTCCTCTGTAAACTCCACCTCTTCATTTGGTAAAGAGGAGATAGAGTTTGGTTGACTGAAGAGCTAATTATGAGTTACCTTTTTGAACTAGAGAGGTGGGTGAAGTTACCCATGTGGACTGGAGAGATGGGTGGAGTAACCCATGTGATCTGATTGGAGTTATCTCTTTGAAAATAAATGAATATTTAATTCATTTATTTAATAATTATTTTCAACATGTGAGATAATTAAATTCTTTTTTATTTAAGAATTTCTTTATTTGATGAAATTAAATTAATTTAAATGGAAGAATTTAATTAGTAAGTTTAAATATTTAAATTTAAACTATAGGAAATTGAGTATAATTAATTAATTAATGGTAATTAATCAATTAAAGCTAATTAATTAAATAAAATTAATTATTTATTTAATTTTGGGAATTTGATTAGATGATTTGGGGAATGAAATTAGAGGAAAATAGATGATTAATTAATGATTAAAAAACCATTAATTAATAGATGAAAATTAGTGTTTTTAATGTTGTGAGATCCTGTCCTACCCCATCCTAGTTCTACTTTCATTTTGACATTCGATTCATCAGGATGATACTTTGAGTATAGACACTCGATCTATTTTGGATTATATATGCTATCTTTGGATCTTAT
>MU224451.1:4757774-4768549 GCA_018584345.1 Thuja plicata
CTTTTAACATTGAATTATCGGGAAAGAAAACGTAGATTATTAATTCTCTTTAGCTAAGAAAAGATTTATTTGTTTAATTGTTAATACTTCCTTTGGTATAATAGAATTACTCTTTAAAAATTCTTAGAATAGATCACACTTTTTTTTTTTTTTTGATAAATTTGAAATGTAGGGGTAAGTTTATTTCCCTGAATACTTATCATATTCCCTTGTCGTCTAATGACTTCCGTCGTGTAAGGGATGGAGGAACGCTAGAGCAAGCCTTACGATCCCTTTCATGACATTGGGTGACTCGCCCAAGCGAGCTTTCGATCCCGAAGCTTTTCCTTGAAAGGTTTTTGTGTATTCCAGTAGTTTTAGAAGTATGTTATTGTTTGTACAATTTTTTTTTTTGTTGTTGTGTTTTTTCCCGATTATTTTTGGGCATTACAAATGTAAAGTCGCAAGCCTATCCATTTTAGGGTGTCTACAACATCATATTTTCTATAGGTTGAAATCTCAGCATCAGTTTTTAGAATTAAAATCCAACTCTCAATGTATTTCCCTTCGGTCTCATCAAAATTCAAGCCAAACATGGATTTACATTTTCTTTGGAGTATTAGATGTTCTTGTAAGAAATCAAAGTCGTTGTACATCGTAAGGAACTCTGCCAAATGTTTTGCAATCTTAATTTGCATCTTCACATTCCACAACATATCCTTCACAACTATCATATCATTATGTGAAATAAAACCCTTTTGCAGTACAGTCCATGCGCCTCTTCATTGTGGAGGCATGATCACTAGGGTACTTCAAATGTTTCATCTACAGAGTTTGTACTATTATGTTTTGCAGAGGTGCGCATTTCAAATACTTGCACCATTTTGCAACATTGAAATGTGACCCTTGCGAAATGACAACAATTGTACCATTTCACAACACTAAAATTTGCTTCTTGCAAAATAGTGATAGATTTTATATTTCATAACCCACTATTTTGAACCCTATGAAATAGTGATGACTTCGCTATTTTGCAATTCCTCCTCATGAGCTCTACGAAATAGTGAATTGTGATGGGAAAAGGGTAAATCTTGCATTTTTATGAGATCTATGAAATTTATTGGATATCATAAGGGTATTTATGGCTTGATATGCAAAGAAAAAATTGGTAACTTCAGGTTTATGATCAAATACAAATGCTTGGTGATGACTAGTGTGGGTATGGAAATTGGCTAATGAAGGATTATTAATGTTTTTCTTTATGTTTTAAGGGAAATTAAATTAGAAAAATTTTGAGTCCCAATGATGGCTTTGTCTAGGGATGTATGACCCTTGAAACCATAACAAGGATATAGTTATCTCTGGTAGAAGAAAATTGGGTGTCTTATCCACTAGGCTATGGAGTCACTATACATCTTATTTCAAAAAATCAAATCACACTTTATTTGGTTTCCCCGAGCCACCAAAAATATAGAACCAACACTTGGCTCTATCAAAAATCTTATTTTCATCACATTTTAATGTCATTAATCTGAAAATAATATTGAGACATGTCTGATAAAACATGTTGATATCTTCTCTTAAATTATTAGACCTAATAATATTAAACATTGCAAAACCAGTTCCAAAAATACCTTCACCTCTCTCATTGCCACATATGACTCTCTCCTACATTTCTAAATAGTTCATTCCATTATACAAATCTACATCCATATTTTCTTCAGTATCTCTCATATTTGACTTGTGTGCACTTGTATCTTCTTAACTGGGAGTACTATTCCAATAAAAAAAAATTATGCCCCTCATTTTTGATTAAGTAAAACAGGTTTTACAGGGTTCCTTAAACTGGAAATAAAGTATTTAAAAATATAGCATAACACCCAGTCACAACGAAATAGAATCTAAAAGCAGAGCAGGCCAACGCAGTGCCAGAACAAAAATAGACTTAACTTCAAAAAACAAAAAGCACAGGGATAGTGAAAAAGACCAGGGACCCTCAAGATAATTCGACCATTAGGGTGGCTGTCGTGGCCTCCAGCAGCTCCATATTGGCAGCAGAATCCTTGATCTTTTGGAGATCCATCACCAAATCATTATCCTTTTTCTTCTTAGCATTGGCTCTAGTTCTCTTGCAAAGACCTTATTCAAGCTTCTGTTCTTTCTCCAAGCCCGTGGTAGCTGCATCATTCCCTTCGCATCTTTCCTCTAGTTTCATGATAATGGCCATTGTGTGTTCTTTGGATTCTTTGAGGATATTATAGCTCTCTTCAGCAATATTTTTTAGGGTAGCTTCAACCCTAATCATTTTGTCCTCCAATTTTTGGACTTTGGTTCTCATATTCATCTGTCAACAACATTACTTTCAACATTGGCTTTTTATGAACTTTTTACCCTATTTTTGAGATCCTCAACATGATGAAATAGACATTTAATTGTCCTATAGCTATCCAACATACTATTCCTAGTGTTACTAAGCAAATCCAACTCAAATTCCCTTATGTTGTCGCTAAGCACCACCATCACTAGATCAATAAGTTCCTCCATCTTGATCCGGTCTCCCTCACCTTCAATAACCTTAGGGTTAACAACCTCCCTAGTTATTCCCATTTTGTCAATTTTGACATTGAAGTCATGCCATCCCATAATCTTTCCCTATTCAGACATATAGCAACAGAACTCGCTATCCTATCAATTATCATTCCCAATATTTTGTGGTTGTGAGAGTTGAGGAGAGGGAATGTCATGGTTTGTCTCATGATTACTCTTCCTAGAGATTCTCCTTCACCTTGTGGCTCAAAATAGGGGAATTTATGTGGACCTTGTCCTCGGGATTTCTCCAACTAGCACTCTCATCCCTATTCCTGCCCTTTTTATTTTTGTATTTCACCATCATAGTCTGCCTTCTCTTCATGCATTTACCGCTAGAGAAATCTTCCCCACCTTGAGTGTCCATACCTTCCTCATTATCATTGTAATCCTCATCTGAAGATATAACCATGGTGGTCTATTTTTTGGAAGGGGTCACCATTTTTTCTTTTTTAATAGTATTCAGACTAACAATATGCTTCTTAGAGGACGAACCCAGATTATTCTTTTCAGTTTCATACTCATCTTACTCCTCAGAGTGAAGACCTTCACTATCTTTGGCCTTCGAAGGAATGTAGTTAGAAATAGAGGCCTCCATTTCATCTTTTTGAGAAATCTCCTTCCCCAAAATTTGGGCTTTAAAAAACTCATAAATAAGCAATAAAATCCCTTCATGTAGAGCAGGGAACTTAGCTATAGATTTTTCCCTAAACCCATTAATATTTTCATTTATTGAAGCATATAAACAGAAGGGTATATAAATTTGCATGCCATGGTGAAAATGATTCATGAGAACAAAGTGGTAAGTTCTAATCCTATCAAACTTGGTATCCAGCGTGATGTAATAGATGATGGTACTCAAAACAAATCTCCACAATATTTTTCGCCCTTCCGAAAGATAGTAGGTCCCAACTTTGGTAAGTGCTTTTTGCTCTTCCTCATTTCTCACAAAGTCACTTATCGCAGAGTCTAAGATTTTCCAGTCTCTGTAAAACTTCTTGCCAATAATAGGGATTCTAGTGACAGCAAAGATGACCTCCTCTGTCACCGTAAAGTTTCTTCCCTCAATCATGATGCTGCCTTCATTCCAACATTTCATGAACATCTTCATCACCGCTGACTTCCCACCATGAAGACTTTTAATAAAAGTGGAGATACTAACTTGTTGAAGGTAGTGCCAAAAATTGGTTCATCTCCTCCACTTTTCACAGTCTTTAGAAGGCTCCCTCTTATGCCTTTCCCCTCCCATTGCAAGAAAAAGGCTCTAAAATGCAGACATAAAGATACCACTTAGTAGACCTTTTCTCTCCGAATTGTTCCAGATAGCTCTTCTTCTGTTCCTTGAAGGATAAGTTTTTCCAATGTGACTTGTAACCTAGTAAGTGTGCAGATGTGACTTGTTATCATTGCCTTTCCAGCCTGTCTCATACTTTCTATTTATGAGAAATTAATTTCCATACAAAGCATCAACTATCATTATTAATGTGAACAAAACCCTTCTTTCCCAGGATTCGGTCATAATTGATGAAATCCAACACTTCATGTGGGAGGCCTCTACCATAGAGCCAACGAGTCTGCCTATCACTTTTCACCACCAAGTTGGAAAACCAGTCAACCACTTGGTTTGCCTCTCTATACACGTGGTATATATGAACCTTATCAAAGGTGTTCAAAAGGTTACGGGTCTCTTCAATCATGTTGGCTATAGTCCACGACGGTGGATGAAACAAATTTAGACATTTTATTATATTGCATGAGTCACCTTCTAACCATAGGTTTTTAATCACCTTCGTGGTATAATTGGATATGGATTAAGATATAAGGATGTAGATATAAACTTACATGGTATCCAGCGTGATGTAATAGATGATGGTACTCAAAACAAATCTCCACAATATTTTTCGCCCTTCCGAAAGATAGTAGGTCCCAACTTTGGTAAGTGCTTTTTTCTCTTCCTCATTTCTCACAAAGTCACTTATTGCAGAGTCTAATATTTTCCAGTCTCTGTAAAACTTCTTGCCAATAATAGGGATTCTAGTGACAGCAAAGCTGACCTCCTCTGTCACCGTAAAGTTTCTTCCCTCAATCATGATGCTTCCTTCATTCCAACATTTCATGAACATCTTCATCACCGTTGACTTCCCACCATGAAGCCTTTTAATAAAAGTGGAGATACTACCTTGTTGAAGGTAGTGCCAAACCTTGGTTCATCTCCTCCACTGTTCATAGTCTTTAGAAGGCTCCCTCTTATGCCTTTCCCCTCCCATTGCAAGAAAAAGGCTCTGAAATGCAGACAGAAAGATACCACTTAGTAGACCTTTTCTCTCCGAATTGTTCCAGATAGCTCTTCTTCTGTTCCTTGAAGGATAAGTTTTTCCAATGTGACTTGTAACCCAGTAAGTGTGCAGATGTGACTTTTTATCATTACCTTTCCATCCTGTCTCATACTTTCTATTTATGAGAAATTAATTGTCATACAAAGCATCAACTATCATTATTAATGTGAACAAAACCCTTCTTTCCCAGGATTCAGTCATAATTGATGAAATCCAATACTTCATGTGGGAGGCCTCTACCATAGAGCCAACGAGTCTGCCTATCACTTTTCACCACCAAGTTGGAAAACTAGTCAACCACTTGGTTTGCCTCTTTATACACGTGGTATATATGAACCTTATCAAAGGTGTTCAAAAGGTTACGGGTCTCTTCAATCATGTTGGCTATAGTCCACGACGGTGGATGAAACAAATTTAGACATTTTATTATATTGCATGAGTCACCTTCTAACCATAGGTTTTTGATCACCTTCGTGGTATAATTGGATATGGATTAAGATATAAGGATGTAGATATAAACTTACATGGATATATTGACTCAGATTGGGCTAGAAGTGTAGTGGATTGTAAGAGTACTTCAGGGTGTTGCTTCGTCTTTGGATCAACTATGATATCCTAGTTCAATAGGAAGCAATCTTCAATTTCTCAGAGCTCCATAGAAGCAAATTATATTGCAACATTTATGGGAGCATAAGAAGTAGTATGGCTGAGAAAACTTCTTGTAGGATCATTTGGACAATCCTTAGACCCTACCATCATCCACTATGACAACCAGAGTTGTAGAAAGCTTTCAGTGAATCCAATATTCCATGAAATCTCTAAACATATTGAAATTCCTTATCACTATGTTAGAGACATGATGGAAATAAATGTGATCCATTTGAAGTATATTAGTATAAAAGATCAAACAACAGACATTCTCACCAAGCCTCTCGCCAAAATGAAGGTAGAATAATTCATAGGTAAGCTTGGTATAGTTGAAAAATAAATTTTAAGATTGAATCTCAACATTATTGATTATTTTACTAATACATTCTAAAAGATATTTTTTTTTATGTGTGTAATTTTATGACCTTATAGGCCCCTATGTGCATCATTAAGAAGTGCCAACTTCTAAATGATAATCACTTTTATTTCTGGTAGTTATTGCAAGGTGATGAATTCAAAATAACTTTACATTTTATCAAGATGGATATCATATGGTTGATATCTGTGAACATGTCATGATAGTCTATATATTTTAAAGAAATATCAAGTGAGTGATGGATAGCATGAGAATTGATATCTATGAGTTGTATTGTTGAGATATCTCTGATGACATGTAACTGATTGAATATTTGATAATGTTAAGTTGAAGATGATACAAGACATTAAATTAGCTAATGGTTTGTATTGTCATTGATGTCAACTTGATATCATCTGTATGGTCATATACATAATGCCAAAGACTTCATAGAATCAATGGAACAGAGGTTATTCTCTCAGCAATCTATAAAAATCAAGTATTCACCAAATGACAAACTACACCGGCGGAGTGCACACCATCGGTAAAGACAAAAATAAAGTTACACTGATACCCGATGAGCAGAAGATAGTGTTTCCCAATGAAGTAGAATCACAGGATGTCCGATGAGATAAAAATAGTGTTGACCAATGAGAAAGATCCAATGATGCCCGACAGACGGAGATCCCGAAGCTAACTGAAGTTGCACTGATGGAACTAGCAATTGTCACCAGCGACGAACTACAGAATTGACTGACAGAATAGAGAGATCAGAAAATAAAAAAATATCTAGCTGGCAGAGCTAAATGATAGACTTAACTTGTTGTTTTATTTGTTTTATTCAAATCACAGTTAAGCAATTGATTTGTAAAGCTAGCAAGAAGATAACTACGAGATAAATCAGGAATTAAAGCCATAAATCAATTTGGCTGGATTGTTTTTCACGCCAAGAATCAAGAATCAAGAACCAAGAATTAAGGAATATCATGTCTATATAAGAGACAAGCATAATTCATTTTCGTAAGCAATCAGATACACGAGGGAGTGAACTAATAGAAGATGCTAAAAATAAACTGATGAAGGATAAACTTCATGCAGTCCTGATCAATCAAGCTAAGGGAGAGCTAAAGAATTCTGCAGACATCAACAAACATAAAAGAACAGTATCACAGAGAAGAAAGAGTTAAGTACAAAGGAATTGAATTGATACATTAATCAAAAAGATATTGTAAGTAAATAGATCTGAAAATCTGCAATTCAGTTGCATTAGAAACAGGTCATTTTGTTTGAGTTTAACCATTGAAGCATTAAGTCTCTTAACAGAGTAGGATTTAACAGTCTTTTATAATTGAGGTATATCCTAACAGATTACTAGAAGATTGACTCATGACAGTCTAAGAAGAAGGTTGATTCAAGGATGGTAGTAAGATTAGCATAAAGCCTATTGACAATCAAGAGACTGATTCGAGGATGGTAGCGTAGATGCCAGATACTTAGTGACAACCTATGTATAAAAATCCTCTAACAAGGTCACACTTAACAGTGTATTTGTAACCTTTAACACGGTTGGCTCCTAACAGGGCTCACTTCAGAAGAGTGAAAAATTGGGGTACCGGTCCCAGTGGTTTTTCCCTTAATAGAGTTTCCACGTTAAAATCCTTGTGTTATGTGTGTATGGTTTATTACTTTATTATTTTACATTTCACATAAGCATATATGGATTGACTGGTATACTTTGCATATTTACTGAGTATCGGTAAATAATTTTTACTGCTTATCGGTTATCAAGGAGAATAAGGACAGACAAGGTAAACCGACAGATAGTCATTTATTTCAAGTATTTCAAAGGAATACATCTTGTAGGGACTTAATAATCTGAGGTGTATTAATTGGTGGATTGAAGTTTAAAAGGATAAATTTTTGAGGCCACTAATTGACCCCCCTCTCTTAGTTATTACAAACAATTTGTATCAGAGCTTGTGTGCTTAGAAGGAAGGTTTCAAGACCTAAGTAAAGATCACAAGATGAACATACGAGATGTGCCCAAGTTGAACAAGGACAAATTTGATTCATGTTAAAGCAAGATAAAGATTCACTTATTAGGTATTGAAAATGATATTACTCAATACTTAGATACTACATATGTGTTGCCTACATGACCATTGATAGTAGATCAATTGAGAGTAAAGCATGAACATAACTGCATGGTTATAGAGCTTTCAGCCTCACTCTCTGATGCTGAATTTGAGGATGTCAAAGATTGCAAAAATGTAAAGACAATGTGGGACAAGTTGAAACTTGTACATGGAGGTGATGCAAATATTCTAAGAGCCAAGTCAGAAAGCCTTAGAGGAAAGTTTGATGATCTCAGAATGAAAGAAGGTGAAAACATCACATAGTACAACACAAGAATAAAAGTAGTCAATGCTATACGAGGTGTTGGAGGTACATTTGAAGAGGAGACAGTGGTAAGTAAAATCCTAAGAACCCTATTGCCTATATATGCTATTAGAGTCTCTGCTACTCAAGAAATGAGAGCAGTAGTAAATAATATAGTCACTCTTGATAGCTTGATTGGTAGACTGATTTCATTTGAGATGAATAACTTTGATAATAGTGTCTTACAAAGCTTAGAGTCTGCATTCAAGTCTTCTATGAGAATAAGCAAATCTAGTCAGAGACACTCATCTAGAAGAGATAGTGAAAGCAAAAGTGAAGAAGAAGATCTAGATGAAATTGAAGCACTCATGTCAAGAAGAATGCTAAGAGGCAAAGGTAAATACAAAGGTAAGTTACCACTTGTATGTTTTAATTGTAAAGAGATTGGACACTTTGCTGCAAGATGTCCTAAAAGAAAAGATGACAAAAATGATAACAGATCTTTTGAGTAGAAATCTGATAGAGGTGATAACAAGGATTACAGAGGTTACCGACGATCAGAAAGAAGTGATACCCGAGATTACAAGGACAAAGGCAAGAAGGCTAGCTATCTAGCTACTTGCAAAGATGAAGATACTAACACCGAACTGAATGATGATGTTGAGATAGTGTCTGTAGTTGTGAAGGATGATTCAGATGGAGATGAAAGGTATAAAGAAACTACACTCATATCTAAGATTAGTAAAAATGATATCTAGATTATAGATAGTGGCTGCACTCACCATATGACTGGTGACAAAGAAAAATTTAATACTTTTGAACACTATAAAGGTGGTATAGTAAGAACGGGAAATGACTCACCTTGCCAAATTGAAGGTAAAGGAATAGTAATGTTGAATAACCTGATTAAATGTGAAAATACTTATTGGGTAAAAGGATTGAATTATAATCTTTTGAGTGTTTCTCAGCTAAATAATTCAGGTCATAAAGTAGTATTTGAGAACAAGAAGACAAAGATCTTTAATAAATCAGGAACACTGATTGGTACCGATGAACAGACCAAAGGTAACTTATTCTATCTAAATGATACTAACCCCACTTGCTTGATGACGAGAAACGAAGACATATGGTTGTGGCACAAAAGTTTGTGTCATGTTAACTTTGACAAAATGATGAAGATAAGCAGGAAAAGAAGTGTAAGAGGCTTACTGACGATGACCAAGCCAGACAACGTCATGTGCAAGAATTGTCAAAAAGGTAAAATGACAAAGTCTAGTTTGAAAAGCAAAACCCATACATCTGATGATATTCTAGAATTAGTCCATACTGATTTATGTGGACCTATGAGGACAAAGAGTTATTATAGAGATAGATATTTTATTCTCTTTGTTGATGATTATTGTAGAATGATGACAGTCATATTTCTAACAGAAAAATCTGAAGCATTCAAGATGTTTAAATGGTATAAGGCTATGGTAGAGAAATAAAGTGGTAAAGATCTGAAATGTTTGAGATCAGATAGAGGAGGAGAATTTATATCTGATGAATTCACTCATTTCTATAATGAGCATGGTATAAAAAGATAGGTTTCTGCACCAAGAACACCATAGCAAAATGGGATTTCTGAGAGAAGAAACATATCAATAGTTGATTGTGCAAGAACACTAATGATAGAAAAGGACATCACCCAGATCTTTTGGAGGAAAGCTATTAGCACTACTGTCTACACACTTAACAAAGTACAATTAAGAAAGGAATCAAAATAGACTCCTTATGAGCTATGGTATGGTAAAACACTCAATGTAAGTTACTTCAAAAATTTTGGCAGTCAATGTTATGTCTTAAAAGATCAAAGAAATGGAAAGCTAGATGCCAAAAGTGATGAAGGTATTTTTCTGGGGTATTCTACCAAAAGCAAAGTTTTTAAATGTCTACTCAAGGCTTCTAACAAAATAGTTGAAAGTGCAAATGTAAAGATTGATGAATTTGTAGAAAAGAATGAGCTGGAAAGCACAAAAGAACCAGAGGACTACAAAAAGTTTGTATACAATGAAGAACCCATCAGTTTACCCGAGCAACAGTACTTAAATCCATAACAACAGAATGTTGCAACCGACGGTCAGAATGTTGTTACCGACGGTCAGGATAATGATCAAAATAATGTGCAAGGTAATAAAGATCAAGTTGATATGCAAAGAGCTGTACATGCACTTGCAAGATATGTAAAAAGGAACCATCTAGAGGACCAGATCATAGGAGATAAGAAAGCTGGTACAAGAACAAGGAGTAATTCTTTAAACTCAAATTGCTTAATTTGTGAGTTTGAACCAAAGTCTATCAATGCTGCACTAGATAATGAAGAATTGATAAGTGCTATGAATGATGAGATTGAACAGATTGAAAAGAACAAGACATGGTCACTTGTGCCAAGACCAGATGACAAGAATGTCATCGGTACAAAATGGATATTCAGGAATAAACTGAACGAGAAT
>MU224451.1:4770127-4781665 GCA_018584345.1 Thuja plicata
TCAAGGAATATATTATGGATAGAAGAAATTGTTTGACAGAATGTCAGATATTTGTGAAAATATTTGTTTGGCATTAATGTCAAAGGGAGATAATGTATTCATATTATCATCAAAAACTATTCATTATCAGATTACTCCAAAAAGGGAGAGATCATATCCATAGGAAGAGTATTTGTATAAAAGTTGCAAATACAAGATAGAGACATCAACAAAGAAGAGAGAAAAATTGACACCAACAAAGGTCACAACACATCAAGAGAAGAAATAGAAAGCTGCAAGAATCAAATCTAAGCTAATACAGAGCTTACCGGCAGTCAGACATTTTTATCAGTTATCAAAACAAATTATTTGGTAATTTGATGAATCTAAACAATTGTATTTCATATTGTATTAGAAATAGTATAGTGTGATAATATAGTATGTTGCCATCAATGCCAAAGGGAGAGATTGATGACATGTAACTGATTGAATGTTTTATAATGTTAAGTTGAAGATGATGCAAGATATTAAATCAGTTAATGGTTTGTATTGTCATTGATGTCAACTTGATATCATCTGTATGGTCATATACATAATGCCAAAGACTTAAGAGAATCAATGGAACAGAGGTTATGCTCTTAGCTATGCATAAAAGTCAAGTATTCACCAAGTGACAAACTACACCGGCAGAGTGCACACCATCGGTAAAGACAGAAATAAATTCATAGTGATACCCGACGAGTAGAAGACAGTGTTGCCCAACAAAGTAGAATCACAAGGTGCCCGATGAGCTAAAAACAGTGTTGCCCGACGAAGCAGAATCACAAGATGCCTGATGAACGGAGATCCCGAAGCTAACTGAAGTTGCACCGATGGAACTAGCAGTTGTCACCAGCAACGAACTTTATAATTGACCAACAGAACAAAGAGATCAGAAAATGACAAAATATCTAGCTGGCAGAGCTAAAGGATAGACTTAACTAGTTTTATTTGTTTTATTCAAACTCCAGTTAAGCAATTGATTTGTACAACTGGCAAGAAGATAAATATGAGATAAATCAGGAGTTAAAGCCATAAAATAATTTGGATGGATTATTTTTCACGCCAAGAATCAAGAATCAAGAACCAAGAATTAAGAAATATCATGTCTATATCAGAGACAAGCACAATTCATTTATGTAAGAAATCAGATACACGGGGGAGTGAACTAATAAAAGATGCTGAAAAGAAACTGATGAAGGATAAAATTTATGCAGTCCTGATCAATCAAGCTAAGAAAGAGCTAAAGAATTCTGTAGACACCAATGAACAGAAAAGCACAACATCACAGAGCAGAAAGAGTTAAGTACAAAGAAATTGAATTGATATATTGATCAGAAAGATATTGTAAGTAAATAGATCTAAAATTATGCAATTCAGTTGCATTAGAAATAGGTCATTTTGTTTCAGTTTAACCATTGAAGCATTAAGTCTCTTAACAGAGTAGGACTTAACATTATTTTGTAATTGAGGTATATCCTAATAGATTACTAGAAGGTAAAGCATCGGTCTTACTTAAAGCCTATTGACAGTCTAAGAAGAAGGTTGATTTAAGGATGGTAGTAAGATTAGCATAAAGCCTATTGACAGTCAAGAGACTGATTCAAGGATGGTAGCATAGATGCCAGATACTTAGTGACAACGTATGTATAAAAATTCTCTAACAAGGTCTCACTTAACAGTGTGTTTTTAACCTTTAACAGGGTTGGCTCCTAACAGGGATCACTTCAGAAGAGTGAAAATTTGGGGTACCGGTCCCAGTGGTTTTTCCCTTAACAGGGTTTCCACATTAAAATCCCTGTGTTATGTGTGTATGGTTTATTACTTTAGTGTTTTACATTTCACATAAGCAGTTATGGATTGACTGGTATACTCTACATATTTACTAAGTATCGGTAAATAAGTTTTACTGCTTATCGGTTATCAAGGAGAATAAGGACAGACAAGGTAAACCGACAGACAGTTATTTATTTCAAGTATTTCAAAGGCATACATCTTGTAAGGACTTAATAATCTGAGGTGTATTAATTGGTGGATTGAAGTTTAAAAGGATAAATGTTTGAGGCCACTGATTCACCCCCCCCTCTCAGTTATTACTAACAATCTCATGGTGGATATTAAGTGAATTAATATCTGTGGATATGCAATGAATTGATATCCCTATAGTAGGCATCATATGGTTGATACTTGTTTATATACCATAACGGATATTGTGAGTATATGTGAATATCATAAGTCTTGATGCTTGTAGACTATTAATCCTAGTATTATGAGATGATATCATTATGGTGGATATCATGAGATCTAATATCTGTGGATATGCCATAAATTTTGATATTACATTGAGGTGATATCTCCCAAACTATGTGTGGTTCTAGTGTATTTACATTATGATCATCCTCCCTGGCTAAGAGTGAGTGTTAATGATTTGTAGCTTCGATTGGATTAATCCTATTGATGAAATCATATTCATGAGTAATCTCTATGACTTTCCATATAATGTTGATCATAGATATCATCAACATGATTAATAACTAATGAGTTATTAATCATGTATATATATACATGTCCAAGATATATATATATATATATATATATATATATATATATATATATATATATCATGTTGTTGTTATTAGCCATGCAAATAATGATATTAATCATATGTTGAATCGATAATGAATATCAATTATATTGTAACATTTTGTTAGTAACTCATATAATGAATCGATGAAATACATCAATTATATTAATAATGCTAATCGATATTAAACTTATCAATGGTACTCTTCTTGTTAAGCGGTATTAAGTATCGATTGTGTAAATGTTGGTTATGATATTGATTATTGATGTTGATATTTATCGTATCACAAATCGATTCATATTATGTCATGATCGATAGTTATTACTATAGCTGATTAAGATAACAACAAAGGCATTAAATTAATGGAAGGGTGTGAGATCATGTCTCTACGTAGAGACATGTATCTTGTTCATGTGGAGACATGTCCCTACGTAGACATGTCTCCTCATGATAATATATATTATGATTGAAATCAATTCAAATGTCAAGTGCAACAATTCAATGTGCAAGACAAATATACATTGATCTCCTTGACATAATATATGCAGATTGACATTGATTCATCTTGAATTTATTGTGTCACATATATACATCGGCAACGATCTAGATAGCAAGTTGTCACATATATCAATCATAGTTGTGATATTGTAATCTGAAATAAAATTACAATTCCTATTATATTCAAAATCTAATCAAGCTTTAACATATTCAACATGAGTTAGTGCCTCAATAAGTAACTATATTTTATGGGAACATATTTTGAACAATAATATTAATTGTACTATTTATGGGAACATTATTAGGCAAACTATTCTTATTAGATTGTGTCACTTTTAGGGCCCGTTTGTTTCTTGGAATTAGAATGGAATTGGCATTATCTAATTCCAGGAAATTTTAATTCTATGTTTGTGTCCATCTAAAAAATTGGAATTGGAATTTTGAAATTCCAATTTTGCCCCCAAAATGGGAATATCGTCTTCCACCTAAATAGGTGGAATTGGAATTTCACAAAAAAGTGGAATGGGAATTCCTATTTTTAGAAAAACAAATTTAATATTTTGTGGGATCCGTGACTATAAAGATGTATATTATATTGCTATAAGGATGTATATATACACATGTGTGTGTATATATGCATGTGTGTATATACATGTGTGTATATATACATATGTGCATGTATATACAAACCAAATTTAATATTTTGTAGAATCTGTGACTATAAAGATGTATATTATATTGCTATAAGGATGTATATATACATACATGTGTATATACATGTGTGTATATATATGCACATGTGTATATATATACACATGTATATACACACATGTGTGTATATACATGCACATGTGTATATATACAAATGTATATATGGACACATGTGTATATACACACATGTATATATATATATATATGTGTGTGTGTATGTGCATGTATATATACACATATGTGTATATGTGTATACATGGATACACACTTTTATGTGTATTTACACATATGTGTGTATATAAACACACGTGTGTATGTGTGTGTATACACACACATGTGTATGTGTGTGTATACAGACACATGTGTATGTGTGTATATGTGTACACATGCGTATGTACACACATGTATACACATATACACATGTGTGTATATACATACATGTATCTATGTATGTACATGTGTGCATGTGTGTATATATACACACATATACACACCATATTCAAAGAAATTAAAAAATAAAGAATTAAAATTCCTTATGCATCTTCTCAGTCATCTTCCAGGTGGACCAAACGGGTCAATCTATAATCCGGATTTCATTTTGTGGATAAGAATCTTCTTGAATTGCAGCATCTTCCAGAATTGACCATATCTAGGATATGGTATACCAGTACCCAAATGGGCCCTTAAGGATTTAAATGAAGATTCTGTTTGTTTCCTGGAAACTGGAATTGGCATTATCTAATTCCAAGGAATTATAATTTCATGTTTGTGTCTATAAAAAAAATTGGAATTGAAATTTTGAAATTCCAATTTTTATCCCAAAATGGGAATTTGCATCTTCCACCAAAATAGGTGGAATTGGAATTTCAAAATAAGCGGAATGAGAATTCCAATTTTTAGAAAACCAAATTTAATGTTTTGTGGGATCTGTGACTATACACACACACACACACACACACACACACACACACACGTGTGTATATATGCATGTCTGTATATATATACATGTGCGTATATATATTTCATGGAATCCGTGACTATAAAGATGTATATTATATTGCTATAAGGATGTGTGTGTGTGCACATGTACATGTATATACACATGCACATATATATACACACATGGGTGCATGTGTATGTATATACACACATGTGTACATGTGTATATACACATGCACATGTATATACACACATGTGTGCATGTGTATATACACACATGTAATGTGTGTATATATACACAAATGTGTGTGTATAGACACACATGTGTGTATATGTTGTTACATGGATACACACTTATATGTGTATATAAACACGTGTGTATACACACACACATGTATGTGTGTATATATACACACATGTATGTGTATGTATACACATGTGTATGTGTGTATATGTGTATACATGAGTATGTACACACATGTATACACATATACACATGTGTGTATATATACACACCACATATATGTATGTATATACATATATACACACCATATTCAAAGAAATTTAAAAATAAAGAATTAAAATTCCTTTCTCAGTCATCTTCCGGGTGAACCAAATAGGTCAGTCCATATTCCAGATTTCATTTTGAGAATAAGTATCTTCCTAAATTGCAGCATCTTCCAGAATTAACCATATCCAGGATATGATATTCCAGTACCCAAACGGACCCAAAGGAATACAAGAATGAAAATTGGATATTGGAAACCAGAAGCCGTCCGAAAGCATTCGATAGTTATTTGACCAACTAGATTAACGTTCTTCAGCGTGGAAAATTTTTATCCGCTTGCAAGTGCTGAGAAAGATTTATTCTACAATAGGTGCGAGTGGGATGCATTTTTCAACTTTGAAGTTTTGACATACATCCAAATTTGTGATGTCAGACGTGTACCACCAACGAAAAGTTCTTTATCGTTATCTTGTGTTGGAAAATTCGCATTAAATGCATTGAAATGCACTTTAAAGCGTCATTTACTTCACCATTACTTGCAGGAAGTCATTCCAGAATTCATTTAGTCGAAAATCATGGCCCACAGGTTAGAGGTGTAATTGAAAAAAAAGGTGCAGTTATTCTTGAAGTTAATGTCACTCACCAAGGAAATGGATTTGGTGATAGTCGACAAGAAATTCAACGCACCTTCTTATATGACTCATTAGTAAGTGTTGTAGCACTCCTTGAGCTACTTTGGCAGGAAGAGCAGTGTTTCAAATAAGAACATGTTGGGTGACGTTTCATAGGGATTAGTACTCATCTTGGCCACCTCACGAGGGATTAGGGTAATATAAATTTTGATGTATATGTTTTGGTATAAGTTTTGGAATATTTTTGGGCAATGTAATAAGAGTTTAGTTGATATTGCTATATTTTTAATGTGTAGAATCATAAATAAGCTTTTCATTCATATTTTGATATACTAATTGTTTTTCATATTTTGATATACTAATTATTTTTTTTTAATTCCAATGTGTACTTTTAAGATTATGAGATACAAAATTTATAATTAGAAGATAAAATGTTTTTGTTTATTAAAATTGATGTAAAATATTTTTATCCAATTTTTATGGTAATTATTCAAAAATTTAATGTCTGAAATAGATTGTTGTGAATATTGATTATATATTTTAGTACAATTTTAAAAATTAAATCAAATTGACTTTAACAAAATTGTAGACTACAATTTGGGATCATATTTTTCATAGGAAATTTGTGCAGATTTAGGAAATATTATGTATGAGATGGTTTACATGCACTCTAATCTATTTTGATTAAACTTGTATTAGCGTATTTGTCTATTTATTGCCACTTTTAACAAGCATGTGTTCAAGATAATTTGCATGCGCTTTGAGCTATCTAATTTAATATGTCTATTACATATTTAGGAATTTCTGAAGCATATAATGATTGCTCATGCTTTGTTGTATTTTCCTCAAAAAGATCATAACCTTTTCAACCAAAAACCATGAAATATTTCCATTATCCTT
The DNA here is from genome assembly GCA_018584345.1 of Thuja plicata. Taxonomy (NCBI): domain Eukaryota; kingdom Viridiplantae; phylum Streptophyta; class Pinopsida; order Cupressales; family Cupressaceae; genus Thuja; species Thuja plicata. The sequence continues at coordinate 4,776,918 of MU224451.1, forward strand.
GATGAGAATCACAAATCTTCCAAAGTAATGTACTCATGAAAGGGTTTCTCATATTAGTTTCCTCTCTTACTTAAATTGGTGCAAGGCACCTAAGCCTTCTATTACATTTTCTTGTTTTGTTTGTAAATTTTAATAAAGGATATGCCTTGCAGCCATCCTAGTATCTATGTTTGTGTTTGGTCCATCTTGTGTGGACAAGGATCTTTTGGTGCATCTATAAACCAAGGATTGCTTAGTTCACTGGACTGTTTCTTTAGGTGTTTTTATGCATTTGGTCTTTTGTATTGCAATGGGATCTCTTAGGCCTTATTTAAATGTGTTTCATCATCCCTAGGGGTCATGAGTCATTCCCATCCATTGTGATGTATTAAGCACTATGTTGTTAGTAATTGATAAAATGTTGTCAATGTTGCAAATGTTGTCAATGCAACATTTCAAAAAGTTGCTCAACTGTTGCAAATTTGATCCCAACGATCACAACCATATTTGAATTAGTTGGATCAGTTTAGGAAGGTTATTTATGATGTAAGAAGCCTATAGAATCAAGAGATTGAGATAGAACATAGTTTGAAGCATGATTTAAATGAAAAACCACCATTTTCTGAGCATTTCTTGTACTGTACGGCCGAGTATGGATTGAACAAGTAGATCAATTAGTATAGAAAGTTTGGGGCATGAATCTAATCTCTATAATATTTGGTTTGGATTGATTTGGTGCTCTCTTATGTAAGATATAGATATTTCTACCAGAACAGGTCTGAAACCCTCAGTATTTGGGGTTTGTGATGAACATGTGGCCCTAACATGCATTTTCACCATTGGAATTCAATGCCCCTTGGTGAAATGGAAGTTAAGGAAATTTACTTTAATATCCCAAAGGCTTAGAGGTGTGGAAGGTCATCGTGTGTTTCTATGGTGATGCTCTAGGCTAAATATCAGTTATGTATTTAACCAGTGCAGGAGAAGTTAACATGCACAAGCAAGGTAATAGTGTTATGGGTCAAGTTTGTAGAATGTTTCAAAGCATTTGGAGATTGCAGAAGACCACCAAGTGACTGCATCCACCAAGTGACTGCATTAAGTCTAGGTACCCATCTTTGAACCATTCCATTAGACCCTAGTCTAACATGATAAATTAGGCTAGAGTGTCACTGTGATAGTTTGAAGGTGCAGGAATAGAATTGGTATTTGTTGCTTTGGGGTTTGCGAGGGGTATGTCGGAGGATCCCAAAAAAAGTATTTAATAGCACTGGTCCCATGTTTATTGTCTAAATTGGAGTAAGAAAGTATGTTTGTAGACCTAGCAAAACTAGAATCCAAACTGAGATTTTGTGTTGAGAGTTTATAGAGACTAAGTGATTGTTGTAAGTCAATTTTTGGGAATATTTTGAGAGATTACAACCCTCGGTGGAATTCTAAGAATTGGCTGAGTCAATAGTCTAGATTGGGGCTAGTTGAGGAGTTGTTTGTAGAAGTATTGAAGGATTGAATTTCTAAGTCAGGAAGGAATCACATTGCATTGAAGGGATTCAAGAGTTTGAAGATAATTGGGAAATTCCAATTCATCCTATTGAAGGATTAGAGTAAGTTGGGGACATCATACAACTTATGGAGAGGGTAGGCCTAATATACACTTCTTGTTGTGTGCACTCTGCACCAAGTGGTATTAGAGCCACTAAGACTCTGTTTGGGAAGTAAGAGGAGAAGACGTCATGTCTGAGGGAGATGAAGGAGATAGGGAGATCCCTAAATAAGGATCATAAATGTGGAATTAGCCAATATTGCAAAGGAGCAGATGGATGAAAGTAGAGAAGTCAGAGAAGATAATAGAACCATGAAGAGGGAACTAGAATAGTTGAAAGGAAAAGTACGTAGCTCAGAGAGAATGAAGAGTCAGAGGATGATGAGAGACATCCTGAACAGTAATCAGGATCTAACTTACCATGGAACATGGGTAGATCCCTTGTATTCTTCTTTCCTACTCTTTCTAGGGCTGCAATTATTACAATAAGAGAGAAGCCATGTCAAGTGACCCTAAGGAGTGTTGGTCCTAAGGAGGTTTCAAACGTGTTGGATAAATCCAAGGGTATTGTAGCAGATAGTGGTAATGAATCTTTGCCACCTAAGAGGGAAATTAGTCATTGTATTGAACTAATACTAGGGGCTACTTTACCTAGAAAGGATGCTTACAAATATACACCTAAACAAAATTTAAAAGTGGCTATAAAAATACAAGTTCTATTGGAGAAGGGGTTCATAAGAAAAATTATAAGTCCCTGTACAGTACAAGCAGTACTTGCACCAAAAAAGGAGGGCACTTGGAGATTGTGTACTGACTCTAGGGCCATCAAAAAGATCACTATTAGATATAGGTTCCCAATGCCAAGAATGGAGGACCTTATGGATTGCTTAGGAGGGGCTAAACACTATTCCAAAATTGATCTAAAAAGTGGGTATCTTTAAATAAGGATTAGAGAGGGGGATAAATGGAAGTCAACATTTAAGACTAATGAGGGATTATTTTAATGGGTAGTCATGCCTTTTGGATTATCCAATTCCCCAAGAACCTTTATGCGCTTGATGAATGAGATCTTGAAGCCTTTTCATCACAAATTTATTATAGTCAACTTGGATGACATACTGATTTTTAGTAGCAACAGGGAAGAGCATCTACATCACATTGACTTGGTCCTTAAAATACTTCATGAAGAAAGTTTGAAGATAAACATTGATAAGTGTTCCATTTTGCAGGAAGAGATAGTGTTTTTGGCATTTGTGATATCCAAGGGTACTTTGAAAATGGATCCAACAAAGGTAGAAGCTATCCTAAATTGGCCACCACCTACTTCAGCATTAGAGGTAAAAATATTTCATGGTTTATGGAGTTTTTATGGGAATTTTATCAGAGATTTTAGTGGTGTTTTTTCTCCAATAATCAATACAATCAAAGGTGGTAGGAAGTGTGTCTTTGTGTGGACTAGAGAAGTCAATGATTCTTTTGAAGTCCTAAAGACAAAAATTGCAGAACAACCAGTCCTAGTGTTGCCTGATTTTCACAAAGTTTTTGTGGTAGAATGTGATGCAAGTAACAAGGCTATAGTGGGTGTCCTTAGTGAAGATGGAAGGCGATTTTATTTTTTTAGTGAAAAAATGAATGAATCCAAACAAAATTACTCCACCTATGACCTTAAATTGTATGCTATGGTTCAATCTTTGAGGAAATGGCACCACTACTTGTTAGCTCAAGAATTTATTGTCTAGACTGATAATTAGGCACTTATCTTTTTCAGTAGGCAAGAGAAACTAAATCATAGACATGTTAAGTGGATGAAATTTTTTTAGTCCTATACCTTTACTATTAAGCATGAAAATGGAATTGTCAATAAGCTTGTTGATGCCTTAAGTAGGAGAAATCTAACAATTCAAGCCATGCAATTCGAAAGTGGAGGGATCTCATCTATGAAGACCATGTATGCAGATGATGATGACTTCAAGGAGGTCTATAAGGTTTGTGTGGACATGTCTGAAAGGTATCATACTAAATTTTTAGAATTTCTGGTCCAAGATGGTTTATTATTTAAAGGGGGATTTCTTTGTGTCCCTAAGAGTTATATGAGGGAAAATATTGTCAAGGAGAAATATTGTGGCAGTCCTGTAGGTAATTTTTGCATGGATAAGACATTGGATTTAGTTAGGAGATTCTACTTTTTTTCCACAGTTGTAGACTGATGTTAGGAGGTTTGTTGAAACATGCTTGGTTTATCAAAGATCTAAAGGTCATACTTCTAATGTAGGGATTTATACTCCACTTCCTATTCCATCAAAACCTTGGAATTCTATTAGCATAGACTTTGTCCTTGGACTTCCCAAGACAAAGGTTGGTCAAGATAGTGTTTATGTTGTCTTAGATAGATTCTCCAAAATGGCTCACTTTATCCTATGTAGAACCACACATGATGCCTCTCATATTGTAGGATTGTTCTTCAAGGAAGTTGTAAGGTTGCATAATTTTCCATTATCCATAATCTCAGATAGAGACCCTAAGTTCCTTCGTCACTTTTGGAGGACCCTATGGAAGAATTTGGGTACCAATGTTTTTTTGTCATCAGCATATCACCCTCAATCTAATAGAAAGACTGAAGTGATTAATAGGTCACTTAGAAACTTGTTGAGATGCTTAACCCAAGACCATGATTCAAGTTGGGACCCCATCATAGCACATGAATAATTATCATACAATGAATCTATCAACAGAACTACAGGGAGAACCCCTTCCCAAAATTTTATGGTGTGCACCCAAGAGGTGTCTTGGAACTCATGGATGTTACTGACATGGAGAAGCCTAGTTTTATTGCAACAGATTTTGTGACAGTGATGAAGGACATTCATGAACAAGTTCATTATAGACTGCAACATTCCTCTGTCAAGTATAAAGAACATGCTGATAAAAAAAGAATGGAGTTACATTTCTAGGTTTTTGTCTTACTCATGGTCCACTTGAGGAAGGAAAGGATTACTAAGCAAAGATACACTAAGTTGATGGTGCAGAAAATTTCCCCATTCAAGATCCTTAAGAAATGTGGATCAAATGCTTATCACATTAATTTTCCTGCCCATATACATTTATCTCCTATTTTTAATGTTGCTGACCTCTATTATTTCAAAGGTTTTGTAGATAATGTGTTTTTTATAGGTGATTCAGGCTCTCGGAAAGAGGAGTTATTAAAAGATCTTCCTCAATCTACACT
>MU224451.1:4794244-4805625 GCA_018584345.1 Thuja plicata
TTCTCAATACAACATTTGGCATTGATACACAGGTAAATATTTGCAAGTTCATTAAATTTATTTGATCATATTTCATTTTTAAACGAATGAATTTAATTAAATTAGTATCTATTGTTTATGATGAAAAATTAGGGAGCGAGTGTTGGTGGTAGTGGGAATGATCACCCAGACCCTTTATACACTACCACGTCAACTCCACAAGTATGTATCAAATAAAACATTTTTCAAAGTATACATTTGATTATTCTATAATTATATGGATGTTTGTCTCATAACTTATTGTGCATGTACATTAGTTCACTGCTAGGCCATCGACGTTGACTGTAGATAGCGAAGGGCCTCGTTCACATTTTTTTGAGGTATGTTTATTTGCATGTTAATTTGATTTACTTGAATATATTTAATTAACAAATGAATGAATAACTAAATTAGTAGACAAATCATGATCAAAATCCATAGGAAAAGTTGTCATGACAATGATCACATTCCTTCACCTACCTTTGTGACGACATCATATAGTCCATGGGTATATATTTAATAATGCATTATAATTAACATGTCATTGGTTTGTTCTTATATTAATGGGTGTCTTATAAATTACCATACATGTGCACTAGTTTGATGTTAGAGCTACCACATCGACACCACACACTGAAGGATGTGGTGGCACGTTCACAAAGGTATCATTTATTAATTAGTGGGGTTGTAAAATATTATAGGTATTCTTGATAACTACATAATACTCTTGTTGTTTCATTTTTAGTTAATGAAAAAGAAGACTCCTCCTTTTGTTTGTGATAGTTTTTAATCGTGGCATAGCTACAGATATAGCTAGTTCTGATGCATTGACCAAGGTATGAAAGAGATAACTTAATTAGAATTGTTATTTTAATATTTTATATTAAATTTTTAATGATATTAATGTATGTATTTTAAATATTATTTTGATCATTGTTGTAGGGACTCATTACTCCAGATCATTAGCGTGCCCCTTTGGTAGATGTACATAGCGACTATTTGTTAGCGGTAAGCAAATACTCTATTTTATGTCATCCTGTAATTAAATTTATATGTATATTAGCTATTAATGTTTATACTTGTTATTTTATTAGCTCGAACTACAGAAGAGTCTAGACAGGAGGACTAGTGAGCGCACTCACAAGAGTACTGCATCTCCATCGATGCGACAATCGAAGGTAGCCCGAGATTTGTTTTCTTCCCCTACTGGGAAATGACTATATTAGAGATAATCATTGTATGCCAATATGGCATTATTGGACATATTTTTGTATATTGTATAAGTGTCATGTTCTATATCCATTTGGCTTTCACGATGCCAATTTAACATTATTGGACATATTTGATCTATGACATTATTGGACATATATATTTTTCTTCATGTTCTATGAATATATCATGTGTATTGATGTAACTACCTTATGTTTATATGGATGTCTAATGCTTTGTAAATTTCTTATCTTATATTTATTTTTGCACTTGTATCTATGTATATTGTTACTGAATAATTCATACTTAATGAGAATATGCATGTTTCATTTCATAAACCTAGACTCGTAATTTTTATTCCAACACCTTAATAAAATGATAATAGTTCATATAAGATAAAAAATATCAATCCTACCCAATTTTATTCCTTTTTGAGCATTTTGACCACCTGGACCTATTTAGGGCACTACAAGAATGTTAAGAGATGCACCAGTACATTGTGGCCCCGAATATTTGAATGAGTTGTGAAGCATAAAAAGTTTATTCTTGGAATTTACATGTCAAATTGAATGTGTTAGCGGAGACGGTTTGATATCAGGATGAAAGGTTTTCAAAATATGTAATGTTTCAGCATTCAACTGTGCAACATTACACGTTTTTGCATCAACCGAGATTGGGTGGGAAAATGAAAACGGAAGCAAATCTCCAAAATCTGAGATAGGTTATTGTAGACCTCTATGACACGGTCCTGTAGGACTTGATGTCTCATCAATACTCCTCAGAAGCTCTAAGAAATGAACTACTAAATATCGATAATTGTGTTGCTTGGTGCACCTTGAGGGACACTTGGCTCCATAGCAGTCAGCAACGTTCGAGCCTCTTTGCCTCCATGGAAGGGTCATTCCTAGCATTCATTAGGCATTAAGAAGTTTTTGGAAGAGATGGTCTGAAGCCATAATGAGAGGTTTTCAAGATATGCAATGTATCAGCATTCAACTAGGCAACATTGTAAGTTTTGGCATCAACTGAGATTGGGTGACAAAATGAAAATGGAAGCGAATCTCCAAAATTCGAGATAGGTTATTGTAGGCCTCTGTGACTTGGTCCTATAGCAATTTATGGCTCATCAATACCCCTCGTGTGCTCCAAGAAATGGACTACTAAATATCGGCAATTTTGTTGCCTGGTGCACCTTGAGGGACACTTGGCTCCATAGCAGTCGGCAACGATCGAGCCTCTTTGCCTCCGTGGCAGGGTCATTCCTAGAATTCACCAGGCATTTTGTATCTTTTAGTGGAGATGGTTTGACACTACGATGAGCGGTTTTCAAGATATGCAATGTGTCAGTATTCAACTGTGCAACATTGCAAGTTTTGGCATCAACCGAGATTGGGTGGGAAAATGAAAATGGAAGTGAATCTCTCAAATTTGAGATAATTTATTGTAGGCCTCTATGAAATGGTCTTGTAGCACTTGATAGCTTGTTGATACCCCTTGCGAGCTCTGAGAAATGGACTACTGAATATCAACAATTTTGTTTCCTAGTGCACCTTGAGGTACACTTGGCTCCATAGCAGTCAGCAACATTTGAGCCTCTTCACCTCCATGGAAGGGTCATTCCTAGAATTCACCCAAAATTCTAGAGCTATTGGTGGAGACGGTTTGAAGCCACAATGAGCGGTTTTCAAGATATGCAATGTGTCAGCATTCAAATAGGCAACATTGCAAGTTTTGGCATCAACCGAGATTGGGTGGGAAAATGAAAATGAAAGAAAATCTCCAAAATATGAGATAGGTTATTGTAGGCCTCCATGACATGGTCCTATAGCACTTGATATCTTGTTGATACCCCTCAAGAGCTCTGAGAAATGGACTACTGAATATCGGCAATTTTGTTGCCTGGTGCACCTTGAGGGACACATGGCTCCATATCAGTCAACAATGTTCAAGCCTGTTCACCTCTGTGGAAGGTTCATACCTATCATTCACCTAGCATTCTAGAGCTATTGGCGGAGATGGTTTGAAGCCATGAAAAGCGGTTTTCAAAATATGCAATGTGTCAGCATTCAACTACGCAACATTGCAAGTTTTGACATCAACCAAGATTGGGTGGGAAAATGAAAATGGAAGTAAATATCCAAAATCTGAGATAGGTTATTGTAAGCCTCTATGACACAGTCCTATAGCACTTGATGGCTTGTTGATACCCCTCAAGAGCTCTGATAAATGGACTACTGAATATCGGTAATTTTATTGCCTTTGTGCACCTTGAGGGACACTAGGCTCCATAGCAGTCGAAAATGTTTGAGCCTCTTCTCCTCCATGGTAGGGTCATTCCTAGAATTCACTAGGCATTCTGGAGCTTTTGGCAAAGATGATTTGAAGCCATGATGAGCGGTTGTCAAGATATGCAATGTGTCAGCATTCAATTGCGCAACATTGCATGTTTTGGCGTCAACCGAGATTGGGTGGGAAAATGAAAATAGAAGAAAATATCCAAAATATGAGATAGGTTATTGTAGGTCTCCGTGACATGGTCCTGTAGCACTTGACATATTTTTGATAGCCTGGTGCACCTTAAGGGACACTTGGTTCCATAGCAGTCGACAATGTTTGAGCCTCTTCACCTCAATGGAAGGGTCATTCCTAGCATTCACCCAAAATTTTGAAGCTGTTGGCAAAGATGGTTCAAAGCCACGATGAGTGGTTTTCAAGATATGCAATGTGTCAGCATTCAACTGCGCAACATTGCAAGTTTTGGCATCAACCGAGATTAGGTGGGAAAATGAAAATGGAAGCAAATATCCAAAATTTGAGATAGGTTATTGTAGGCCTCTGTTACACGGTCCTGTAGCACTTGATATATTGTTGATACCCCTCAGAAGATACGAGAAATGTACTACTGAATATCAGGAATTTTATTGCCTAGTGCACCTTGAGGGACACTTGGCTCCATAGCTATCGGCACCGTTCGAGCCTCTTTGCCTTTGTGAAAGGGTCGTTCCTAGCATTCAACCGACATTCTGAAGCTATTGGAGGAGATGGTTTGATGCCATGACAAGTGGTTTTCAAGATATGCAATATGTCAATAATCAACTGCGCAACATTGCAATTTTTGGCCTCAACCAAGATTGGGTGGGAAAATGAAAACGGAAGCAAATCTACAAAATCTGAGATAGGTTATTGTAGACCTCTGTGACACAGTCATATAGCACTTGATAGATTGTTAATATCCTTTGGGAGATACAAGAAATAGACTAATGAATATCAAAAATTTTGTTGCCTGGTACACCTTGAGGGACACTTGGCTCCATAGTGGTCGGCACCATTCAAGCCTCTTCACCTCTGTGATAGGGTCATTCCTATGGCATTCTGGAGCTATTGATAGAGATGGTTCAATGCCACAACAAGTGGTTTTCAAGATATGCAATGTGTCAGTAATCAACTGCGCAACATTGCAAGTTTTGGCATCAATTGAGATTGGGTGGGCAAATGAAAACGGAAGTGAATCTCCAAAAATCAAGATAGGTTATTGTAGGACTCTATGACACGGTCTTTTATCACTTGAAATATTGTCGATACCACCTCGGGAGATCCGAGAAATGGACTACTAAATATCAACAATTTTGTTGCTTGGTGCACCTTGAGGGACACTTGGCTCCATAGCGATCGACAACGTTCTTTGCCTCTTTGCCTCCATGACAGGGTCATTCCTAGCATTCAATCGGCATTCCAGATCTATTGGCAGAGATGGTTGGAAGCCATGATGAGCGATTTTCAATATTTTAAATTATTTAAATGTGTGGTTCGATAGTTTAAATAATTTTTTTGTAAATACATATATACAAAGAATGTGCTAGCATGAAACATGACAATAAACTTAACATATATTTCTAGAATTTGTAGGGTAAACATATTTTTTTAAATTAGTGATGAAAAATATGTTTACAGCTCAGCTCATTAGGAGCACTAGGAGGAAAGAGCTGAGAAGAGAAAACCTCTAGTATTGCACCAAAAAATAGAAGAGAAAATTTGTTATTAAATCTTACAAACTTCCCGTTATACATACGGGGTAATGCATGAGCAATTTACAGTCCACCCAATGTGGATTCAAGGTAATTAATTCCTTTACAAATATAGATGTTATATGCACATGCATTCAACTAGATTTGACATTACAAAATTTTGGATTCACTTTTAGTCCAATGAACAAGCTGGATCTTCCCTACCCTTTATTGTCTCAAGTATTGCCTCGTGGCCTGACTCGCGAACCTTCCAAAGAGTTTTATTGTGTGGTTTTCCTCTATATTTGGTCAAATGGACATTTGATGCAACGACAAGGTTGGAATAATGAAGAATCTTTATGCGTGTCTCCCAATCCTCGAACAACCACAACCTAGGGTTCTTCATACAATACCGTCTAAACCATGTACTAGTTACAACCACTTCTCCTGTAGGGTATTCTAATCCTTCATCATCTGTAACTGAGTGATTTAATTTCTTTTTGGCCTCAACACAATGACACAAATAATAATTTGTCCCTTCATCATTGTCTTCAGATGCAATAACAACAAAAACATGGTATGCAATGATAGAAGCATAAGGAGATTAATTCAACGAATGCTTACAATAAAGTATTAAATTTGAGAGTATTTACATGAGTTGAAAATTTACCTGGTTGCACTAGATCAGAAAAACGATCAAAGTAAATGGATGATTCCATTTGTGTCATTTGCAATGCTACTAGGGGATGATAGGAGTCAAGTGGGATCAAAATTTGTGTAGACCATTCGTTGACCCAGTCCTTTGACTCACACCCATCCCAATCTTCATCTGTGCATGATGAACAAAAGCATGCCATATGTCGCCTGTGGATGATACATGAACTTGCATTAGAGCTTCTAAAAGAGTGTAGCTCACTTGATCCTATTAATGTACAATAATCCTCGCATGGTGCAATGTTAGTTTCATCCATCAACCAAAAAAATCTATGAACCGTAGACTCACCTTCATTACATGGACCCATTGTAGCATTACACCACTGGACGATACATCTTGCATCTGATAATGTTGCTTTTTCTTTGTACTTTAATTCTTCATGTGCTAATGCCCTTTTTATACATGCACCTACACCATCATGCTCTCCCTTTCCATGACCGGCCTCTGTAAAATTCCACATATATTGAATACCAGTGTTTGTATGCATCCTGCTCAACAAATAAAACATCCGAGAATTCTTGAATTACGATGAACAATTGTTTGACCATATAATGTGTCGATGATATGATATGATCCTATTACTCAAATCACCATAAAATAGATGAAAGAAACCATGTACAAACTTTGTATAATGTGAATGATCATCGTTGATGTAAAAATGATACTCCCTCAATATCTTCCTATTATCCTTTGTTTTCAGGTGAATGCATAAATGCTATATGAAAAAATATAGCAATTTTTTGAGAGCTATAATACTTTTCTTGCACCTCATTTTGTGGTTGTAGAGTGTAGATCTTTGCAAATTCGACAACTGAAACAATGGTATCAAGTGGGAATGTGTCCTTGCACAACTTGAATTTCATATCCAACCATCGAGCTCTATGTGTATGCCTTGCATACTCATACACAATCTTGTCACAAAAAAAACTAATGAACTGATACACTGGAATCTTTTCAATTAATAAATCACATCTTTTAGCCTCCTTTCCATCTTTTAGAGCATATGCGACTGTATTATATTTTCCAAAATCTATTTTTTCATTCCCAATTGCATGTGTACTCTCAATATGTTGAGAAATTGGCAAATGTTGCAAACCACCACAATCTATACATGTACCATTCAAGCATGCGAGCTTGTAAATTTGTTGTCCATCCACTCTTTCACATAAAATTGTAGTAATTAATTCCTTTGAAGATGTAGGTGGGTCTTTTATGTTACAATCCTGCAAAACATTGTTAGAATGCAAATCTACACATATATGCTTATAAACATCAAAATGGTTAGAAAATTCAATATGTACCCTGCAAAAACAAGTTGTACATGTGTGATTTATCTTCACATAAAAAGGTTTAGCCATTTCAAAATATCTTTGACTAATTTTAAATTGAGGATACATATCATGTACAAATTTTGCAAAGAATTGTCTAAGTTGAATCCAAAAAATGTTTCAGATATGGAATGCGGATTCAACTACCAATCCTCCTTCTTACAACATCTCATTGGTTGGGAGATACTCGTGTGTTATTCTTCCAAAATTCTTCAATGACATATTTTAAAGCTTCAACAATTGATTTATCCTTCTGCGATAGTCTACCAGAAAATGCCCATAACTCATTGTTATTTGGATCTTCCACTCTTTGATGTTTCTACTTATTTTCAATGTTTTGCTTGTCTTTCTAATGAGTCAAGATTTATTCATTTGAGTGCTTACTATTGTTGATGTAAGTACACATCGTGTTACATTACTATCTTTTGTGTGTGATGTAGAACCCACACTCTCATATACAATCATTAGATTATTTACAATAGATTTTTCACTTGACTCTTCCATCGTTCTTAGCCCAAGAATCTTCATGATGGGCCTAAATTTTATATTTCTCATCATTTGAACAAATAGTTGACATTTTCCTGTCATATTTAAATTCTCAAAAAATAATTTCCAAATACGGTTAGCATTTCTTTTACAAGTACGCTTGGGAATCTTGTCAGGCATTTGTTGCAAAATGTTAGTGTCAATATCAATCAAATATTTTGGCTTTCTATAAATTATTCTAGGAGGTGTTTTCAACTATTGAGTGACATCAACATTACGAACATAAACAACATTATGTATCAATTGTGTACCTTCAACTGAAGTTGACGTGCCTTCAAATTGAGATGTGAAACATAGATCCTCACCAACTTGAGATATTAATGGTGTGCCTTCAACATGAAATGATGTTGTGCCTACGCTTTCGAATATAGATAATGGTGTGCGTTCAACATGACACGATGTCGTGCCTACACCTTTGGATGTAGATAATGGTGTGCCTTGAACATGATACAATGGTGTGCCTTCAAGATTATACAAGGGTGTGTCTCCAACATTGGATGGTGGTGTCTCTTCAACTTGGGAACTCATAGATGACGTGCCTACATCTTCATAATTCAATTGTCTTGTTGCACGCAATTTTCTCATCCATTGCCTTTTTTGTTTCCAATTCCAATTATCTCTTACTTTTTATTGACGTTTCATGTTCCTCATCCAAAGAAAAATCTTCTTCTATTGTATGCAATTTTCTGTGTTCACGAAGTTGTCTCATTCTTTTCCTTTTCTTCTCTTTCTCTTTGTCTCTTTCATGTTCTTCTAGTGTTACAGTCTTTTCTCATTTCCTTGGCATGATGATGATTTCTACATATGAATTCATTACAATTTTGAAATTATTATATTAATCTATTACAAGAAGTAAAACTATATAATATCAATCTAAATTATATTAACTCAAAATATAATAGAAAAAGACTCTTGATTCACAATTCAAACGTAAAAATGACTCTTTATCCATATCATAGAAATGCATGTACAAATAGAATCTTTACTCACAATTCACATGTAAAAAATAAAAAACTTACCTCAATGGAAAACTTTTGGTGAAGATTGATTGACTTTCGTTCTTCGATGTTGACTTCTGAACAAAAATGTGTTGCAAATTGATAGAATATATTTCTTTGTGATTTTCAACACCATGAAAAGTGAATATTTGTCGAGCAGACTATAAAAAAATAGACAGCAACCGTAAAAAGTGGGCCTCTTTCACGAGTTTCTTAACTTTATTACCATTTTTTGTGTTCTTACATAGGGAGCATGCCCTATACAACAACGCCCTATAGGGCGTACGCCCTATGTTAGACATAGAGAGAGAGAGAGAGAGAGAGTACATCTTAGGGGTCATAAGGTGTCTTATGGGGTACATCTTAAGACACCTTAACAGCCGTTAGGAAGCCTAAGAGTACATCTTAGGGGTAATAAGGTGTCTTAAGGGGACTTAGGACCTATTAATAGGTCCTATGACCCCTTATGACATGTTACGACCCATTATGAAGCCTAAGAGCACATATTAGGGGTTGTAAAGTGTCTTAAGCAGTCCTAAGACACATTAATGGTTTCTACAACCCCTTATGACACCTTAAAACCAATTAGGAAGTCTAAGAGTAAATCTTAGGGGTCCTAAGGTATCTTAAGGGGACTTAGGACCTATTAATGGGTCCTACAACCCCTTATGACATGTTACGACCCCTTATGAAGCCTAAGAGCACATCTTAGGGGACGTCAGGTGTCTTAAGGGGTCCTAGGACCCATTAATGGTTCCTACAACCCCTTATGACACCTTAAGACCCATTATGAAGCCTAAGAGTATATCTTAGGTATCCTAAGGTGTCTTAAGGGGTCTTAGGACCTAACAGTGGGTTCTACGACCCCTATGACATGTTACAACTTTTTAGGAAGCCTAAGAGTGCATCTTACATGTCGTAAGCTATCTTAAGGGGTCCTAAGACCCATTAATGGTTCCTACAACCCCTTATGACACCTTAAGACCCATTAGGAAGCCTAAAAGTACATCTTAGGGGTACTAAGGTGTCATAAGGGGACTTAGGACCTATTAATGGGTCCTACGACCCCTTATGAAGCCTAAGAGCACATCTTAGGGTTTGTAAGGTGTCTTAAGGGATCCTAGGACCCATTAATGGTTCCTACAACCCCTTATGACACCTTAAGACCCATTAGGAGGCCTAAGAGTACATATTAGGGGTCCTAAGTTGTCTTAAGGAGTCTTAGGACCTATCAATGGGTTCTACGACCCCTTATTACATGTTACAACCCATTAGGAAGCCTAAGAGTGCATCTTAGGGGTCGTAAGGTGTCTTAAGGGGTCCTAAGACCCATTAATGGTTCCTACAACCCCTTATGACACCTTAAGGGGTCCTAAGACCTATTAATAAGTCTTACAACCCCTTATGACACCTTAAGATCCATTAGGAAGCCTAAGATAACATCTTAGGGGTTGTAAGGTGTCTTAAGGGGACTTAGTACCTATTAATGGGTCCTACAACCCCTTATGACATGTTATGACCCATTAAAAATCCTAAGAGCACATCTTGGGGGTCCTAAGGTGTCTTAAGGGGTCCTAAGACCCATTAATGGTTCCTACAACCCCTTATGACACCTTAAGACCCATTAGGAAGCCTAAGAGTACATCTTAGGGGTCTTAAGGTGTCTTAAGGGGTCTTAGGACCTATCAATGGGTTCTACAACCCCTTATGACATGTTATGACCTGTTAAGAAGCCTAAGAGTGCGTCTTAGGGGTATTAAGGTGTCTTAAGGGGTCCTAAGACCCATTAATGGTTCCTACAACCCCTTATGACACCTTAAGGCCCATTAGGAAGTTTAAGAGTACATCTTAGGGGTCCTAAGGTGTCTTAAGGGGACTTAGGATCTATTAATGGGTCCTACGACCTCTTATGACATGTTACAACACATTACAAAGCCTAAGAGCACATCTTAGGGGTCGTAAGGTGTCTTAAGGGGTTCTAGGACCTATTAATGGTTCCTACAACCCCTTATGACACCTTAAGGCCCATTAGCAAGCCTAAGAGTACATCTTATGGTCCTAAGGTGTCTTAAGGGGTCTTAGGACCTATTAATGTGTTCTATGACCCCTTATGACATGTTATGACCTATTAGGAAACCTAAGAGTGCATCATAGAGGTCGTAAGGTGTCTTAAGGGGTCCTAAGACCCATTAATGGTTCCTACAACCCCTTATGACAAATTAAGACCCATTAGTAATCCTAAGAGTACATCTTAGGGGTCATAAGGTGTCTTAAGGGGTCTTAGGACCTATTAATGAGTTCTACGACCCCTTATGACATGTTACGGCCCATTAAGAAGCCTAAGAGCACATCTTAGGGGTCATAAGGTGTCA
This sequence comes from Thuja plicata, assembly GCA_018584345.1. Lineage (NCBI taxonomy): Eukaryota > Viridiplantae > Streptophyta > Pinopsida > Cupressales > Cupressaceae > Thuja > Thuja plicata. The sequence goes on from MU224451.1 coordinate 4,805,435, forward strand.
TAAGGGGTCCTAAGACCCATTAATAGTTCCTACAACCCCTTATGACACCTTAAGGGGTCATAATACCTATTAATAAGTCCTACAACCCCTTATGGCACTTTACGACCCATTAGGAAGCCTAAGAGTACATCTTAGGGGTCGTAAGGTGGGGTAGGGCAAGGGAAAGAAAGAGAGAGTAAGAGAGTGAGAAG
>MU224452.1:19935-31337 GCA_018584345.1 Thuja plicata
TATTATTCTCCTTCCCTTCTTTTCTCTTGAAGATTGAATATTTATCTCAAGAAATTATATCGAGGTAAATATCTTGGATTGAAGATCTATTCCTCTCAAGGATCCCTTAACATATTTTGCAAGATATATTTTACACAATTATCTTTCCTTGGATTTTGAAAGAGTTATGCCTCTTTTTCTAGGGTTATGCATATGATGTCACTTAAAGGGTATCTCATTGTTGTTGAAGCTAGATATCCTTGTTCAATTTTCCTTAAGACACTATCATCACTTTACATCATCATCTTAAGGAGGGGGGAATATAGGCGTCCTCTTTGTATTATACGACAAGTTCCTTTTTAAATGTGCCCCTAAGCATTCCCTTTTGCATGCCCCTGAGCATTCCCAATGTTCCCCTAAGCACTCCCTTTTTGCATAATCCTAATTATTCCCAATGCACACTTGAGTGTTCCATTTTTTATGCCCATAAGAATTCCCTTTGTGTGCCCTTGAGCGTCCCCTTTCTGCCATTAAGCATTTTCCTTTTCATGCCCATGCACACTATTATAGTAGATGGATTAAATAGAATGTACTAGACCACTACCTCCATCTTTGAATACAATTGTCTCTCTTTGGTGGGATAAACTAGCATAACACAACTTACTAGACTATTTCCTCCGCCTCCCTCTTCTTTCTCTCATGGATATCCTAGCATAACACAAATTGGTGACCTATGTCATTCATGGTTCTTTCTTTTTCTTCTTCACGATCTCTTAGATTTTCTATTGGATCAAATCACGGAGTCTTACATTATATTATAGGGTTCTCTTACACTTTTCATGTGATCACCTCCACTTTTTCAATAGCTTTCCAAACATGATACTATTAGGTGAGATAGTTTCTCTATCGAGGTCTCTTCGACTACTTGATTTGGAGTCTTATTTTTAATACTAAACCCCTCATTTTTTATATCATTTCTTGGTCTTTGTTTAGTCCTTTTTATTTATTTTTTATTTTTGTTGTTGTGTTCCCTTGCATGTGTTTGTCAGAGATGAGATCCTTTGTTGGCGGGCTTATGTCATTAAACTTAGTGTTGTCTTACCCTTTTTTTATAGTTTTTCCCATGATCATAACTTTTTTCCTTCTCTTCCTCTTCCTCTCTCTGTCTTCTACTTTCTCATGAGCATGAGGTGGAATCGTACTCCTACTAAAGTGGGGTCTAAATGTGTCATCCTAAAATCACATAACTATGTAATTGTTCATTTAGCCTAGCCTCATTTTATCATGTATGGGCTACCACATTAAATGTTTGATACTTCAACCCCGATTATGCTTTTCATTCTACCATACCCTCTTCTATTGAGACCCATGGTCCAAATTTCCATGACCTTTCGGGGAAATAGGTCGATCAGGTCATCCTATTCCCATGAATAGGTTAACTTGGTGGGCCTATTCCTTAATAAAGGCTCCAAAATTTGAATCAGAGGTTGGTCTCAATGGTTGAGAAAGAAATCCAAATTCCCATCATATCTCATTGAGTTTCATGCTTTGAAATGTTGGTGAGGGGTATATAAGAAAGATATTCCCTGCTCATTTGGGTAAACATTCATGATATCGAGCAAGATTAAGAATAAATCAAGAGCAAGATCAAGATTTTCATCATCTCATGCATCCCAAGGAATTTTCCAAGTCAATCTTCTCCATTGAGAAAACCTCTCTCCCCCATTAAAGGACAAGTAGAGAAAACCACCATCGAGGAAGAAGGTTATAGCATAAGCATCCAAGTAATCAAGCATTTGAGTCTTCAATCCATTCTTCTCTCTCTCCATCAAGTATTTTGTAAACTACAACATTCATTGTGAAAGGTTTTATCTTTCATGATTCCCTTTTAGGTTTTTGTGTGGAGTCAAAGCTATTGCATAAACACTAGTGATTACATCTAAAGAACATTGCACCATCAAGGTTTAAGGTAATTAATGTTTAAAATCTAGCTTCTCTTTCATATCAACGATTTTTTCTTTCAAGCACATTTCATTTCTATTTCTATTTTGATTCCTCAACTGGGGTTTGACTGAGGCAAACCCCTCTCTACCCAATATTTCTTCTCTTTTTTGTGTTCAGGAATAGGTGGAGCCAATTCTAGGATCAAATCTAGGAAGTTCAGGACCTCAACTATAATATGCTGGAATCGCTGAAAAGTGCAGGGCACAAAATGACCCAGTTGACTTGGTCCTAGGAACAAGTCAACCAAGTTGGAATAGGATCTCCAAATCTACTTCAAACTGAATTTATAGGTTAGTTATAGTCTTTGGGCTCTATTTCGGGTTACACAATTGCTCTATCTTTTTTATGCCATCCCATGCCTTTCAAACTCATCTTTGCTTCCTTTCTAGCCTTCGATCTTGCATTCTCCAATCAAATTTACATTAGTATTGATTATAGAAAAGGATCATTGCACCCACAGAGTGCTTAAGTCCCCTTAAACCTAGTGATTCATCTCCCTTCCAATGTGAGATAGGTAATAGGATCCACTCCCCATTTCCTATTGTACAAAACCTTAGAATTTAATTAAATAATTAAAATCTAAGTTGTCAAAACACAAATAAATTTAACGATGACTAATTGTAATTAATTTAATAAGATCATCAAAGTAACTTTTATGTCAATGAATAATTAATATTTACCACTTGCAAAGCTAAGTATTAAAAGTGAGGGGAAATTGAAAGGGATTTTGGAAGTGTTGAGCCTTGTTTTGACACAAGCCAACTTGCTAGGATCTCGAGGCTCAATTTCCTCTCTTGAAAGAATAACGGAGTTATTCCCAAGGTTCTCTGGGGTCGGGTCACAACCTGCTTGGTTACTCAGTAGAAGATAAATGTGAATGTTCACAAGGAGGCCTTTGCTGGTTCGTTCAAGACATCAAACTGCAAAACACTTTAGTTCTTTTGGGTATTTTCCATTTTAACATATATGGGTGTTGTAAATAAAATGCAATTTTGTATTTTTCCCAAGATTTTTAGACTTTTAGAATTGAAAAAAGAATGTAATAGAGAATAGAGTAATGAGAAAATAAAACAAATGACTGAAAATGAAATCCTATGAACATAAACTATCGTAACTCTTTGTTTGGAGACAAAATATATTCACTCGTGCAAGATATTCAAAATCCCTCATATCGTGAAGCCACCAAGATGTGCGTACCCACAAGATAGATTTATCGTTAAGCCAAAAGATGATCTCTTCCATGCATTCATCACAACAAGGAAAGCAAACAACAAAACTCCAACTAAAGAAACGCGAATTTGAAACACAATAAACAAGAGGCTCTCTCAAAATAATGAACAATGCAAGCATACGTTCAATAATTTCTCATAGGTAGCAGCAATTCACACACCACGAATGAAGCACCAAATGTATAACTTTATTTTATTAAGAATCTGATGCTTTACATTGATTTTTTTATTACAATATATAGAGATTCTAATCAAATACTCTAAATTCCCAAAATTAGGGCATTAGAGAGTCCAAATTAATGAATATAAGTTAAACTACAACTTTGCTGAAAGGAAACTACTATTAACTAATACTAGATAACTTGCATGGATTCTTGAATCCATTTACAATCAGTTTTCCCATGCAAGGAGGGTCAAACTCGCCAAGAAGAGAAAGAGAAAAGAAGGTGGGTTTCTTCTAAGAACTTGGAGTCTTCTTCTTGATTCTTGGAGTCTTCCTTGGAATCTTCATTTGGAGGCTCTTTTGGTGGTGGAAACTGATAGAGGACCCTTAGTCCCACCAAAATTAACTCAAGTTAACCATCAATATGATCTGGAGTTCAACTACTGTGCAAAAATATGATCTCGCTAGAAACACCTAGATTTTTAGACCCTGACCTCTACTCTGAAAATTTTAGTGCCCCAAAACTTTCAAGTGTTTTAAAACATAATTCAGAGGAGTCTGAAGTTTCAGACATGTCAAAGGCCGAAAGGCCAAAAAACTAGAGGGCCGAAAGGCCGAACTTGCCTTGGTAGAAAATGGCCAAGTGTAGAAACTATCCTACTGACTTGCTGAGTGGAATTTGAGATTTTAGTCAGGAAAGACCTCTAGATGGGCTTCTTTGAGCCTATGCACTATCTCCTCGACCTCTTCATATTTTATCTCTTTCCTCTTCACCTTGGTGACCTTTCATTCTTGCTTCTCTCTAAAGATAGTCAATTCAGAAGTGAAGAACTTGATCTCTTCTTCGTGCTCGAACATTCTCTCCATTTATTTTTTTAGATAGAACATCTGGTGTAAAGCCTCATTGGTACTAATACCTACTAGAATATCCCTGAATTTATGAACCACTTCCTTTGACGGTCATAGGGTAATTTTTTCTTGGTCCCTATATAAGTTGAGGCCAATCCCTGTAAAGAAGACATCCATCTCTTTTATCCACTCTACGACTTTCTCACGCTTTCCTGCTATGGAGGCCAAATATCTCTTGTAGATCTTGATTGTCTTAGCTATTCTCTTGATCCATGCCTTAAAGTTGTCTAGTTCCTCCCCCTCATATATCTTGACTAGAATCAGGAAATGTTGTTTCTAGATCACTTCCAAGTCTCAAAAGGTTGCTTGCCATTTACTTATTTCATAATCTAGACCACCCTCATTCTCCACTAGATCATTCAACAGATTAGCCTCAACCAAGATATTTCTGTATGACCTGAATACCAGCCCGATGCCTTTCTTTCCAAATTTTTCGAAGTCATTCCTCCAATCTGCACTTGCTTGGATGAAGGAAGGGGTTAATCTTGCCGACAAATTTGGGGTAGCCCTTTTGTCTAGCATGGCCTTTAATGAAGCCTCTAGATAGTTTAAGTTAATGGGACCTACCAACTTGTGAATGTACCTTTTTAAGGCCTTGTTTTGCTCTATCAATGATTTTATGGTTTCTTCATCTTTACTCATGAACCCTAGAGCATGCTTGAGACCTAAGGCTGCCAGTGTCTTTCTCCCTTCTCTAGTAGGTTCTCCCAAGTCCACCTCCTTGAATGTGTAGTCTTCCGACGTGGATGATGTTTGAGAAGTGCTCATGGGAGGAATTGTTATATGTGCCTTCCACTGACCTCTAGTGTCTTGCATGACATAAGATACTATCCTTGCGGGCACATTGATTTCCATTTGTTGGAAGGCTTTCCCTACAAATTCCATACTTGTTTATTCCCCTTCTACCTCATCGATATAAGTCCTTCTCTTAAGCTGGATTTATTTGGTAAACCAAGTAGGTTTACCAGATGCAGTCACTGGCTCATATGGGGCAACATGGAGGATAGGCGCTAAGTTTTGAGATCCTGTGGTCACTCCTCCCTCCACCTCTTTCTCTTGAGCCTTTCCTTGTTCATCTCCTCCTACATCCATCCCTTACCCTTGTATTTCTTCCTCTCCCTTTTCTTCTTCTGCCTTATCTTGTTTTGTTGTTCTACCTTCCTCTTCTTTGTCTTGGCCTTCATCCTCTGCTGAATTGATCAACATTTTTGAATTAAGACAAGTCATGGCCTCCAGTGTGGTCTTGAAGGGTGATACCTCTTCTGTACTTACTACCCTTTGGGGGGTTGGGGTGAAGCAAGGAAAAGGGAATGATGGCGGTGGAGTAGTTGTTGGAGTTGGGATTAGGATGGGAGATGGGGAATTAGAAGTAGAAGGGGGTGGAGTTGGTGTTAGAGTTGGGAACAATTGTGGTGGAGTAGGAATTGGAGGTGGCTGAGAAGTTGCTGGAGTAGGGTTGTGAGGTCATGGAGTAGAAAATGAACTCTCTTCTACCACCTTGTATTCCACTATGTTTTGTGTTACCCCTGTATCCTGGGTCTCAGGCCCTTGGGCTGAGCTGGAGCTTATCTCTGTAGTGGAAACGTTCACTGAGGAATGGGTGAACTGGGCCGGAGGTGGAGTGAGGGTCACTTGGGGTTGAAAGAGGGATGGGGCTCCCGTATCATATCCTAGCATATCTTTCCCTTGATCTGAAAAGCACTCTAGACCTCAAAATTAGATATTTGAAACTCGTCTGACCCTAAGGTATCCAAGGGACTATCCTATTCTTTTGGGTCCTCTTGAGGTTTCCTAGTAGTCTCTTTCTCTTTCCTTCTATGTGACCTAGTCCTCCAGACTAGTTGTGCCTCTTCTTCCTTTTCTTCTCCTTCTGGATCTTCCTGCACGGCTTCTAGTCTTGGAGAGACTGAAGTTCTTTTCCTCTTATACATCTTCTTCCCCTTTTCAGTGGTTGGAGGAGATTGGCGAGAGGTGGATGGAACTTCACTTGATGGAGCCTATGATACCTCTACTAGAGGATCTATCTGCCCTATCATCCTTGTCTTTTTATGCCTTGGATTGGAACCATATTCCACTGGTCATTCATGACCGTATACTGTCCCTGGCTTTTGAGGCAGTGCCTTTTTATACTTGGGGATGGTAGATTTCTCCCCTTGCTGCTTATCTACTTTCGTGGGTGGCTCCATCAATGTTTTAACAGGTATCGGGATCATTTTTAGGGCCTCTTAATCCATTGCTCTTTTTTTCTCATCACATGCCTTGCCCAAAAATCAATATCATCATTTTCATCCTTATCAATCTCCGCGTTCATGATAGGCTTGTCATATATCTTTTTGTCTATATAAATGGATTCCAAGACCTTGTTTGAATCATACTCCCAAACCTTTTGGGGAATTGGAGTCTTCGAGACTTTCTTTGCCAAGGCAAGAGGCATTCTACAATAATCCCAGATTTTGACCTCATGGTCATCTATACAGTTCATCCAGTGGTCTTCTAAGCCCTGTTCATGAATGTAGAGCTTGCCAATAATATGGTTGTACATGCCTATAGGGTTGAAGTGAGCCCGCACTATCTTGTAAAGATGTAGAGGGCATTCATCCCATTCGAAGGTTAATAATTTGTAGACATTCATATATTGTAGGGTATATGGGCCCAGGGAGATAGGAAAAATCCCAACAATGCTTCTTCTTATGCTTTATATGCTTGTAAGCAACTACAAGCTGCCTGGCCATCTCCAAGATGATTATCGAGTCAGACGGATACCTAGGTAGCTTCTTTAGTTTTAAGGTTGATCCTACTACCCGGATGTAAGTAAATGTTTTAAATTGTATATAATAGGCCCCGATGGCCCTTACCTTGGCAGCTGCCTCTTCTGACATCCTTTTTGAAAAATCACCCTCAATGGATCAGATGATTGCAAATATGAAAGCATCGTTGAATATCCTATAATTAGGGAAATCTTTTGGCATATTTTCTCTCTTCATTAACTGAGGGTACACAATATAGGGCCAAGAATTTGGGTCATTTATGCTTCCCCTCTTGGTAAGACCTTAGTAGTCTGCCTGTGCCGCTAATAGGTATACTATATATGTGCTCATGTAGAACTTGGGGTTATGCTTTACTGCAGCCAAATTCTCATCCAATCTATCACAGATGATGGAACCCTAGTCAAACCTTGCTTTATGGCCCTTGATCCTTTCAATTAGTAAGATCATCCAGGGTTCAAGTTGGATGGATTGAGGAAGTCCATAAACTCATCTTATCAATGTGACAGCTGCCTGGATATCATCCTTTAAGTATCCTCGTCGGAGGTCTATCTTATCCAACCTATTCTTTGGGAGAGGTTTCTTGACGTAGTCGTTGTTCACAATTTCATAGGCTTCCTTTTCTTTGTTGTTGAGCCACTGGAGCCCCTTTCCAATGTAGAAGTTGTAGAACTTGTCGATGCATTTATGTAGGTGGAAGACCTCCTCTATGATATCTGGCCTTATATCTAGTACTACATGCCCCTCTGTGTTTCAGACTAGTCTCTCATCTGAGTTGTAATGATTGGCCAAGGTTATAATAAGCTCCGATGACAAGACAACTACAGGGTGGGCTGATGCGTTCACCAGGCTAGATAGGACTAGTGCAGTACAGTCCTCTGATCTCCCTGTTGGATGGGAGCATTGAAGTAGGAACTAATCCCAGTCTACATTCCCGATGTTAGTATCGATGATTTCCATGGGTTTGTTCCTCGCTTTTGAAGCTGGGGGATTCCCCTTGTATTGGTATTTCATTGGAGATGTTTTCTTTTGTTCAGGCATCCCCACAAGGAGAATGCAAGTATCAGTATCTTATTGAAGAGAAAAAAAAAACTAAAAGAAAACTAATTAATCTAAGAAGACAGAGATTAAAAAAAACTCTTTAAGTAGCCAGGAATGCCTCTTTTGCATTTTCAGACCTTTCGGGGTTTTGGACGCTGAAAACTGGTTTAGAGTCTGAAAAGGCCAAAAGTGCGAAAGAGGCAATTGTTGATGAGAAAACTTTGTCGATCTTTCAGCATGTGAAAGCCCAAAATTTCCTGCGGATGCCAAAAGTCTGAAATGGTTGAACTCTAAAAGTCCAAAATCCAACGCTTTCAGTGATTCAGACTTGTCGGTGTTTCTGACCTTTTGGACCTCTGAAAGGCCGAAAAGGCCGAATCTCCAATGGATACTTGGGTGACAGACTAGAAAAATGGTTTTCAGCCTTTCAGAGGCCAAAAACCCATGGCAAGGGCCACGAGTGGAAAGCCACTTAAACCCTAACCTAAAAAATGGGAAAGACCCAACTCGACCCGACAAGGAGGGATTCCCTGTTGAGTTTGAAGGCGCCCACAAGGCCCTAGGGGACCTGGGGGCGTGGAGGTGAGCACAAACTTGGATGGAAAAGCACCAGGTGGAAAGAAACCCTAACCTAAACCTAGAATTCAAAAGAAAGATGTGAAGCATGAGGTAGGAACCTACCTCGACTGAACATGGAGCAGAGGAGGATGACACGGCGAAGCTCGAAGGTAAGGGGTTATCAATCACCGAGGGCTAAGGAAAAAATATTCAAAGTCACAAGCTCTCAAAATGCTAGGACAAAAATAAAATGAAGTGAATGAATGTGGGCCCTTTTACCACTTTATAACCCGCAGGTGGAGTCAGTTCTTTCAGACCTTTCAGCCTCCGAAATGCTAAAAGTTTGGAGGTAAACACCTTTGGCCTTTCGGCCATCTCGGTATTTTGGGGACTTGGGTCCTTCGAAAAGGTCGAAAGGGCCAAAAGGCCAAAAAAAAATCTTCTCTCTGTGTTAATGAAGCAACAACCCTTCAATGGGACTAACCTACTGGGGACCGAGAAAGGAGCAGACACGAGAAGACCAAAAGGACAAAAAAAAGGGGGGTCCCCATGGTTAGAGGATGAAAAATGGGGTGTGTGTTGTGGACCCACAACAAATAGCCCTGACAAAAGGAGGAATGACCAAGGCATTTCTTCATCATCAATACTCTTCTGGGCTGTAGCTTTGCAGCAGAGCGAAACCAAGAGGTGCTGGTGCTGACCATCTTTCACTGACTTCCAATCTGAGGCTTTTCCACCAGTTTCCCAGTGTGTGTTCACATGAATTTATTTCTTGAATTTTTATTGTGGTAACCAAAACATTTTACAGCTACTCCCAACCTTCACCAAGTGGACCAGGGTTTCCCAGAAAGAGATTTGCTTCCATTCAAGAGTTCATAGCCCCGACAAAGTTTTCACCAAATCCCAAGTATAACCTTGCTCTACTGCCAGTCAAGCGTTCATAGCCCCAATAGAGGTTTTCATAGTCACCCAAGTCCATTCTGTCTACTTAGGCTATAGCTTTCTTTCTTTGAGAGTTCTGTCTTTGGGACAGTCATTTTATTTCTTCCATGTGTTTTTGAAATGTATCAAGTCCCGGGTGTTTGAGGAATTGTCCATTGACTAGCAATGGGGTCAACTCTACGTTCAATGTGCTGATCCTAAAAGTGTTTTCCCCTAGGATCTATGATATTTGGTAAGGGCCTGTCCACAATCTTTGGAACTTGGTGTGGCTACCCAACTTTTCTTTTGCCTTATCCCACATGAGGACAAGGTCAGAGATCCTGAAGGCTTTAATGGTAGCTCTCTTGTCGAACCACCTCTTGACTGCGGCTTGTGGCTTTGATACATGTTCAAGGGCCAATGTTGGTTTCTCCTCTAGATTAAGAAGATTCATGAGCCTGAATTGCACTCAATCTTCCCCTCCCACATATTGGTCCATGAATCTCAGAATTGGGATTTTTAAGTTCATAGGGAAAATAATTTGCAAGCCATAGAATAATTGGTATGGGGACATCCCCAGGGAATTCTTGATCCTTACGCAATCAGTCCACAAGGTGTATTTCAGTTGTTTGTGCCAATCCCTGGGGTTGTCATCTAGGAGGAGTTTGATCATTATTGTTAAGTTCATGTTTGTAGACTCTTCTACGTCCTTGCCTTGCGGATAATAATTTGAAGAGAATTTGAGGATTACCTAGTTTTCTAAGGACCACTATATGAGCGAGGCAAAAGTGAAAGAGGGAGCATTGTCACATACCAAATAGAATGACATTCCAAACCTAGTTATGATGCACTCCAAGAATCTAGTCATGACCTCTATAGTACAACTCTTTAGTGCTTGAGCCTCCGTCCAGCATGTGTAGTAATTGGTAGCTATCAAAATGAACTTGTGTCCTACACATGAAGGGGGGTTAATCACACCAACAAAATCTAAGCCCCATTGGGCAAACGGGCGTACCTCGTATACTAGTTGTAAGGGCATTGTGGGATTTCTCTCTCGAGTTGCGTTGGTTTGGCAAGTGTGGCAAGATCTCTCATATTCACTAGTGTCTTTGAATATTGTAGGCCAAAAATATCATGTCCTTAAGATTTGGTGAGCAGTTGCCTTAGCGGATCCATGTCGTGTTCCGTATTTTTCATGGAAATCTTTTAGGATTTGTTTTTCCTTGAGTTTGTCCAAGCACCTTAGCTACAGACCCTCATAATTGTGTTTATACAGTTGTCCATTCTTCAACATGTAGGAGTTGCTTTTGATTCTCAAAGCTCTTCTCTAGGAACCATTCATCTCCTCTGGGCAAGGATTCTGCAACAAATAGTGTTAGGAATAAGGTGTCTCAACCTTGGATAATTCCTATTCTTATTATTTGTTTTGTAAGATGTATTTTCTTGCAAATAATGTAATTAAGTGTGAGTGTACATGTCTGGTTGGCATGTTGATGTGTCACTCCACTTGATGTGTCGACATCTTGAATTGTGTGTAAGGAGATTATGGCTAAAACGGTTATGATGGATTCCTATGACACATAAGAGCTATTTCTAGGAGATTTCAATGACAGGTGAAGACATGCAAGAGTGTATATGAAAAGAGTGTATTTTTGGTATGATCTGGTGCTACTGGATTTTTCTTAGAGTGTCAATTGTCTCTTGAAAGAACTTGCATTGCAAGTGTGTTGTAACCGTTGTGTTGAAGATAATACATTGTGCAGGTTTTGGAGTGCTGGGATTTTTTACCGAAAGGTTTTCCTTAGGGTAAATCATTGTGTCATTCTCTATTTT
>MU224452.1:36009-62483 GCA_018584345.1 Thuja plicata
TTCTCTATTTTCTGTATGCATGGTATGTGGCTGCAATATCATTGTTAAAGTAGTTAATGAATCTGAAATTGTAAGGATTTAAAAGAATTTTCACAATACTTTCCTATAGAGATTAGTGTAGGAAGCTGTTTTCGCACCTGAGTTTCCTTACAAATAGTACACTATGTCCTGATACCATACATTAGTGATCACACCTTGATCGGTGTAGGTTTGGCAGACCAATCCTTCTTCAACCTTAGAGATCATATTTGTCAGGCCTTGGCCCCTCACTAGCTTCATAGGTTGGATCTCTAGGTCAAACTCTTGGACGATTTCCATCCATTTTCCTCTTCGCTCTCCTAGCTCATTCTGCATCAAAAGAGACTTCACGACTGTGTCAGGAACTATCCCAATGAATTTACTCCTCAAGATATAGTGTTGGAACTTCTTTACCTCCTTGATGAGAGAAAATGACTATTTTCCAAGTTGGGGTACCTGATCTCAGCATCTTTTAAAGGGCAGCTCATGAAAGCTATGGGTATTTCATCTTCACTATTCTTCTTCTATGTGAGGATGCTTGCACATGAATGTTCTGATGTAAATGAGTAAACTTTGAAGGGAATGGTGTAGTCAGGGCTGATAAGGACCGGTGTCATGGAAATGGCATTTTTTATCTCCTCAAAAGAATTATTGGCCATGAGAGTCCATTAAATCTTGACGTATTTCTTGAGCATGTCATTTAATGGTTTTACTATCTATGCAAAACCATTAATGAACTTACTTACGAAGTTGATCTTCCCGAAGAAATATTTTAGTTCTTTGCGGCTATGTGGAGGTGTCAAATTTAGAATAGCCTCTACTCTTTCAGGGTCTATGGCTATTCCCCTTTCAAAGATGATGTGTCCCAAGAGCTTGCCTTCTATTACCCCAAACATGCATTTCTTGGGATTTAAGGAAATCCCAAATTCCCTACATCTTTGAAGGCATTTTCTGACATCATTTATGTGGTCAGCTCTTTGCTTTGAGAAAACCGTGAGATCATCCATGTAGATGATAATACACCTCCCAACTAGTCCTTTGAAAGCTATGTCCATTGCCCTCTAAAAAGTGGCCCTGATGTTAATCAGTCTGAAAGGCATCTGTCAGTAGGTGAAGGTTCCCCATTTAGTTGTGAATGTCATTTTTAGCCTATCTTCTTCTTGCACCATCACCTAGTTGTAACCAGAGTAACCATCTAGAAATGACATCATTTGAGACCCATTGACCTTTTGCAGCACTTCATCGAGAGATGGGAGTGGATAATTATCATTTTGAGAGGATTTGTTGAGGTTTCAGAAGTTTACGCATAGTCTGATCTCTTCAGTTTTCTTTCTCATAGGTACTAGGTTTGCAACCCAAGTAGAATGTCAAATTGGGAAGATGATTCTAGCATCAAGCAACTTCTAGACTTCTTTTTGGATCAGGTTCTCAATAGCAGGGTTCACTGGTCTTTGTCATTTCCTGAAAGGCTTGGAATCTGGCTTTAGAGGGATGTTGTGTACTATGACCGAGGTGTCATATTTCTTCAATTCCTCGTAGCTCCAGGCTATGACATCCCGATGTTCCATGAGGAGTTGGACCATTCTCTCCTTTTCTTCTTTAGTGCCCACCTTCCTGATGTGGACCTCTCTTGGTTCTTCTTTTGTGCCAAGGTTGTATGTGTCACATTCTTTACCATCAGAGGTTATGTTCGGGTGCCCCGTTACTACGGTTTTGTCACTATCAAAAATCCTCTCTAGTTCTACCATTCCTTTGGGTATGGCGTTGGTCCTTAGATTTATGACACCTTGATCATCAAGATCTTCAGGTTTAATTGCTTCTTCACCTTCCTTCTCCTCGTCTATTATCTTTTTCTCTAACACACCATAACACATGATGAACTGCAAGATGTGTTGATCATCTTGGAAGACTTGAAAATTAGTGACGTTGTCTAGAATGGTCGGGGCTGCGATGAGTTCAACTGAGAATTTATTTAGCTTCGATTTCTCCAATGGATGTAATGAACTAGCCGATACATCTAGGGCTTCGACGACAACATTTTTTCTCCTTCGGATGGTTTTGATGTTAAAATCTTTGAAGTCATTGATTAGGTCCCATGCTCTATTCCGGTAAGCCAAGAGCCTTTTATCGTTGCAAGTATACTGACTATGGATTTTTTTGATGACCAACTGCGAGTCCCCTTCCACCATTAGTATCTTTATCCCCTTTTCATGGGCTAAGAGGAGTCCCCAGACCAGTGCTTCATACTCTGCAACATTGTTAGTGCATAGAAATTGTAACCTGTAAGCAACATAGAAAGACTTACCTCTTGGGTTTACCAGTTTGATTCCCGCACCTACTCCCTGTTTACACTTGGAGCCATCAAAGCGCAATTTCAATATATAGGGTTTATTAGTGGAGCTTGACTTGGCAAGATTATTTCTAGGAAGGTCCTTGGTCCTGCATTTTTTCATTTCCCCCCATCACTATCAGAAGAAGTTAACCCTCCCAAATTTTGGGTATGTTTGGGTTCAAGGTATTCAGCACCTTCAGCGCCTGTGTCTTCTTTCATTTCTTTGTAAGGGGGACACACCCCATCATCTAAGGTACTCAAGTCACTGAGTACATTCATGGCAGGACTTCTGTCATCAGAATCTGACCCACTATCCCGATCTTGGCTTGGAGTGATTATATTGACCGGGCGGTCTATCTCTAGCTAGGTGTTACTCTTGTCTTCAATCTTGAGGATATCCTCTTTTATTGTCAGAGTTTTTGATAGCTTACTCGATAGGGAGATCTGAGTCAATACCTGTGATAATGCTTCCTAGGAACTGTGGCATGTGAACTCAGAATGGATAGCCCAGTGTAGTTGGGAGTACCCTGGTAGTAGCAAAATATTAGGGTTTGCATCTTGTCCTAGATGTCATAAATTGGCTATTGTGTTGATGAAACTTTGGAAGATGTCATCACCAATATTTAACTCAAGTAGACCTTGGATGGGACTGTGGTCCAACTCTTCACCTTCTTGGATTTGGAACATGAGGATGTTGTCCATCTGATAAGTTCCCAAATTTGTCTGGGTGAATAGGACTTCATTCAGGGTGTTGTACTCAGTGATCATCCTTTTCAGTTTAGGCTCCACATATATCTTGATGTGGGTGTTCAAACCTCTCTATGGTAGCCACAGCTGGGTGAAATCTATGGAGAACCACCCTCTTAAGAACTTGGCCCATTCTTGACTTAACAACCTCCCATAAGTCTCAGGTATGTCTACTATATGCACGTCTATGTGTTCTTGTATCATGGGATCTGCTACCAGCTAGATGTAGACATCTTTGAGCACACCAATCACTTTGACCTTGGTCTTATCCAGTTGTATGACCACTCGGTTTGTTACTTGGGGTGCCATTCCCAAATTTTGGCAAATTGACAGGGGCATGACATTGCAGGAAGCTCCTGAATCAATCAGGCAATTGTGTAGTTTCTTTCCAAACATCCGTAAACTGAGTCAGAATGGCGAGACCTCCATCCTATCTTTGTACATGGCAGGGAAAGCTTCACACATGTGTATATTAGACATAGGTGTCCTCGTACTATTGGTTGATGGACCAGGCTTTGAATGGTCTAGAGATTTCAGAAGTGCCTCCTTCTGGGATGGGCAACCTTGCAGCAATTTGAACATGGATATGTTTGCTTTAGTTTTCTTTAGTTCATCGACTGTGTTATACTTGTCATTTGACCATGCTACACCTTTGTAGCTAACATATGTGCTTGATGTAGGGGGTGTGGGAGTATTAGGACCTTTAGGAGGCATGGGGTTGTTACTGGCCTGGGGATCCAGTGGGGTTGGTTGTTTGGCTGGAGGTATGTCATCGGTGAGAGGTTCCTTTCTGCTCCGAAGGTTGTACGAGTTTTGTTGATCATTTTGGAAGGCATGTACTTTGGAGTACTTAGGTTCATTTTCTCTTTGAAAGGGGAACACAAACTCCTATTCTCCCACAAAGGCATCTGAGCCTTCCCCATTTCTAGACTCATAGGAGCTGAGCATCATCACATTAAATTGCACTGGGGACTCCTATAGATTTTGGATGTAGTGATCATGGGAGTTGTTTCCATACCCATCATTGCCTTGGTGGGGATTTGGAGCCCCGAAAAAATTATCCTCTAGTGCATCATAGGTATTAGTGTTGTCTGTCGGGATGCTACTATTATTGGGTCTGGTTCCATGGACTGTTTGGCCTTTGCTTCCCAAATGTTTTCTCCTGGATTTTTTGTTGTTGTACATGTTGATATTCCAGCTTGGATTCTGAGGATATGTACTTGGACCAGAAGGTGTTAATTGGTATCCATCTTGGTTTTGAAATGGATTTAACTTCATCCAAGTGAGCTCATTGGTGAGTTGTGATAAGGTCTTTTTCATGGCATCTAGCTCAGAGGCCATGAGAGTATCAAGCTTTGCTTGGGGTACGGTTCTCTGCTCTACAAATGTTGTTTTATGAGCCTCATAACCCGGATAAGTAATAGATGGGGGTACGACTGCGAATGGTTGTGATGGAATGGGATTCAACATAGGTGTGTGAGTGGCTGGAACTTGATTAGTTTCTGCAAATGAATGCGGGACAACAAGGTTACCCATGGTAGGTACTGTTGCATAGCTTCCTTCTTGCAGGTCCATTCACTGGGTAAATATGACAGATTCATTGTACACCTTTTCCATTGTATCTCTATCTGTCGGGGGAAGCCTTCTTAGAAAGATTGACGTGAAAGGGTCCAAAGCTTTGAGGTACACTTGTATAACAACTTCATCTGGTATGGTGTAAGGTTCTTCCATCTTTTGATACATTTTGTGAAAATGATGGTTAAACATAGCTATGGGCTGCTTCAGATCTTTCCTCGTTGTAATGAATTGGTGATGTGTCATAGTGGGGTCCACATACAACTTGAACTGATTTAGGAATATGGTTTCAAATTTGTTCCATGCGAAGATAGACCCTCATGGCAAGTTTAGGTACCAATTCTATGCAAACTCTCCTAGAGTGTATGGGAATAAATGAAAAACAACGCCTTGGTATGCAATCTCTTTACAGTTACAAATTTCTTTGAAGGCACAGATGTGTTCTTCTACTATTCTTGATTCACCACATATGAATCATGTGCAAAAATTCTCTGGATTTTTGGGTAACTCAAGGAGCTTTCCAACAAAATTTAAAGGTGAGCTTGTTGCGCTGGCAAAAAAGGTCATCAAATGAGGTTGCTGCAAATTTTGATTTTGCACATTCTCATTTTGGTTTACGGTCGCTATGAAAGTTGGGGAAGTGATATGTGACTGCTATCCAAGATAATTCTAAGACTTGGTAAGGTGGTGAGAAGATTTTTCTTTGGTCTTCCCTTTGTCACTGTGAGCTCTACAATGGTGGGTGACTTCAAGGAACTCACCTCTCTTCGGAGATGATCTAAGCACTCACTCGAATCTCTCTAGACAGAAAGATCCAATGTTATCCATATTTTTAGTCTTGAGGCCCTCCTCCTAGTGCCACTTCTATTGAGCATTGTTTTGACACAACTTGCTAGGATCTTGAGGCTCGATTTCCTCTCTTGAAAGAATAACGGAGTTATTCAAAAGGTTCTCCGGGGTCGGGTCACAACCTGCTTGGTTACTTAGTTGAAGATAAATGAGAATGTTCACGAGGAGGCCTTTGCTGGTTTGTTCAAGACATCAAACTCCAAAACACTTTAGTTCTTTTTGGTCTTTTCCATTTTAACATATATGGGTGTTGTAAATAAAATGCAATTTTGTATTTTTCCCAAGATTTTTAGACTTTTAGAATTGAAAATAGAATGTAATAGAGAAAAGAGTCAAGAGAAAATAAAACAAATGATTGAAAATGAAATCCTATAGACATAAAATACCGTAAAATCTTCCTTACGAATTGAATGATGGGGAGATTTAGAACAAACCCACGAAGCACAAATAAGACAAAGTCACAAATCACTACCCCACGGATGCAAGCGTTTGGAGACAAAATATATTCACTCGTGCAAGATATTCAAAATCCCTCAGATTGCGAAGCCACCAAGATGTGTGCACCCATGAGACAGATTTATCGTTAAGCCCAAAGTTGATCTCTTCCATGCATTTGTCACAGCAAGGTAAGAAAACAACAACAAACTCCAACTAAAGAAACACGAATTTGAAACACAATAAACAAGAGGCTATCTGAAAATAATGAACAATGCAAGCATATGTTCAATAACTTCTCATAGGTAGCAGCAATTCACACACCATGAATGAAGCACCAAATGTATATCTTTATTGTATTAAGAATTTGACCCTTTACATTGATTTTTTGATTACAATATATAAAGCTTCTAATCAAATACTCTGAATTCCCAAATTTAGGGCATTACAGAGTCCAAATTAATGAATATAAGTTAAAATACAACTTTTCTGTAAGGAAACTACTATTAACTGATACTAGATAACTTGCATGGATTCTTGAATCTATTTACAATCATTTTGCCCATGCAAGGAAGGTCAAACTCGCCAAGAAGAGAAAAAGAAAAGAAGGTGGGTTTCTTCTGAGAACTTGGAGTCTTCTTCTTGATTCTTGGAGTCTTCCTTGGAATCTTCATCTGGAGGCTCTTCTAGCGGTGGAGACTGATAGGGGACCCTTATTCCCACCAAAATTAACTCAAGTTAACCATCAATATGATCTAGAGTTCAACTGGTGTGAAAAATTATGATCTCGCTAGAAACCCCCAGATTTTTGGACCCTGACCTCTACTCCGAAACTTTTAGTGCCCCAAAAATTTTAAGTGTTTTAAAACACAATTCAGAGGAGTCTGAAGTTTTGGAGTTGTTGGAGGCAAAAAGGCCAAACTATTTGGGAGGCTGAAAAGGTTGAAAAATTGGAAGGCCGAAAGGAAAAAAAACTGAAGGGCCGAAACGCCGAAAGGATAAACTTGCCTTGGTTGAAAATGGCCAAGTGTAGAAATTGTCTTGCTGACTTGCCGAGTGGACTTTGTGATTGTAGTTAGGAAAGGCCTCTAGATGGGTTTCTCTGAGCCTATGAACTGGCTCGTGGACCTCTTCATAGTTTATCTCTTTCCTCTTCACCTTGGTGACCTTTCATTCTTGCTTCTCTCTGAAGATAGTCAATTCAGAAGCGAAGAACTTGATCTCTTCTTCGTTCTCGGACATTCTCTCCATTTCTTCTTTTAGATAGAACATCTAGTGTAAGGCCTCCTTGGTGCTAACACCTACTAGAATATCCCTAAATTTTTGAACCACTTCCTTTGATGGCCGTAGGGTAAGTTTGTTTTGGTCCCTATATAAGTTGAGGCCAATCCCTATAAAGAAGGCATCCATCTCTTTTATCCACTCTACGACTTCCTCATGCTTTCCTGCTATGGAGGCCAAATATCTCTTGTAGACCTTGATTGTCTTAGCTATTCGCTTGATCCATGCCTTGAATTTTTCTAGTTCCTCCCCCTCATATATCTTGACTAGAATTTGGAAACATTGTTTCTGGATCACTTCCAAGTCTTGAAAGGCGGCTTGCCATTTACTTATTTTAGAATCTAGACCAACCTCATTCTCCACTACATCAATCAACAGATCAGCCTTAACCAAGATATTTATGTATGGCCTGAATACCATCTTGATGGCTTTGTCTCCAAATTGCTCGAATTTATTCCTCCAATCTGCACTTGCTTGGATGAAGGAAGGGGTTAATCCTGCTAGAAAATTTGGTGTATCCCTTTTGTCTAGCATGACCTATAATGAAGCCTCTCAGAATTTTGGGTCAATGGGACCTACCAGCTTGTGAATGTAGCTTTTCAAGGCCTCATTCTACTCCATCAATTATTTTATGGTTTCTTCATCTTTACTCATGAACCCTAGAGCGTGCTTGAGCCCTAAGACTTCTAGTGTCTTTCTCCCTTCTGTAGTAGGTTCACCCAAGTCCACCTCCTTGAATGTGTAGTCTTCCGATGTGGCTAATGTTTGAGAAGTGCTCATGGGAGGAATTTCTATGTGTGCCTTCCAATGACCTCTAGTGTCTTGCGTGACATAAGATACTATCCTTGTGGGCACACTGATTTCTATTTTTTGGAAGGCTTTCCCTACAGATGCCATACTCATTTCTTCCTCTTCTACCTCATTGGTATAAGTCCTTCTCTTAAGCTAGGTTTCTTTGGTTAACCAAGTAGGTTTACCAGATGCAGTCACTGGCTCATATGGGGCAACATGGAGGATAGGCACTAAGTTTTGAGATCCTGAGGTTACTCCTACCTCCGCCTCTTTCTCTTGTGCCTTTCCTTGTTCATCTCCTCCTACATCCATCCCTTCCCCTTGTATTTCTTCTTCTCCCTTTTCTTCTTCTGCCTTATCTTCTTCCATTGTTCTACCTTCCTCTTCTTTGTCTTGGCCTTCATATTTTGTTGAATTGATCAACATTTATGAATTAAGACCAGTCATGGCCTCCAGTGTGGTTTGAAGGGTGATACCTCTTTAGTACTTGCTGCCCTCTGGGGGGTCGGGGTGGAGAAAAGAAAAGAGAATGATGGCAGTGGAGTAGGTATTGCAGTAGGGATTATGATGGGAGATGGGGAAGTAGAAGTAGAAGGGGGTGGAGTTGGTGTCAGAGTTGGGAACAATGATGGTGGAGTAGGAATTGGAGGTGGCTGAGTAGTTGGTGGAGTAGGGTTGTGAGGTGGTGGAGTAGAAACTGAACTATCTTCTACCACCTTGTCTTCCGCTATGTTCTGTGCTACCCTTGTATCCTGGGTCTCATGCCCTTGGGCTGAACTGGAGCTTATCTTTGTAGTGGATACGTTCACTGAGGAATAGGTGAACTGGGCCAAAGATGGAGTGAGGGTCACTTGGGGTTGAAAGAGGGATGGGGCTCTCATATCATAGCTCGGCATATCTTTCCCTTGATTTGAGAATGCCTCTAGATCTTCAAAATTAGATATTTGAAACTCATCTGACCCTAAGGTATCTAAGGGACTATCCCGCTCTTTTGGGTCCTCTTGATGTTTCCTAGTAGTCTCTTTCTCTTTCCTTCTCTGTGACCTAGTCCTCCTGACTATTTGTACCTCTTCTTCCTTTTCTTCTCCTTATGGATCTTACTCCACAGTTTCCATTCATGGAGAGACTAAAGTTCTTTTCCTCTTATATGTCTTCTTCCCCTGTTCAGTGGTTGGAGGAGATTGGCCAGAGGTGGATTGACCTTCACTTGATGGATCCTACGATACCTTGACTGGAGGATCTATCTGCCCTGTCATCCTTGTCTTTTTATGCCTTGGATTGGAACCATATTCCACTGGTCATTCATGACCGTATATTGTCCCTGGCTTTTGAGGTGGTGCCTTTTTATACTTGGGGATGGTAGATTTCTCCCCTCGCTACTTATCTACTTTCTTGGGTGACTCCATCAATGTTTTAACAGGTATCACACTCATTTTGTAGGGCCTCTTAATCCATTGCTCTATTATTCTCATCACATGCCTTTCCCGAAAATCAATATCATGATTTTCATCCTTATCAATCTCCGCGTTCATGATAGGCCTATCATATATCTTTTCGTATGTATAAATGGCTTCCAGGACCTCATCTAAATCATACTCCCAATCCTTTTGGGGAACTGGAGTCTTCAAGACTTCCTTTGCCAGGGAAAGAGGCATTCTACAATAATCCTAGATTTTGACCTCATGGTCATCTATATAGTTCAATCGGTGATCTTCTAAGCTTGGTTCATGAATATAGACCTTGCCAATAATATGGTTGTACGTGCCTATAGGGTCGAAGCAAGCCTACACTGTCTTGTAAAGTTGCAGACGGTAGTCATCTCATTCGAAGGCCAATGACTTGCAGACCTTCATATCATGTAGGGTATATGGGCCTAGCGAGATAGGAAAAATCCCAACAATGCTTCTTCTTATGCTTTATATGCTTGTAAGCATCTGCAAGCTGCCTAGCCATCTCCAAGATGATTATCCAGCCGGACGGATACCTAGGTAGCTTCTTTGGTTTTAAGGTTGATACTGCTACCCGGATGTAAGTAAATATTTTAAATTTTATATAATAGGCCCGGATGGCCATTACCTTGGAAGCTGCCTCTTCTAAAATCCTTTTTTGTAAAATCACCATCAGTGGATCGGATGACTACAAATATGAAAGAATTGTTGACTATCTTGTAATCAGAGCAATCTTCAGGCATATTTTCTCTATTCATTAACTGAGGGTACACAATGTGGGGCAAAGAATTTGGGTCATTTATGCTTCCCCTCTTGGTAAGACCTGGGTAGTCTACCCATGCCACCAACATGTATACTATATATGTGCTCATGTAGAACTTGGGGTTATGCTTTACTGCAACCAATTGCTCATCCAATCTATCACTAATGATGGAACCCCAGTCGAACCTTTCTTTATGGCCCCTCATCCTTTCAATTATTAAGATCATCCAGGGTTCAAGCTGGATGGATTGAGGAAGTCCATAAACTCAGCTTATCAATGTTACGGTGGCCTGGATATCATCCTTTAAGTATCCTTGTCGAAGGTCTATCTTATCCAACCTATTCTTTGGGAGAGGCTGATTGAGGTAGTCATTGTTTACAATTTTATAGGCTTCCTTTTCTTTGTTTTTGAACCACTGGAACCCCTTTCCAATGTAGAAGTTGTAGAACTCATCGATGCCTTTATGGAGGTGGAAGACCTCTATGATATCTGGCCTTATATCTAGTACTACCCGCCCCTCCATGTTTTGGACTACTCTCTCATTTGAGTTGTAATGATTGGCCAAGGTTATAATCAACTCTGATGATGAGACAACTATAGTGTTGGCTGTTGCATTCACCAGGCCAGATAGGACTAGTGCAGTGCAGTCCTCGGATCTCCCTACTGGTTGGGAGAATTTCACCAGGAACTGGTCCCAGTCTACATTCCCGATGTTAGTATCAGTGACTTCCACATGTTTTTTCCTGACCTTTGAAGCTGGGGGATTCCCCTTTTATTGATATTTCATTGGAGATGTTTTATTTTGTTCAAGCATCCCTGCGAGGAGAATGCAAGTATCAGTATCTTATTGAATAGAAAAAAAACTAAAAGAAAACTGATTAATCTAAGAAGACAGAGATAAACAGATCTTTAAGTAGCTACAAATGCCTCTTTCTCATTTTTAGACCTTTCAGGTTTTTGGATGCTGAAAACTGGTTCGGAGTCCGAAAAGGCTGAAAGTGCGAAAGAGGCAATTGTTGATCAGCAAACTTTGTCAGTCTTTCGGCATGCGAAAGCCTGAAAGTTTCTGCGGACATCGAAAGTCCAAAATGGCCGAACTCTGAAAGTCCCAAATCCAACGCTTTCGGTGATTTAGACTTGTCGGTGTTTTGTACCTTTCGGACCTCCAAAAGGCTAAAAATGTTGAAAATTTGATGGATACTTGGGCGATAGACTAAAAAAATGGTTTTCGGCCTTTTGGAGGCCGAAAACGTGTTGCAAAGGCCACGACCTGAAAACCACAAAAACCCTAACCTAAAAAATAAGAAAGAGCTGACTCGACCCGATGAGGAGGGACTCTCTACCGAGTTTGAAGGTGCCCACAAGGTCCTAGGGGACTCGGGGGCATGGAGGTGAGCACAAACTGGTCTAGACAAGCACCAGGTGCAAAGAAACCCTAACCTAAACCCAGAAGAGGAAAGAAAGATGCAAAGCATGAGGCAAGAACCTACCTCGATTGAGCGTGGAGTGGAGGAGGAGGACACGGTGAAGTTTGAAGGTGAGGGGTGATCAATCACCGAGGGGCGAAGGAAAAATATTCAAAGTCGTGAGCTCTCGAAATGCCAGGACAAAATGAAAATGAAGTGAAAGAATGCGGGCCCTTTTGCCACTTTATAACCCACGGGTGGAGTCAGTGCTTTCGAACCTTTGGGCCTTCGAAACACTAAAAGTTCAGAGGTAAACACCTTCGGCCTTTCGGTGTTGTCGGAGGCCGAAACACTGAAAGTTTAGATTTTTTGGCCTTTCGGCCATCTCAGTATTTCAAGGACTTGGGTCCTCCAAAAAGGCCGAAAGGCCAAAAAAAATGTCTTCTATCTTTGTTAATGAACTGACAACCCTTCAATGGGACTGACCTGCTAGGGACCGAGAAAGGGGCAGACACAAGAAGACCAAAAGGACAAAAAAAGGGGGTCCCCATGGTCAGAGGACCAAAAATGGGGTGTGTGTTGTGGACCCACAACAGGAAGCTTCTTGAGAATTTTATAAGATTGCATTTTTTGGGTAAGTTGAAGGAATTGAGGGGTTTATTAGTTTCTTGGGAAGAGATCTCAGAGATTTTGCATCTTGAGAAACCCTTGGGTTTTAGAGAGTTGGATGAAAACCAATTCCAATTCTAAGGCAAATTGATCCAGAGTTCATAGTTCCATTGAATTGTTCATATTGTTGGAGGTCAACTAGGGACTCACAAATTAATTAACAAATAAGTTTAATCAAATTTATGAAACCTCATTCTAAGACCAATTCTCACAATAATTTAATGATATCATGTTGTTATTTAGATAACAATATATTGATATTCAATAATATTATATTATTTTGTGAAGACAACTTATAATGGGAATGATTTATTATGATCTTTGTGAGTTGAACAATTAATAGATATTTTAATTATCCTCTTGACATTATGCCTTTCTTGGAGAGATTGGACGTTGTTTATTCTTCGTCTAAGTGTGGGCTAAACTTGGAGCAATATAATCAAACACTAAAGGAGTGTGATTTTTATATTCACAAGTTTGGATGGGGTCATATGGAAATAATTCATTTTTAACATATGATATTGACCACTTACTTTAAGCTTGGTAATAAGGAAAATAAAGGATATTATTAATTGTATTGAGAATTCATGCTACAAATCTCCTAAGTTTGGTCATGATCTATCTTGGAATAGATGTAATTAATGAGATGCTTGGATATATTTATTGACTCATTATATTTATTATGGATTGAAGCCTATGCATGGACAATCTTCCTTCTACACATTGTGAGTTTATTCCTTTGTAGAGGTTGACTCTATCCATATTCCTTGCATGGATTTATTCTAAGTTAGAAAAATTATTCTGGCATATTAATGTTAGTGAATAAAATACTTGACAGTGTCCACTTGCAAAGACTTCTAATTTCAATAGCATTACATGGTAAAATTATTTGCTGAGTCACAACTACAAAAATTTGCAAGTCATGGCCTTTGACATAATTTTTGGAATCCCTATTGTTGTCATCTTTATTGGTTTGTTGTGGGGTCTGTTAAGATTTTGAGTTTTCAAGCTAGTCCAGGAAGGTTGTATTTGTGGCATGATGATTTCATGATGAGATAAGGCATTTGTTTGTGTTGTTCAAATTTTGAATCAAATATTTCCGACTCTTATATTGAAGCTTGAACCTTCCTACAACAAAAAATAAGGAATTAACACATGTTGGGTTTCTATGGGTGGATGTATGGAGTTGTTGCAACTATTTCATACTTATTGTTGTCATATAGAAGTTGTAGCAGCACTTAGTACATGATTACAAACCCTGCATAGAGTATTGAAAGGCAAAGATAAGCTATAGAAATTCTCAGAAAGTTCTTATTAGACTTCTTTCTATCATTGTAGTCTATTATTTGTACTTAAGGTTTCTAACAAAATATTGTGACAATAAGTGCCAATTCGTCGACACAATTCTTGAGAAATATAGTAGAAGATAAAGTGCAAAACAAATAGTGGTAAATAGAGAATGACACTATAATAAATGCATGCAAATAAGAGTAGTGAATCCACATTGGAATTTGAAAGAAGGATTCTTAAAGGTTTTGAAGAAAGTACCTAAATTTTTTATCGACTAATGGTTCAAGCCTTTCTAATCAAGGATCTCTGAAATGGTGGACCAAATATCTCCAACCTAAAGATTAAACACAAGGAACCTATCTAACCTCTCAAAGATAGAATCAATACCTCACCTTCTAATCCTATCATTCCAAGTAAACATTCCATTGGATGGCTTTATGTAAACCAAATTCAAAATATCTATACTATCCATTGAGAGCCTAGAAAAATGATCAACCCTACCAATGCCTCCCCTCCTTTCTTCCATACATGAAACAAAATTGAAATAACTACAAGGATCTAGGGAATATAAGGGGCTATGGACCTAGCCATCCTGGTATGAAACTATAGAAAGGACTTTCTTGAGAGATAAATCACAGAATAAACATTGGTGAGGAGATTAACTACACTAGATTCCACACTTGAGACAACCATAGATATCAATGATTTACTAGAAATTCACCACAATAGAATAAATTTGCATGGATCCTAGAGACAAAAACATACTATGTGAACTACCTTGAGCCCTGATACAATGGCCTTGATCTCTAGTCCAAATCCTAGATACCAAACTCAACATACCCTCCACAGACATCTTAGTGCCCTAGATGAATGCAATATTTGGAGAATGAAAATAGATTAAATATTGAATAAATTTTTATCTAGGGATGTTATTCGTATATCTCACATTCCATGAAAGAAATATCCATTTTTAGATGAAGAGAAATAAGAATCATTAATTGTCAATGAACAATCTTCGATCAATGTCTCACCAATTCACTTCACATTTTCTTAATCTTTCTTCCTACTCACTTTAGGAGGATTCTTAGGAGTGCCCTTTTTAGAGTATTTTGGTGTAATCCCAAAGAAAAAAAGGTTCCCTTATTTTTACTAACATCCTATAGATCATTTTCCAAATTAGTCGTAGAAATAACTAGACCTAGGGAATCCTTCACTTCTATGCTCCCACTTATCTCCAACTCTTTGGTAGTCAAAAAGAGAATATCCATGTCCATGTGAGAGTCCAAGCCACCACCATGTGAGCCAAAAAAAGAATATTGCCCATCTCACCTAATATTTGTTTTGTCCCCATAGGTACTTGACCAATAGACATTCTTGCAAGGTCCTCATCAAATTGATCTAAATTATTTAGCACATCAAATATATTAAATAGATCATCATTCTATCTATCCTTTAGAGTTCATTTTTGACCTCTTACCTTATTTGAAGCCTCCACTGGTATAAATTCATCTTTATCTCCCACCATACGTACTTTCCCTTTATCTTGTTTAGCTCAGTAATTGAAGGCCATATAGGATTTAATTTAGGATACATCCACTGTAAATGACTCTATTCAAAAAAGATATAATCACAGAATGAAAGATTTTCATAATCATTATGCTAGATCCAAGAAGTGGATCCCAAATGGATTTCTATAGAATTTGGTAAAGGATTTCCAAAATCTAATTCAATACAAACACATGAAAAATTTATTACCTTTTTGTCTATAGTTTTCTGCAATAACCCACTTGTTTACCAAGCAACAATGCTATCAAGTGGAAACTTTCATATTTTAATAATTCTACAAAAAACCACAGAAGTCGCACCCAAATTGGAACCCTAGAAGGAAGTTCCTTTATAGGGTTAAACCCAACATGTCATGGCTTGATAAAAATCTCCACTTTATTGTAAAAATACGGTCCACCTTCAAAGGACTTATTTACATTATGAATGCAAAAAAAACCACGATAAAGTAGTTGTTAGGAGTCAACATCACCCTCATTTTGTCCTACAGGTTCCATGTGTGACAAGCTCATGATTCCAAAAAGGGTAATGTGACCCTTATAACTGTGAACTTGTAGATAAAGGTGTGATTTTCCAATTAATTAAAATCCTCCCCTACAGTCTTTGGTTGAATCACAAGAACGGGCTTGTGTTCACTCCTAGCAAGATATCCATTCACCTTTGAAGGCCGAAATCACCATTTTGAGAAAGAGTTTTCCCAAGAATGATTCAATTCACCCAAGACCAATTTCTTTTCCATGATAGGAGACAAAATATTGTCTAACACCATCTCTTCAAAGAGTGGATTTCACTTCATTGTATACACTCCATGCAAAGCCATGATAGCTCTTTAGAGAAAAAAGCAAGACTCCAAGCAATCAAAGCACCAACCTCGTTTAGATAATCACCAACCAGGTAAAAACCCTTGAATCCACTCAAAATCAAAAGAAATTGCTCCTATGAGTCTAGAAACAACACCCTTCACAACCCTTAATCCAAATAAAGCAATAAAAAACCTCCTAAATTACCCATAAAAAACCTCGAGCTCCCTAACTCAGACCACTTCCCTCACAAGCAATAGATATCACCCCTATTGCAACTTTGTGAGAGACAAAACAGGTTGAAGGGATTCTACTAAGGCCCAATAGACATGCATATGCAATGTATCCCAGGCACTATCTAGAAACATTCGCTTTCCATCCAATCAAGATTTGTCATGAAATACTAAACCTGCACTCTATAACTTTTTAAATAGTATAAACTACTATTGGGGATGCTTGGACAAAGGAAATATGAAATGTATGAAACTTGAATATTGTTTATTAATTAATTTTAAAATGAATAAATATTTAATATAATTATAAATTCACATAGATTATGTTTATAAAATATTCTACTTAAGTAAAGTTTTCTAATTACATTCATACAAAGTTTTATTTAAGCATCTATTTTTTAATGGTGAAAATTTACATATCTTGTAATTTTACCTTCTATTATGGACTCATTTCATCTTAGATATCACTTATAGATTTTTTTTTTAAAAATAGCATATTTTTCATTAAGAGTGTGAACATAAACCAAAACTTGTTTTCATATGTAGCCACTCCCAAAAACTAATCTTGATCCTCATATTTTTCAATCTCATAACATCGGATAGATCAATGATTAAATAAATGGCCTAGGTTAGTGTTCTCGCAAGGATTGTACCCTGATGCTAAGTTGTAAGCTCAACAATCTTGTGAAACATAGAATGATCTTCAGGCCGATGAGTTGCCTATTATGAAGATAAATCTCTAGATAGTGGGTTGGTTCTCTTATGATACCTCCTAAAGCTTCTATAATATACTTGGGAAAAGGGTAGGGATGTTGCTTTGAAATAAAACCTATTCTAGGAGGTGATGCACCAATTTTTCTTATATCTTCTTGCTTTTACAATCTCACATTGTACTTCAATAAATAGGCCCTAGTCTTTGACAACTCAACTAAGCATATAATACAGCAGCATTTCATAAGGACTTAATTTAAAGCTTGCTTGAAGGAAAATAACATTTTTTCACAACTCCAAACTGCCAAAATTAGCTAGCACAATCCATGGCATGCATTAACCATGCATCTTCTTGCATCAATACTACTTGAATGAGAAAAAATAAAACGATTCAAAGAACGAAACACATAAGCATCATCAAATCATTCATGTATTACAATACAAGAAGTATCAAGAAGGAGAATTGTTGCTTTCTTTATTGAGAAATAAAGGAATCTTCTATTACAACTAATAAATTTTGAGTTACAATGTCAATGCCTTTTTTCCTGCAAGAGGCCAAAAGAAAAAGAACTAGAGAGAAAGAAAAGAAGAATGTCTTATAGAAAGGCATTCCTAAAACAAATAGAAATAAGGTACTAAAGTGAGCTGAACCTCAAACTAAATGTAGATTATTACAAAGCACTCAAACTTATGGTCTTCCACCTTCAATCTTGCTTCAGTTTGAATAAAAATCTTCTTTGGTTCGAGCATGAATGAAAAAACACAAAAATAGGGGTCATAAGGGTAAGTGCACCAAGATGGTGTACAAACAAGTGCCCACTCACCCAAAAAAATTGTAAAACACCCCTACTACAATTGCATTACTTTAAATTCAAATAACCTAATTGGGCTTAGGTTTGGTAAATTTCAAAGCTAAGAATAAGGCTAGTTAATTGGATTGGATAACAAGGTTGGGTCTTGGGAGCTTTATTTGCCTCCATTTCCCTCTATTTTCACGTGTTTTGTTCTTCAAAAACGCTTTCTCAACTTCCTCGTCATCAGGTTTACACATCATCAAGTGAGTATTTGTAAAATTGCCACCATAATTTCATACGTCTTCTGAGCTTTCTAATAGTATAAATTTTGCAATTTTTGGACAACATTAGCATAGTAAAGTTTAATTTTCTTTACCAGTGTCTCCATAGTTCTAAAAGACGTATGTCTACCTTTTTCTTAATAAATTTAGATCTACTTGACTAAATTTAAAATAAATCATGTATTATTTTTCTAGACTTGATTATGTACACTTTTTTTAAATAAGTTTGAATTTTTGATAATTTCGATGCAAGTTATGTCCAACGCACGAACAAACACCTAATTTCCAAGATGCACCCACTACAAAAAATACACAAATTATATATCTCAGTCTTACCTATCATTCTACCAAAAGGTTTTTCAAAATACTAAATCTAACTATATCTTTTTTTATGTGCACGCCAGACACTATGTTATGTTTTTTTTCTAAAAAAATCAGGAACAATTTTTCGTGTGCAACGGATTTGGCCCTCCTAGTATTTTCCATTTTCATAAAACTTTAGTTGTTTAGAAATTAGATTATAATACTACAATTCTTATTTTGTGCACATATTTTAATTTGAGTGCACGACTCTCAATTTTTTCCTCGAAGTTCAAGTTTACCAGATTTTAAAAAAAAAGTGGTCACTTATACCCCCCTTTTTGCATACCATCTTGGTTCACTTACCCGTAACTAAAGTAAGGGTGTTGGTTATAGCCTCAAAACCCTCCTCAATTGTTGTCTGACCTCTCTGGGGTCTCCAACTGAAGCTTAACTACTATTTGCACCTCCGAAATTCTATCTTTTTGGCCTTAATTTGATCCTAAGTATTTGCATGATCTTTTCCCTTTTGTTCTTTAATAACCTTCTTAACCCTATCCTAAATTACCGTTCCTTTCATTAATGACTTCCCTTTCATGGAGAGAATCATTGTTTCTCATAAAAATGTGTTGTTCTTACCATGAAATATGCCCTCTTTTAGCTATTAGAGTGTTTCTCATTACTTTAAATGTGTTGTTAACTCTTAAGAGAATTAATGTTCATGCATATAATATGCTATAATTAATGTTGAAAATTTGTTCATGCATGATTTTGGTGTTTCTAACATCTTTTTTTTATTTTTTTGAAAATCATTGTCTACTCCTCTGTTATGTGATGATATTTCCTTTTGTCTCTCTTCCCAATATAAGATTGTTGTTCATTCAATGAAACTTCATTGTTCTTCTTTGTCTCATCTATTGTTATTGCAAAGATCCTACTATATTCTCTCATGAAATCACTACTCTATGGCATTAATTATTGTTTCTATTGAATACTATTGTTTATGGTGAACTTTTGAAGTTAAACTTGTTCAAGATCAAGATCTGTTAAAACCTTGCAAATATTTGTTGTTCTTTCTCAATAAAAGCATATTAGGGCTTCTTGCACTCTAACTTCACTTTTAAAAACAAGTTCAAAAAAACTCATATTGAGTTAGAGTGTGATTAGAGATGGAAAGCACTAAAAATGAATAGAACTTAACTTTTACTCAATGCAACTTTTGCCACTTACCATTTTATTTCCCATTTTGACCCAGTCAAAAATTATGAATATTAAAGGAAATAAGATTAGGCATGAATGAGAATGGACCCTTTTTTGAAACTTGAAAAACCCTTTTAAAATATATTTAACCTTTAATCCCAAAAAATTTCTTGTCAAATTCCTAAAATGCTTTCAATACCTAAGACTAATGGAAAAACACTTATTTTCACAAAGATGAAAAATAGGTAACATTTTGGCAACTTCTTATGGATGTTTTCCTACTAAACATGAAGGACCAATGGCATCAAGAAATCCATTGGGTATAGGATTCAATACATGGCTTGAAAAAACCAAAATTTAGACCTTAACAAGTTTTTAGAAACATTGAACAGCAACAAACCACTAACCTACTAGAATAAAACTTGTGCACCAACACTCAAGGCAATGAAAAAACAAACTAAAAAATTTGAGGTGTAACAAAACAAATAAAACTACCCTACCCTAGACTAATGACAATACGATGACTCAAATGAAACCATTCACTGGTTGACTAAAACAGATACCCTTCCTTGTCAACCTACAATGCTTCAAATCACCTAGCGCAACCCAAAATAGACATACGATGGATAAAAATCCAACAAAGAGTTGCAACATTCTTTCCAAAATATGAACAAACCTACTTACTGCTCCTTGTTGTGGATGAACACTACTACTTTGAAAGATATCAATGAATTTTATTTTATTTTGAACTACTGCAACCTCATGCTCAACCTAATCTTCTTTTGGATTTTCACACTCAAGTGCAAGCATTATTTGTGATGCTTCAATGTCCTCTATTCTGGCTAGGTGACTTATAGGACAACCTCTTGAATTAAAAGTTGGAACCCCCAAATTGACATCTTGCTAGTTGAAATTAATTGCTTCATGTGATCAAATGGAACAATGACTTCTTCCATTTGACAATGTTTCTCATTAACTTATGCTTTAGGAAGTGTCAACCTTTCATCAAGATTGAAACACAAATCTTCTACAATGTTGAGAAAATAACTTTCTTCAAGCTCCTCATTGACCCTCGTAAATACAACATAATTTTTCTTTACATCATCCCTATTTTCTTCAATATTTGAAAGCATATTTAGGTCCATACCTTCAAAAGTAGGCCTTTGTTCCTCACTTTTCTCAACTTGATGAAATACTTCACCTATATCATCCTTTTCATCTCTTACGCCAATATTTTCTTTATTTTCTTTGTGAAAGACCACCACCCTCATGTCCAAATGATTAATGTCCTCTTGATGTTCAATACTTTCCATTGGAGTTAGTTCAAGCATGCTTTCATCATTATCATTCACAAAATCAAGAAGTTCTTCAAATAAATCAATCACCTTTCATCATTATTCTCAACATAACCAAATAACTCATTAAACAAATCTATTGGATATT
Organism: Thuja plicata; assembly: GCA_018584345.1. Classification (NCBI taxonomy): domain Eukaryota; kingdom Viridiplantae; phylum Streptophyta; class Pinopsida; order Cupressales; family Cupressaceae; genus Thuja; species Thuja plicata. The sequence continues at coordinate 56,940 of MU224452.1, forward strand.
CCTTTTTAACAATTATTTTCTCTTCATTTTGTTGTCCTAACAGAGTATTTTCATCATTTACCTTCAACATATCTTATTTTTCATCTTTAACCTCATGGACAAGTGTATGTTGGAAAGTTACAATGCAAACAATGGTTGTTTTGTCATTGATGTCAAACCTTAAATGGTGAGACTATTGCTATTTGTTTGAGTACCATATCTATTGATTGATGAAGAAGATTTAACAAGAAGACCAAGTGGAATAGTTGAGTTAAGGCAAATAAGAAGGGTACTTGATCAGTTGGCACATTGGCAAAGCAATGTGTTGTTTATCTTTTGATGACAGTTTCACTGGTTGGTTTGTGTCAAGCACCAATATGCCGAGAAGAATTTATAGTGATGACCAAGCACCAGTGAAATTTCCGAGCAAGTTCAGTGTTGGCCGAGTGAGAATACAATGGTGGCGAAGCGTCAATATTTTGATTGATGATGAGATTTAAGATCTCTGGCTGACATAGTTAATTTTATTGGGATATACAAAGTTAATTAAAGATTGATCCATGTTATTTAGTGCATGGGTAACCGCAATTAATGCATGGATTCAAGATTTAATTAAAGACTACTTTGGAGAAGTAAATGGTAATGTAATGATGGGATGATCCGTTGGATCTGACCTAACCTAAGATCTACGACCTTGATTAAGCGGAAAAGATTTATCTGATCTAGATGAAGAGGTATAAGATAACCTGAAGGGGTTATTCATGTATGTAATGTACTTGTGTGTATGCAAGAGGATTGCATAGTTAATTTACTGACTGGCATGACCTAGTAGAGAAGACTAAACAGAGAAGCAGATAATTGCGTGAGTGATTGCTTGACGAATTTTCAAGCAGATCAGAAAATTGAAATGAGAATGGAGGCCACTTAGTAAGTTAGCATTAGAGCTGAAATTGGATATGGATTTGCAAAGTAAGTTGTATGTATTAGATCACAACTGTTGATTACTTTCTAACCATTTTATCAGTCAAAATCCTTTAACAAGGTTGACCTAACAGTCATTGTATAAATCCTCTAAAAAAGGTGACATTCAGGTGGAATGTTCTAAGTCCTCTAACAAGGCCGCTCCTGACAGGGTGATTAAATCCTTTAACCAGGTCACCTTTAGCAATGTGTTTTGTAACCTTTAATAGGGTTGGCTCCTAATAGAGCTCACTTCAGAAGAGTGAAAACTTGGTAGCATGTTACTAGTGGTTTTTCCCAAATTGGGTTTCCACGTTAAATACTTGTGTCAACTTGTGTGAATGTTAATGGTTTTTTTTACTGTTAAGTTTCTCCAAGCTAATTACATCATAACAGTAAACTGCATGTTTAAGTTGTTGACATATGCTAATGCTGTCGAGTAGATCTGAGTTGTTTGAATTGCTGCAAAATTTCAATTGGTACATCTAGACCTGAGGATAACTGATTCACCCCTCCCCTCTCAGTTATTCTAAATTCATTCTAACAATTGGTATCAGAGCTAAGTTCTCTTGAAAACAGTTTGAAGGTACTTGGAGCGAAAAGATCAAGATGTATAAAAAGGAGGTTCTGAAGCTGAACAAAGATAACTTCCCTGCATGGCAGAGTTTGATGAAACTGTATCTGGACAATATTGGAGATGATGCTAAGCGCCTTATTGAAAATGCTTATGTAGCACCTACTACACCTCTCACTACTGCATAGTTAAGAGAAAAGAAAGAATATAATCAAGCAATGTTGGAGATTGCATCTTCCTTGAGCTATTCTGAATTTGATGATATAAAGAACTGCACAAATGCAAAGCAGATGTGGGATACCCTGACAACCATCTATGGAGGAGACACAAATGTGCTGAGAGCCAAATCTGAAAGCTTAAGAGGTAAGTTTGATGAAATTAAAATGCAAGAAGGAGAAAATATAGTTCAGTACTATGGTAGAATAAAAGAAGTTGTTAATGTTATTAGAGGAGAAAATGGAACAATTGATGAGAACACTATTTTGAGCAAGGTACCAAGAACTCTTCTTCCTGTATATGCTATTAGAGTCTCTACAATTCAAGGATTGAGATGTACTCCTAATAATAATCTGACTTTAGAAGGTCTGGTAGGCAGACTTACTGCATTTGAGATGTCAAATTCTGATAACTACACTCCACAAGCTATTGATTCTGCATTCAAATCCCAGCTAGTCCTCAACAAATCAAAGAAATGAAATAAATGTGTGAACAGTGATAGCGACACTGCTGATGATGATATTGAAGAACTTGAAGCACTTATGGAAAAAAGACTATCTAGAGGAAAAGGAAAATTCAGAGGTAAACTTCCTATAATTTGTTTTTCATGTAACAAAGTTGGTCATATTGCTACTAGATGTCCTGATAAGAATGACAAAGATGAAAGAAGGGACAACAAATACAAAGACAGAAAGGATGACCGAGACTTCAGAAAGTATAATGATTACAAAGACAAAGGTAAGAAATCTTCCTATATAGTTGAAGAAGCTTCTGACAATGATATAGAAGTTGTTTATGTTGCTATGAAAGATGATTCTGATGATGATGGGAAAACTTCACTAATCTCTTATAAGAGTAAAGGTGACCATTGGATTATTGACAGTGGTTGTTCACATCACATGACTAGTGATAAAGATAAATTTGAAACCTTAGATCAGTGCAAAGGTGGTTATGTTAAATTCAGAAATGATACACCATGTCTTATCAAAGGGAAATGATCAATTCAATTGACTAACAAAATCAGATGTGATGATGTATATTGGGTTGATGATCTTAACTATAATTTACTGAGTGTTGCACAACTGAATACTTCTGACTACAAAATTGAGTTCCATCACAAGAAGGAAAAGATCTTTGATGCTATTGAAGAACTAGTTGGAAGTGGTGAGCAAACAAAAGGTAACTTGTTCTATCTAGATTTAGCTGAAGAGACATGCTTGTTTGCACAATACAATGATGTTTGGTTATGGCATAAAAGGTTGTGTCATGTAAACTTTGATAACTTGGTAAGCATAAGTAAACTGAAAAAGGTTAGAGGGTTGCTAAGTTAAAGAAACCTAAAAATGCTATGTGTTAGCAATGTCAACTAGGAAAAATGACTAAGTCTAGTTTCAAGAGTAAGACTCATACTTCAGAGGAAATTCTGGAATTAGTTCATACTGACCTCTGTGGTCCTATTGGAGAGAAAAGTTACTATGGAGCTAGATATTTCATTATGTTTGTTGATGATTATTCTAGGATGATGACTATAATGTTTCTTAAGGAAAAATCGGATGCATTCCAGTTATTTCAGTGGTACTTGGCAAAAGTTGAAAAGGAGACAGGTAAAAGTTTGAAATGTTTGAGATCTGACAGAGGAGGTGAGTTTACTTCCAATGAGTTTAGTAGTTTATGCAATGACCGAGGCATAAAAAGATAGATGTCTGCACCCAGGACACCACCACAAAATGGTATTGTTGAATGCAGAAACATATCTATCATGGACTGTGCAAGAACACTAATGATGGAGAAAAATGTTGCACATAAATAATGGAAAGAAGCTGTAAGTACTGCAGTCTATACCCTGAACAGAGTACAAGTCAAGAAAGGTACTAATGCTACACCTTATGAACTTTGGTATGGATATGCACCTAGTGCAAGATATTTCAAAGTTTTTGGAAGAAATTTTTTTATACTGAAGGACAACAGAAATGGAAAACTTGATGCTAAATGAGAGGAAGGTATATTCCTTAGATATTCAACTAAAATCAAAACATACAAGTGTTTGAATTCTAATACTAACAAAGTTGTGGAAAGTGCAAATGTTAGAATTGATGAATATGCAAAAAGACATGAAGCTGAAAGTACACAAGAACCTAAAAATTATAAGTCATTTGTCTATATAGATGAGGAATATTCTAATGCATTACCTGAACCTGTTAGTGAGGTTGTCAAGCAACAACTAACACCTACTAAGTCACAGAGTGGAGTTTCCGAGCAACATGAGGTGGATGTCGAGCTATTTGATGGAGAAGTCGAGTCACAGAATCAACCTACATTGAACAAGAATAATGAATCTGAAGCAAAACATGAACCTACTCTAGCAAAGTATGTGAGGAGGCACCACAATCCTGATCAAATCATTGGATCAAAGGATTCTACAGTTATGACACGAAGTAAGTTGAGAGATGGTACATGTCTGTTATGTGATTTTGAGCCTAAAACAGTAAAAGATGTTTTATAAAATGAAGATTGGATACAAGCCATGAATGAAGAAATTGAGCAAATTGAAAAGAACAAGACTTGGACACTGATGACATTATTTTTCCATTAGTATAATCAAAGAAAAAAATAGTTAGAACGCATTACTGGCAGACAGTAGGCATCACTGGCGAACCATAAGCAGTACCGGTGAAATGCAAGCATACCCGACAACACAAAGAATTTTTGAGAAAAATGCTAAGTATAAATGTGACAAGCTTCACCGGCAAATACAAGAATTACTGGCGAACACAAGCATTACCAGAAAACACAAGCATTACCAGAAACACAGTTTCTAGAATCAACCCGACAGGAACAGACAAGCATACCTGACGACATGTTCAAGAAGGAACACCGACGATCAAGAAAACCGACCATCAGAACCGATAGACAGATCAAGAACCCGCAAATTGTGGATCTGAGTTTTACACATCGATTAAAGTAATGTAAATCTATTTATAGAGTTTTATTTTTGTTTTAAATCATATTAGATGGTCATGCATGCTTTATGTAAATGCTTTAAAGCATCCTAACGGATCAAAAGCATATCTAACTACAGATCAAGATCAAGTTGTATATCTTGAATCTATAGTTAACGTGTAAATGCATGAATCAAGAATTGAGCCTAGATTAGTATAAATAGATGTTTGTACTGATTTGTAAGTACATGAATTCCTAATAATTTATTGCCACGAAGAGCATCTAAGGAGTAGAAGGTAGAATTCATGCAAAGAGAAGAAACATAATACATCAGTTAACAAGAACACACAGAGGCTACTGACGAGCAGATAAAGGTAATACTCAATTATGGAAGGATGATTAACAGTATTTTTGGAGCTTCATAGGATCTATTTTATCAGCAATTGAAGATTGCATTTATCATCAGATCAAAGACTTACGTAGTTGCATTCTAACAAGTGCATCGCATCTAAAATCCTTTTGTAGAAGGTGGACTTAACCGTCCTATGTAAATCTCTTAACAAAGTGCACACTTAACAGTGTTGCTAAAGCTTCAAACGAAGTAGATCTTAACAGGTCTCCACTGTAATACTCCTAACAGGGTAGGTCATCAAAAGTGACCAAATTGTAAGCCTTAACCATCTCTTCTTATCTGCAGATAGTGAAGTTTGTGGGTAACAATCCTCACCGCAGTTTTTACTTCCTTAACAGGAGTTTTCTGCGATACCATATCTTGTGTTATGTGTTATCAAATTTCATGTATGTTTCTTTTACTGTTACACATCAAATGGAATGTATGATATGATTTCATTTACATAAAGAAAGATGAACAGATA
>MU224452.1:81485-93756 GCA_018584345.1 Thuja plicata
TTGAATTAAGCATATTTTTTTGAACATGGAAATGTATCAACTGGGTGGGTTTCTTGCTTAGGTGTAGGCTCCTGCAATGAAGGTGGTCCGATAAAAATAGGAATATCAAATTTAGAAGACTCGAGAGGATCACCTTCCATAAAGCTTATAAATTTGTGCTCAAGAGTTGATTGTGCTTCTATTTTTTGTACTTGGGCAAGCATAAGTTGCATTTACTCTTCTTTCGAAGCTATCTCCCTATTAAGATTCTCCTCATATTGTATTTTTTGTGCCTCTAAAACTTTCTCTTGGAGATAAGCCTGATAATCCAACTCTTCTTTCTCATGGAGATAAGCTCAATAAGCCCTTCCATCCTGCTACAAATCTAGCTCTTTCTGCTTCTTGATATCATCATTCTCCTATTGAAGTCTTGCAATATACTTTTAATTTCACTAATCTCATAATTTTGGAGCTGATTAGAAGACTGGACAAGAATAGGTGGTTGGTAAGCATATTGAGTATGTTGATTCTTTTTTGTAACTAGACTAATTCAACTAAAACCAATTTTGTGGTTGCTTGGATATCGCTAATTAGGAGCCTCGTGGATAGTATTTTCATAACATGGTGGTGGATATACATATTGTCCATGAAAACTTGATATCTCTATTCATTCAAAGACCTGGAAATTATAATAAAAGATTGTTTTTAAAACATACCAGCAATTGTCTCTTCAAAACCATAAGATATTCTTTGTAGAATCACCAGATGTATATGGATCTTGCCTCCAAAAGCTTAAATAATTCATTTACACACCAAAAATCAGAAATGTACACAACAATCTAGACTAAAACAATCCAAAGTGTTCCACCGGGTATCCCAAAAACCATTGTCCCGAGGTTTGCACCCTGATGTTAAGTTAGAAGCTCAGTAATCCTATGAAACAGGGAATGATCTTCAAGCTTGTGGGTTGCCTATTGTGAAGATCAATCTCCAAATTATGGGTTGATTCCCTTATGATACCTCCTAAAGCTACTAGAATCTACTTGGGAAAAGGGTAGGGAAGTTTCTTTGAAATGAAACCTATCCTAGGAGGTGATGCACCAAATGTTCTGAGATCTTCTTTCTTTTACAAACTCACACTGTATTTCAATAAATAGGCCCTAGTCTTTCATAACTCAAGTAAGCATGTAATACATCAGTGTTTTGTTAAGAAAGGACTGGATTTAGAGCTTGCTTGAAGAAAAATAACCTTAATTTTTGTGTTTATTCAATACTGTTGTTTATGATAAAGTTTCAAAGTTAAACTTGTTGTTCAAGATCAATATCTACTAAAGCCTTGCAAATCTTTGTTGTTCTTTCTCAATACGAACATATTAGGGCTTACTGCACTCTACCTTTACTTTTAAACTCAAGTTCAAAACAACTCATAGTGAGTTAGAGTGTGATTAGAGATGGAAGACATTAAAATCATAGAGAACTTAACTTTTACTTCCCTCTAATGCCACTTTGGCAACTTCCCATGATTTTTCTCATTTTGACCAAGTCAAAAATTATGAATATTAAAGGAAATAGAATTGGGCATGAATGAGAATCCACCCTTTTTTGAAACTTGAAAACCCTTTTTAAAACATATTTAACATTTAATCCCCAACACTTTTTAGTCAAATTCCTAAAATGCTTTCAAGACCTAAGACTAATGGGAAAACACCTATTTTCACGAGGATGAAAAATAGGTAACAATTATATGAGCAAAGTTACAAAACTAATTCTTAAGATTTCAATTTTCAAGTTCAAGTTTAATGTCATCCTAACATTCCAACTAGTTGTTATGTATCAAATCAAGGTGTGAGATATTTTATTTAAGACCCTTGGACCTATTTTATCTAAAGGATAACCCTTATTCATTCTAGTTATGGATCACTCTAGATCTAGATTTTAGACCACATTATTGCTTGCATAGTTATTAAGGGGCACTTGTCAAAATACTTATAATACATCATCATCATTAGGGCACCTGATGCATGTTGTCTTTGATCACTTACAAAATCGTTTGAATCAAATAGATTTACAAGATTTGACATAAGAGAGGAAGCAGCCATACCACTCCTATACCCTTAAGCACACCAAATGAGTTTTTATGTTGGAGAAAATTCATATATTCAAGACAAAATAAAGGTAAATAACCAAAAAAATACAAAGAATAGATCCATTCTTGTGTGGTTGATCCTACAATTGTGAAATTGTCCCACAAGATAGACAATAAGTTTATCAATTCTAACATAAAAACTCATTTGGTGTAATATTCATTTTCTTAGAATATTAATACTTTGTTTAATAAAGTGACTTTACCTTGTGTCAAAATAAAATAAAATATTATAGGTCACTTTATGAGAAAAAAAGAAATTAATATTTAAAAAGAGTATATTCCAAAAAGTTTCATTCGATTATTAAAGGAGGTTGAGGAAAAGAAAGAAAATTCTTTCTGAGTTTGATAATTTTCTCTGTCGAGATTTGTATTTGTGGCCATATTTCTATCCACGTGACAAAAAATCCAATGGTTTCTTGACGAATAAAAACTCAAAAAGTAGTGCAATTCCAATCAAGGATTACAATGTGTTAGATATTTAAAAATTGAGAACAAAAACTCTTAAATTTTGTTTGAGTGATTTCAACCAAAAATTGTCATTGTGCTGAAAGTTAGGAAGTTGGAGAATGGGGTAAGTGAATATTTTTTAAATTTATTGTTTAAAAATTATTCAACATTTTGGAAGAAAATAATGAATTTTCCAGAGTGGTTATTTATTTAATTTCTATTATTTGAGACATATTTTGAAGAGAACCATTTGCCATATTTTTAAATGCTACTAGTCACTTAGCTCTAGATTGCTCCTTTGTCACGCCAAAAAGGTTCTACTACTTGGTGAAAGGAGGCTATGGAAGATCACGTAATAATTGCGGTTCCCACCTCCTCAAAGTCTAATTCAACCCAGGATGCTATTGTGCTCCCTAATTTGATTGTGGTTGTGTTGTTCCTAGATATATCTAATGTATCTTCTCTTGCTACTATCATGTCTTTAGCTGCACAAGTTGCTCCCCCCAACTACTGTCTTTGTCGATGGTTGATGACTCTTCTTTACCTCTTTTAACACCCCTCCTTCGATTGTGGTTGTGGATCCTCAAGTTGGGGGCTCACCTTTTACTTCCCCTAGTAACGGTATGTTGGTGAATAACATTGCATGGATAGTTGTTCATTAGAGGAAAGGTCCTCCTTTTCCCTTCGTTTGGATGTGGTGAAAGATATTTCTATTGTATAGAGTTGGGACCCTAGTGTCCCACTGGTTCCCAGCTTCGGTCAAAAGCTTCCTCTCTTTTCTTCTTCTTTTCCCCAATCTCACCTCTCATGAGATTTTCTCTTTTTACCTTGTTGGTTTTCTTGTCAAAGGTTCAGGCCTTTTCTCATGCTTATCTCATTAAAACATTTTCCATAAATGAAGGTGTTCTTTAGGTTATTTAGTTATTACTTGTGGAAGGAGGTTGTTGCAATTAGTGCAAAAGAGGTGTTTGAATAGTATTCAGATGATCAAAAATTAAAGGGGACAAAATATTATTAAGGATGAGTTTGAAATACCACCTGTGCTAAAAAGAGAATGAGAGTCATGGCCTTCATATACGCTATGAGTGAGCAATTAAACAAGGATCATATTATATTGAATATTAGGTATCCCACCATGGCTAAATTTGAATAATGAGAGTTGTACTCCTAGCTTGACCCTAAGAAAGGAAGTGATGCAAGTGACTGGCTTTAAAAGCCTTGCCTTATCCTGACACAACATAAAGTGCTTGGATAGTTGTTAGAGAAATATATTAAAACTAAATTATAATAGTTTTGGGTACGTGTCAAAGATTTGTAGATGTGTTGATTAAACCTGTTGGGGTCATTAATCTTCTCTAGTTGTTTTCAACAGTCTGAATTCAATATCAATAGTCTTAGTTTGTTGACAATGTAAGTTGCAAGTTTATAAAGAAGTTGTTGAGTGTTTTATATTTATAAATATGTCCTTTTGTTGATGAATAAAGCATGGAATGAGTCTTTTAGTTGTTGCCTTCTTTGTGGTTCTTCTTTGTTTATATGTCCACGTTCTTTATTCTTAATTTGATATCAAAACTATTGAATTGTTAAACTTTGTTTGAGGAGACCCTCCATGCTAGAGAAATGGGTCTTTTTTAGTGATATGTTCTTTGTCCTTTTTACTATGAGAGAAGATTTCCAATGCCACCCCATAGATGTTAGCAACAACTATTGATAAATGAGATTGTGAGGAAACTAATAAAGAATGTTACTGCCAAGAAATAGATTCTAAGTTGGAAAGAGATCCACCACCAAAGGAAGTTGTTCATAAATAAAGGAGTTGTTGCAAAAGAAGTTGTTGTAGATCTCAAATTAAAGCTGATTAGAGTCGAGAGCAGGAAATGTGTTTGCAAAGAGAAATTTTAAATCAAAATAAGCGTTGTGACGATTAAAGTGTTCTTGTAAGAATTTGAATCAAACATTGATATCATGTAAGAATTTGCCTAATGCAATGAAAGAATATATCAAGATCTGGAAGCTCAAAGAATAACACAAGTGAGAGAGAGAGAGAGAGAGAGAGAGAGAGATGATCCTTAATTGATTGAATTCAATAATGATTAATAAGACAATAAAGCCCAATGTGTACAATGTAGATGTGCCTAAATATATAGGCAAGACATGATAACTAGGAGATAAGCAAGAGATAATCTATCAACCACACTAAGTGGAATCACATGTCCACCAAAGGTGGATCATCCTCCAATGTACAATGAAGTATGTGCAACAATGTGAGGATGATAATGTGATAAGAGCACTACAGGTGGATCTCACACATAAAGTGGAATGAGATAACAACTATCACCACCTAAAATGGAATTCTCCCACCATGTGCTAAAATAGGATGCAAATTACTATGAAATACATTATCCTAAGTAGGCTTAAGTAAAGTGTAATTAGGAATATTTAATTACAACAACATCCCCCCTTAAGTACAACTTAGGGGAATGTACTTAAACTCACAATGCTACATGACAATGCAAGATGGGTCTCGGCTACTAGGTCATTTTAGGTACCCATGTACAATATGCAAGTGCAAAAGAAATGCAAACTCTCATAAAGCAGAGAAAAGGAGAAAACATAGTAGGACATGATATCCCCCCATAAGGAACAATGTCCTGAAAGAATGGTGAGTGCATGAAGGAAAAACATAGACCAATATCTACAAACAACATTTCTCCTCTTGGGAAGAAGATAAACCCAAGTACAAATGCGTGAATGCTTCCCATTGTGGATAGGAAGTAGGAAGGGGAACCCAAATGAACTATGAAAATGACGTCTCCACTAAATAGGAAGTAGGAAGACAAACAAAGTAGCCCCCCTGAACGTAGAAAGTACACCAATTTGGTAGATGCTCCTGGATCAATGTAGAAATTGCACCATGAAAACTGGACAACATTCCCCCCCCTTAGGAAGAAACAAAACCAAAGGTGTATGAATGAAGCCTCCCAATCTATAGAAAGAAACCTCAAAATGTATGATGTCTCTTAAAACTTAATAGGAGACTCCAACACATAAGCATGATCAACCTACTTCAAGCAATGTGACATGTCAAGTAAAGGTATAGACTCATGAAGGCCAATCTCCAAAGACTCGAATGCCTTCTCTGAAGTTAAAGAGACATCCTCCAACTATTGTAGCAAAGGATCCACAATCATGTCAACCTCGAAAGCATGATCTAGTGGAGGATAAAGAAGAGGGTTGGAGTGTTCCCTCGCAACAACTCAAGAAGGGTCATCTTCATCAAAGAGAAGTTGAATATCGTCAATAGTGTCTCCCAAATCTGCAATGCAGGACTCCACAAACAAACCTGCAATGTCTGTCAAGAAGTCATCCCATGGAACTGTGTCTAGAAGACAATGAATGTCATGTTGCACTAAATCACAAGAATCCATGGCTATAGGAGTACAAGCATCATCAAGAGCAACAATAGAAGTGATATCAATAGGAGAAGTAGGAGTTGCAAGTTAAGCCAATAAATCATCATAGCTCTCAAGTTGTGCAAGACATTCAATCTTCCATAAGGTATGCTCATCATATGGAATGTTATCTGCATCATCAAGTGAAATGAGACAATCTGCAACTGGATAATCTAGGAATGGAGGAACATGTGGATCTCCAAAGTGTTCCCAAATAATAGTCCATTGTGTGTGTGGGCACCTAATATCAGCAAGTTTGGATTTGACTTCGGGATAGAAAGATGTACTAAGGTTGTAAGCAATCAATCTTATGATATCCAAATTCCTTTCACACTTATGAATGAGTCCATAAATATTAGGCAAGGTTTTTTCCATCTAATATGTGATGATGCATTTTTCCCATGATGCATAATTATACCCAGTAAAAAATACATGATGATTTGTATATTACACGATTGCAACCATGATGCACTTCTCACATCACAAGATGAGATCAAAAAATCATGACAACCTTTGTTATATGCAAGGGCACGCAATTGAAATGAAGTTGAAGACTCCCTGCAGTATGTTGCGTGGCCAAAAATATGTGAATGTCGTGTATTGATATGGTGTGTGGCCGACGGTTGGCAGCCCGATCGTTGGATTTGGATTATGCCTAGGGAATATGCTCTGCACAATTTGATTCCTCTGCAAAAAATTTGAAAAAATAACAGAGAAAGGGGGCTGAAAACTCCATTTTTTCCCAAAAAAACTAATAATGACATGAAAAAACAACCAACCAAATCTGAAAATAGACATATTTTTCCCCCTTTTTCTTTTTTTATTAAAATTTCCCAAAAAAATTGTACCGCACTACAGATTGGGTCGTACAAGTTCAATTTGCAAAATAAATTTGCCACAAATTTTACTTTTGCCCAAAATAGACAAATTTATAGTCAAAATTTGTCAGAATGGCCACCTGGACGCAATGGTGAGGTCAAACCTTGCTCTAGACGCTCCTACAAGCTGTTGATACCCCAAATCTAAATCGTAGCCTTCCAATACATGAAGTAAAAAACTCTTCAATGGTTATGCAATGAACACTCCTATGGCTCTAATACCATGTAAGAATTTTGTATCAAGCGTTGATATCATGTAAGAATTTGCCTAATACAATGAAAAAATATGTCAAGATCTAAAAGCTCATAATATCACAAGAGAGATAGGCAAATGATATGATCCTTAATTGACTGGATTCAATAATGATCAATAATACAATAAAGCCCAATGTGTCTAATGTAGATGTGCCTGAATATTTAGGCAAGACATGATAACTAGAGGATAAACAAGAGTTAACCTATCAACCACTCTAGGTGGAATCACATGTCCACCAAAGGTGGATCATCCTCCATTATACAATGAAGTATGTGCAACAATGTGAGGATGACAATGTGATAAGAGCAATAAAGGTGGATCTCACACATAAAGTGGAATGCGATAACAATTATCACCACCTAAAGTGAAACTCTCCTACACCATGTGTTAAAATAGGATACAAACTCCTAGGTGTCTACAATGCAAACTACTATGTAATGCATTATCCCAAGTAAGCTTAAGTAAAGTGTAATTAGAAATATTTAATTACACTAACAGTTCTGAATTTGTGAAGTTGTTGCGTTTGGGTCGATTAGCTTAGCAATTACAATCTTTGTAAGCTTTGTGCAACTAACATTTTGGTTTGGTTGAGGCTTGTTATATCAAGTATACACATAAAACATTAGGGGATTGTTATAAGTTAGTTTTTAATTTCTAATGAGAAATCTCAAAGGGAAGGTTACAAAATCGATAAATATAGTTGTTGTTAAGGAACTATCAAATGTTGATAGTGATAACGATATCATTGAAGATGAAGAATTTGTCCTATCTTGAAGAGGCCAATATTTTGAAGACAAGGGAGGATGCAATAGAAGATATATAGATGTTCAATAGTCTGTAGTGCTTGTGGATCAAAGAAACTATACCTCATTGGGCTTATCAAAGATACATGTGAGGATTGATAACCGATAGTTTGAGACGTTGATAGTGATGATGTCATCATTTAAAGTGAGAATTTATTCTATTATGAAGTGGCCAATATTTTGAAGACGAGAGATGCAATAGATGATAGATGTTCAATAGTTTGTAGTGCTCGTAGATTGAAAAAACTATACCTCATTGAGGTTTTGAGAATACATGTGAGGATTGATGCCCAATAGTTCAAGGAAAATCTGAAATCTAAAAGTTGAACAGCATACCTTTGGGAGGGTGATGAAACACTTCATGTGCAAATGGTGTACACTAATGTTGTGAACTTGGATGACAAAAAAGTGACTATGCCTGTAATTGAGGAACAACTTGAAGACGTCGTACTAGTCCAAGAGCTGATTTCAAAGAACAACTTCTACATAATGTATTTCATTCTTTTTTTATGGTTTATGTTGCTCTTCAATTTGTTTTCACGATTATACTATGTAGAAATATGTTAGAAGTCCATCAAAGTATAAATTTACAAGAAAGAGAGTTAAATAATATTTCAAAATTGAATTATAATAGTATAACATACATGTCAATAAAATAATTGTAGAGATGTCGCATAAGTTTATAGCTGTGACTAGTCTTCTCCATTTGTTATCAATAGTCTCAGTTTGATGACAACAATTTTAATTTGCAGTATATATATATATATATATATATATATTTGGCTAGGTCTGTTTTGTTTGTCTGTTCATGTTATTTATTATTACTTATCACCGTACATAAAATATTTTATTTGTGGCGAAAAAGAACAAATCGGGGGTCTAGCTGCCACCCCCAAAACTTTAAGGATGGTCTTCAAGCCAAACGTAGGAAGAGGAGAGAAACTTTGGGTTAAAATTATAAAAAATTTGTATTATGTTTTTTTGGTCCACCATACGTTGGAACAAGGTACTGCAGATATAATTATTATTCAACATTGCTACCTATATGCTATATTTCCAATTCAAAGGGGGAGTCAGACTTCAAGAAAACCAAAAACAAAAAGGGAAACAAATGATATATGTTGATGCTGATTTTCTAGATCATTAGTTTTGTTTTTTCAAATGTTGTGATCAAAAGATATTGTCAAATAGGAATCTAAAGAAAAAGTTACAAAATGTTTAAGATCTTGACACTTTATTCTGAAAGACTATTTTGAACTTATAGACATTATTAAAATCTTTCATTCATTCATTCAATACTTCCACTACCATCTCCATTCTAACACCTAAAAAGGGAAAAAGGGCAAGCGGGTCTTGAGAGGTTTCAAGAATTTTATTCGTAAATTGTGACAGCAGCAGTACCACAACTTGGCCGCCGCTCGAAAGGGAATTTGTTTGGTTTTATGAAATCCACTTGTTAGGTCAATGCTGGTCAAGAGGGAACATACAGAAAAGTTTCATTGTCTTCTGCTAATCCTCCACTACACCATCCAGCTGTCCGCAAATAACAGGTTTTTATTATTTATTCATTACAATTTAATATTATTCAGTCAAAATGATTTTTATTTAAATTATGACATATGTTTTGAGAACTTTGTCCGATGAAAGTAAATCCTCGTCAATATTTATCCATTTGAGAATTACATTGGAAAGCAAAACAAAGAAAAATGGATAACTACATTGGAAGCAAAACAAAGAAATCGGATTATTTGGGAAAATAATATTTTGGGAATTGAAAAAAATTTGAGAGAGTATTTCATAGCATCACAAAATGAATCACTCTATTGCTAAGAAAGTATATTATACCACGGTAAAATGCAATATCGTAGACAGAATGGGAGAAGGATGGACATAGAAGTGCGATTGACAATTTGTACAACTTGGCATTTGACTACATTGTTCTTTCATGATCGTTTGTTCTAATAATCATATGAAAGTGCAACCTATCATGCTAATGTAATTTCAAACAAATGCCATAAATAACTCAAACTGCAGATCAAAATATCAACTTTGTGATAATACACATTTTTACTGATAAGGTATAGAATGACAAGTAACAAGCAATAAAGTTTGTCGACCCATTCTAAGACTAGCATAACTCTTAACTACTTTTATAGAGAATTTAATTAATTATAAGCAGTGTGATAATTCTACCACAGCAATTATCTATTCTAAGATTCCTGTGGGGTATCTGTAAATCTCCATGTCATATGACTCATGGAATCATAAGCTCGGATGCCAAAAACTTCATCTGCTGGTAATGAATCGGCAATTTCTTGCAAGTCCCTTTGTGAGAGTTTTATATTCAAGGAGCCAATATTCTCATCCAGGTTCTTAGTTTTAGTAGTTCCTACCAGAAGTCAATAGAAGAACATCACTGCATATACTAGCAACTATAATTTTTCAAGTCAAAACATTCCCTTTTGATGAAACACAGATATGGAAATGAGACTCACCAGGAATGGGAACAACATCATCACCTTGATGCAGGACCCATGCAAGAGCAAGCTGACCAGTTGTACACCCATACTTTTTGGCTAAATCTGCAATGCGGCTGTAGAGAACTTTGTTCTTCTCCAAATTTTCCCCTCTAAACCGCGCATGATTAATCTGGTCCATAGGCATGATATTAATTGAAATTTCAAATTGAGTGGAAAGAAAATATGTAAAAGGAATTCGATTTCCAGTCTTCAAGAATCTTGTACAAGATCAATCAGGGCAAAGAACATATTTACGGCCAGTTCCTAAATATAATTTGAAACATACCAATGAACTACTTTCTGGTAAGCTCTCCACAACTGCCTTTCCAGAGAAGAATCCACGACCAAGAGGACTGTATGGTACTATGCCAATACCTAACTCCCTGATGACAAACACGCACAGTTTATATTCTATCAGTGATGGGAACAAAAGATAAAAATAATGTCACAACATTTCCTTTGAAAAATTGAAATCTTTTTTCAAAACTTCATTCTAGCAATCTGTAGAACTAAATCCAACATGTTTAACAACCGTACGAGAAAGGAAAATAATCTTCTTAAAGAGTTTTCACCGTGAACAGTTTGGTATCATCTCACTGGTAAACATGACTAATAAAGTTTTTATATTAGGTTTCCAGATGCTTTTGTTTCCTGCATAATCATTTCTATTATTATGACTATTTTCAACATTTATATATCACACATTTTAACAATGACCTTGTGAAACATACCTAAGGGTTTTGGGCAAGACTTGGAAATGACAAATTTCACACCACAGGCTCATGGTCCATTCGCATTGCCTCTTAACAATTCGAACACCTGGCGGAAGAAGGGATCGAGTGTTGCCATATTAAAGATCCAAGCCTACCCTCCTCTCTCTACAAGTTCTGCCTCAATGTTTACTGGCCCTAACATTTTTCAAGTGGAAGGGTAACAGCTAACATGAACACACCACATTAGCTACATATGAGCCTTTTGCAGTGCTGGCGTAAACAGACTAAATGCAAACATCTAGATTAAACAGTTTTTCTTTCAAAAAATCTCTCATTTTTTACGAGTCTTAAAAGTTTGTTAGTTACATGTTAGATTGGAAGGTTGCAATTAGAACAGAAACAAGAACGACTTTTCTTTTGTAGGAGTTGAAAAGAGTGTGATGCAAAACAAAAAAAACATGCTTCCATCAAAATAATCGATGTCATCATCGAATTTCCATGGGGCATTCAATTGGTATCATAGTGAGCCCAAGGCATTGCTCAAAAGCATGTGTCATAAGGCATATGAAGAAGACATAACCGCTTGTTTCTTTGCCTTAGATGCTTTCACCTCCTTCATTTCTGTCATCCAATTATTCATGTACTCTGATTCCATTCATTCAGAGTATCACTGACCTTATTCACATTTTGTCTTCATTGATGATCTCTTAGCTAGCATCACTCAGAGACTGGTGGCTCACATTAGGAACCCTGTGGTTATTGTTTACATTCCACTAACAACCATGGAAAAGGACAAAGAGCTAGTTGCAATGGTCAAGGTGCAGACGAACACCACTACAACCTAAAAGAGTGCAGAGGCTACTAGGGTGGAAACGCCTGAAAGAAGATGAGCAGAGGTAAAGGGAGAAGCTCGTACTGTAGACATATTGATATAACCAACCAATCTTGAAACTTTAAAAAGCTACCCACTTTTCAAAAAGATGTTCAAGAGGAGACTAAGAATCCCAATCATAATTTTCAGCATCAAAGCCAAAGCTTCTCAAGGGAACATTCTAATAAAGATTGCAAGCTTCATCAA
>MU224452.1:128218-140853 GCA_018584345.1 Thuja plicata
TAAATTGTTAAAATCTCTAAATTTTAAGGGTTTTTTAAATTTGCCGATTCATGGGCGATTCGATTCCAATTCATGGGCGATTCGCGATTCGATTCGGCCTTGCCAATTCCGAGACGATTCCGATTCTTGTTTCTTTGCTATATATACATAATAATATCAATCAAATTATAATATATAAAATTGAATTGATTAAAGTATCGATTATGCTGAGTCAATTATATATATCGACTGATTAATATATATACCAAATTGCATATAGTATCAATGAACAAGCATGGATAATTAGTATCGATGTTTACATAGTAATAAGTAGTAGTTTACTAGTAAACACCGATACTAAGTATCGTGTTTTGTATTGATAATGAATACCGATTACTAAGTATCGGTTATGTATTGGTAGTAATACCGATTACTAAGCATCAGTCTATGCACCGTTAATAATACCGATTCATATATCGGTTTATGCATGTTTATGCACAGCAGTTTTGTTTAATACCAATATTATCGGTTTGTGTTATGAAGGAGCACGTCTCTTCATAGGCATGCCTTCTCTTCACTATATATATATATATATATATATGAGAGGCATATCGAGAACAATCAAGTACAGTAATTTGAAAGTGCAAGATAACAATTGATATGTTCTCTCATTAATATATATATATATATATATATATATATGTATTTATTCAGAATATAATTGTTTGACAATATATATATATATATATAAAGTATTTCAATCATTATTAAATTGTGAGAAATAACATAATTAAAATTAAAATTCCTTCTACACTCAAATCTGATCGAAATTTAACATGCATTAATTGTAGATTCTCTTTCTCTGCCCTAACCCTAATTAGGGCTAAGGTGGCACAATATAGGTCATCGGTATCTTGAGATTGTTGTTATGAGCTACCAAGATAATAGAGTTTTCATTGTTGGTTTCATGGTGATTACTTGATGTATTTTGGTGCTTGCATGGTTTTGTCGTTCCCTTACTTAGAGTAAAATAGATTTGCTAGATAAAGTGCTTTGATTTAAATGGAGAAATGTAATGGTGTCTGATGAATTTCCTTGGCTCATACTTTTGGTATTTGCTGATTATAAATTGTCGTGTGAAGTTAGCGTAAGCCCCCCTTTATATGGATGCTTAGCTTCCATTACTGTATTCATTGTTCAAAATGTTGGTGAATATGTGTGATGTGAAAAATCTTTGCATAACCCTTAGAAGATTGCACCATTTCTTACGGAGTTGTAGTTGATCTTGGCAAAGCAGAGCTTGGTTATTGGGAGTTTGTCCACTGGAGCACTATCTATTGATATCATTGCCCTTAGGAGTAGATTTAGATCCTTCTAACCCTTTCCCCTTTAATTTCAATTCATTTCAGTTGTCATTCGAAGAAGAAGCGTCATGAGATTGCAATATCCGATGAAGGAGTTCCAGTTAACATTGCAGAAGAAGTGAAGAACAATTTAAACGTAAGTCCCTTTGTGATACCAGCATATCACATCAACCATTGAGCTTATCCACAAGTCGAGACTTGACAGTAAAGAACCTTGGAGTCACTTGTGTAATCATTCGCAATCTTAGCATACACGGGATTTTGCTCAAGAGAGGATAAGATACCTTGGTATTTTATTCTGTTGGTGGTGGGTCATAAAACGCACATCAACAGTAATTGGCGCTAGAAGAAGGGTATGAATATCAAATTGTTCATTTCACAATCAGAACCATCAAGTGAAGAAATTCCATCGGCTGGAACTTGTATGAGCTTTCAAACGTCAAATTAGAGATATGTTGGATCTCTCAAAAGTATAAAAAAAAAACCAAAAAAAGTGAAGAATCCAAAAGCCAAAAAAATCAAAAAGCGGAAAATCAAAAAAAAAATCTCGACGAAGGAGCAATCGTTTCATATATCTTGCCATTAAGATAGTCTCCTAGTAGATATAGTTCAAATTCAAGAGGATTTGAACGCACAGTTGCACCCCAGGAATTTGTCTTAGTTTGCCATACCAGGGAGGTGTCGGATTCATGAGACTACAAAGCATGAGAAGATGAATTGCTTGACCTTCTTGTTGAGGATAGAGCTAGTGTTGCAAGAGAAGATTTTCTTTTGGGATGTTCCAAAGCCGGAATTGTGCATAAGGCCCGATGATGATTACAAAGGAAATGATCCTTTCTCAAGGTTCAAGTTGAGAATTCAGAATCAGATTGAGATTGGTAGTATACGACTCGAAGGCGTGTTGCTTCCCCGTTGGTGTCGGATTCACAATACACCTCACTCAGAATTCACTTGTCTAATTTGAGGAGAAGCCATCAATCAAGTTAGATGTCAGCTCAGACTATTAGAATAACCATGGAAATGCATCCGAAACGAGCATCTCAATCCTGCAACAAAAGAACTAAGCATTGCAACATCATCAAGTTGTAGAGGAAGAAAATTAGAAGCTAGTACAACTGGATCAAGCATTCAAGCGGATGAAGATTGTTCCCACATCACACTTGAAGAAGTTGTTGGAGCAACGATCAAAGATGCCATAGAAGACCTTCAAAAAATGATAAGTCATATTCAACACTTGGAAGTATCAGCTCATGAGGATCAAATGATTGTTGCAAGTGAAGAAAGACGACCACTGGATAGAGAAAATTGTTTAGTGCCTCTCATGAAGGAGAAAATTTTGATCAACAAGAAGATTATCCAAAAGAAGAAATCCTTGGCAAGGAAGTGCATTCATATATTGTTAAGATGATGAAATTATTGAGTGTCTTGGGACAAGATGAAATATTAGATTATCGAATGGCCACCACGATGCAAGTAGAATTGGACAACCAATTCGAATTGGTGCTAGATCCACTACTCAAGATCCAATAAGAGCTTTTAGAAGAGATTCCACAAGTAGAAATACTAGGTTATGAGTGAATGGCTATAATAGAAGCAGAATATGAAGAGCAAATCAAGTTGGTGCTATGCCCATCATTAAAGCACTAAAGATACAAGAAGAACTAGTAGGTGAAATGTTCCATATTTCCAAATTTCCAGTTGAATCCGATTCACATCACAACAAGCCCGATATGGAATGTGAAGATGATCAGCATATTTCAAGTGCGTGTGGGATGGTACATCACCAGCTTCGTCCTCCAGATGCAATATATGACAACGCGCAGGAATCGTTGCTCAGGAACGAAGATGGCCAGGTTGTCTCTTTCCTTACTCTTGATTTTGAATGTTATGAATTTGATTACAGAAATTTAGGAAGAACAACTTGTTTATGGATTAATCATGGTCCAGAGGAGTTATCCCAATTGCTAATCTTTTCCTGAGGATTTGACTAAGTTTGAGATTTGTGCTGTGAAGGATTACTTTTCAGAGTTTAACGATAAATTTGCGAGAATTCGAACTATAACCAGTACCATGTTGCTCCTGCACATCTTGAGGAATCATGTTAGGAGTTGTGTATATTTTGGTTTTTTGAGTTTCGTCCCTTCAAAGTTTTTGTTTTGTTAGTGTAGGTTTCCTATTAGTTTTGGTTTGCTTTAGAGGGTTCCCATTTTGTGAGAAAGGTGGTGCAGCTTAAGAACACTCTAGCACCTGTACTTAGTTATGTTCCGTCCATTTCTTGGATAACTATTTGTGAAGTGCTTTAGAATCCAAGGTTGTTCTTTTTCAACTTTATCATTTGGTTAGGACGTGTCCTCGACTTGGAAGTTTAATCATTTATTATGTCTTAACATCAGGATTCCATGATTACTATATCTTTTCACACCGAATCAATTGCTCTAAATCATTTAGGGTTCTCTAGGAGAGGTCATGGCTTGTGAAAATTTTAAATCTTGCTTCAGTGCCACTATAATTTCCCTAACCCATAGTGAGCTTCATTTCTCATGACCCAGGTAAAAGGAAAAGAATGCAGTATAAAAAGGAAAGATTCATGATAGGAAAGTGAGTTGGTTTGGGTAGTGGGTTTGCTCCCCATTGATCCTGAATTCGGCTCTTGAACCTTGATATTTAAAAGAAAAATGAGATAAAAGATCAAGTAATTGGCTTTGGGGGTGCACGGATATCTCTACAGGTGTTCGGAAGAATAATTCGCTAGAAGTAGAGCAATGTCTGTGGTATTACAGCGACAACCTCATTAGGGCTATGGACGTCTGACTGGCAGCAAGGCAATGTCCAAGATGCTTTTAGAGTTAACAAGGATATATAACTTGTCATGGCTAATTTCAGGGATTCTGAGTGTTCTTGTTGAGCGTGAATTAATGCATTTGCACACACCTAGGTAATCACGGATTAAGAGGTTCTGATCCAATATTTGATTTTTCTCCCTTTTTGAGTCTTCTTCCTAGTCTATTGGTACGTTGGAAGAAATTTTCCGAAGATTTCGAGTATGGAGCAATTTTTATCCTTGAAATGTTCAAGAACATTTATTTGAATTGGTGCTAGATGTTGTGACCTTTTCACACATCGCCACATTGCAAATGGGGACCCCCTCTTTTGTTGTTGGGCTTGTCTTTTTGGCTTTCATTCTTGGTAGTTTTTGGCTCAATCCCCTAAGGTTCCCTGTGTTTCGAATGAGAATTGGTAAAATTGGCCAAGTCTAGAAAAGTGTTGTCCACCTGGGTCCTGGGTCTGAGAATGGAAACTGTGTTTGTTTGTGAATTAGGTCAAGTGTGAATGAGAATTGATCTTTCACAAAGAATGTCAGTGAAATTTTGAACGCCTTGACACTTGCTATTTTTTGAAATTTCTATTTTACTGTCTACTTTTAGTAAGTTTCACTACGTCCCAAAATGGCCTTGTTTTGAGTTTGGAAGTACTTACTATTTTTAGCGCTGTCCATATTTTGTAAGTCTATTTTTAGTAAATTTCAATGCCTCCCAGATTGGCCTTATGTTGACTTTCAAATAACTTACTATTTTTAGAAAGTCTATTTTTGGCTGGTCTATTTTGGCAACAAGTGAGCTATGCCTGATAAAGAGACAAAAGGGTATCCAATTCTATATCTCGAAGAATGAGCAAGCGAGGCAGTCAATCAGAAAATGGTTAAGTCTGGAAACACCCTTGAAATATTCAAAAGTGGAAAGGCATAGAAAACATCAGAAAAATGGTTAAGTTTGAAGAACATCATTAAAAAAAATATACAGAGAAAAGGAAAAGAGATGAAATTCTAATAAGTCAAGGAATTTCATTGAGCAAAAGAAATCCCTCCACCAGGCTCCAAAAGCGTAGAAGGTAAATTCCACTAAGTCAAGGAATTTTCTTGAATTGTAAAAAACATTTCTCCTCCATGGAAGAAAAAATGGTTGTGTTGGAAAATTTCTCTTTCATGGAAGAAAAAATGATTGTGTTGGAAAATTTCTCCTTCGTGGAAGAAAAAATGGCTAAGTGTTGGAAAATTTCTCCTCCATGGAAGAAGTTGCAAGGAAAGATGAAAAAATGGCTGAGTGTTGGAAAATTTCTCCTCCATGGAAAAAATAGCAAGGAAAGATGGAAAAATAATGAAGTGTTGGAAAATTTCTGTCCATGGAAGAAATTGCAAGGAATAGATAAAACTTGGCTAGTATGAAAATTCCCTCTCCAGATCCCAAATTTCACCCTCTTCAAGTGTGCGCCCATGGGCTGAGAAATGTTGATGAAGACAAACACCAAAAAGGGAATTCTTTGAAAATAAAAGAAAAAGCGGGACAATGAATTTAAAACATGATAAGGAAGAATGTGCACAAATGTTGAAGAGAGAGAAGCAGAAGGTGCAAGAATTTTGAAGAGAGAAAGTTTCTTTCTCGAGAAAGAAGTTTCAAGTTACCATGAGTTTAAATTCCAAGTTTGGAATGAAATGTAAAATGCCTTCTATTTTAATTCCTTGCATGATTCTAATGTCAACTATTTTGTTTTGCAAGAGGAAGAATTCTAGTTCTAGATGTTCATGGAAAAAATTGAAGTGTCATAGTTCCAGTTCCAGTGTTGAAGGCGTCCAAGTATCAAGCGATCTAGTTATTCAAGGTTTTGTGGCATCTCCGAGTTGTATATGTGGCAATCATAGAGTATTTTGGTAGGACACGCTTCCCTCAAAAACACGGCCATGTGGCTCCCAGGCTGACCCAGACTCCAGCCCCGTCATCCAGCACGATCCAATCAAACCAAGACACGTGTGTGCCCTATCACCTGTCTTGCAAAGTCAGCACTAAATCATCAGGTGACATCTGATTCCACAGTGTTGAAATTTGAAAAAAATTTGGATGTCATTTTTTAAGATTTTTGTTTTGAGGTGACGTCCCCATGGCCATCAAATTTATGCTACCTTGTTTTCTTTTACTGTCAAACTAAATTTGATGCCCGTCTAAACGTCAAATCTGGGCATTATTCTTTTCCTATGACGACCATTTGACCGTCAAATTTAAGCTCCCATGTTGATGATGTCAACAATATTTTGAAATCTTGGACCCCCTCACTATTGGCATTTATGAATTTGGAGGCGATTTTCAAACCCCTATAACTTTGTCATTTTGAGGCCTATTTTTAAGCAATTTTTTTTTATTTGGGACAGAATCTCGTGCTCTTCAATGTTGTGCAAGTATTTTTTTATTTTGATGGACAAATTTTTCATAATTTGCAGTTTTTCATGACTATTCCTGTCCAATCCCTGATTTTGCAACTTCGGAGGCTCCATTTAGGCTCATATGGACACATTTTAAGGTGTCATTTTTTTTAAAGTGCATGATTTTTCGTCTACTTTTCAGATTTGTTATCAGATTGTAGCTATTATAAGTGGACGTATCACTTTCAGCAATTGGTCTTTTTTGGCCTATTTTTGGCACTTGTAACTGATTAGATCCTTGAGAGATCTTGTGTCTTATTTGGTTGAGTTTGTTATAGCTTCATATTTGCTGTTGTAATCATCAAAATCAAAAGTCCACTTTGGTCCATTTTGGCAAGTGGCAATTATACACGCACTATATATAGTGTCAAAATCATCTATTTTGGGGGGGGTTCTTTGATTGAGTGCATTTTGGGGGGTGTAATGTTCCTTTTTTATCTCATTTTGTAATTTGAGAAGTGCATGATTGATGTAATCATGGGGTGATACGATAAACATCCTGCTGTCATACATTTTACTCGGGATAATTATGAGTCATGGGCAAAATGAATCATCACATATTTTAGATGGCTTAATCTCTTACCTCATCTTTATGGACTCCTTCCTAAGACAAAGTCCAATTTTGAAAAAATTGTTTGGTGTAAAAAGAATGATTGTATTAGAGGATTGATTGGTTGGAGCATTGGTTCATGTTTCTATGATGAGATCCGACCCCAGCTTGATTGTAAACATGGCCCATGGCCCATGCACACTTTAATCTATTGTTTGGGAGCATTTTGGAGATCCACATGTTCCTCCTTTCCCAGTTGATCCTATTGCAGATTGCCTCATTCCACTTGATGATAATACCTTAGAGTGGATTAGAAGATTAGCAGAACTTGAGAGCTATGATGATTTATTGGCTCAACCTGCAGCTCCTACTTCTCTTATTATGAGATCATTTCTACTGTTGCTCTTGATGATGCTTGTACTCCTATAGCCATGGATGCTAGTGATTTAGTGCAGCAGGGTATTTCTTGTCTTCCAGACTTAGCTCCATGGGATGACTTCTTGACAGACATTGCAGGTTTGTTTGTGGAGTCCTACATTGAGGATTTGGGAGACATCATTGATGACATTCATCTTCTCTTTGATGAGGATGATCCTTCTTCAGTTGTTGCGAGGGAACACTCTAACCCTCATCTTCACTCTCCACTTGATCCTTCTTTCGAGTTTGACATGATTATGGATCCTTTGATACTGCAGTTGGAGGAGGTCTCTTTATCTTCAGAGAAGACATTTGAGTCTTTGGAGATTGGCTTTCGTGAGCCTCAAACTTCACTTGATATGACACATTACATGGTTCAGATTAATCATACTCGTGTGTTCTGAGACATCATATATTTTGAGGGTTCTTCCTACAGATTGGGGAGGATTCATTGATACACCTATGGCATTGTTTCTTCTTAAAAGAAAGTACATTCAGTTTTCATGGTGCAGTTTCTACATTGATCCTGGAGCATCTACCATTGGTGTACCTTCTACATTGAAGGGGGGCTACTTTGTCTCTCTTCCTACTTCCTATTTTGAGGAGACATCTTTGTCTTTGAAGCTTGTTCACAATCAATTACCATTAGTTCCTTGCTTGTCACCTTCTATTGGGTATGTTTCTGATTGGTTCGGGGCATCTTCATCAACCAAGGACATGGTGACACATGAGCATACTTCAGAGACATCATACGTTATTTGGATTCCCCTTCCTTCTTCCTATCCAGAATGGGAAGCCTTCTTGCATCTATGCTTGGTCTATCTTCTTCCTAAGGGGAGAAATGTTGTTTGTAGGCATTGGATTATCTTTTGTCTTCAAACACTCGCCATCTTTGCAAGAGATTATTCACAATGGGGGGGATATCATGTCTTCTTGTTTCCTTCCTATGGGAGGATACTTGATTGTATATACATAATGTATGTCGTAATGGGGGGGATCTTTATTACTTCATCCATCCATGCATCTTGTTTGTTTTCATCTCTCTTTTTGGGGGAGGTTTTTTCCCATGAGGTTTTCCCTCTTACTCTACTTTATGAGAGATTGCATTTGCATATTGTACATGGGTACCTAACATGGCCTAGTAGTCGGGACCCATCTTACATTGTCATCTAGCATTGTGAGTTTAAGTGCATTCCCCTAAGTTGCACTTAAGGGAGGGTGTTGGTGTAATTAAATATTCTTAATTACACTTTACTTAAGCTTACATAGGATAATGCATTGCATAGTAGTTTGCATTGTAGACACCTAGGAGTTTGCATCTCATTTTAGCACATGGTGTAGGAGAATTCCGCTTTAGGTGGTGATAGTTGTTATCTCATTCCACTTTATGTGTGAGATCTACCTTTAGTGCTCTTATCACATTATCATCCTCTCATTGTTGCACATGTTTGCACATAATTCATTATACAATGGAGAATGATCCACCTTTGGTGTACATGTGATTCCACCTAGTGTGGTTGATAGGTTATCACTTGCTTATCTCCTAGTTATCATGCATTGCCTATATATTCAAAAAATCTACATTGTATTCGATTGGGCTTTATTGTATTATTGATCATTATTGAATTCAATCAATTAAGGATCATATCATTTGCCTATCTCTCTAGTGCTATCTATTGAGCCTCTAGATCTTGACATTTTCATTCATTGCATTAGGTAAATTCTTACAAGATATCAACACTTGATTCAAAATTCTTACAAAAGGGAACATTATAGTGATGAGGCTTCTACCTATTGTGAGGTTTTCACACCATCGTCCCATTGCCAATGGGGACCCCATCTTTTTGCTTTAGCAACTAGTAGCTTGGTAGTCTTAGTGGCAATATAGCAACTTTTTGATGTATTAGATGTCTATGTCTTAGGTGCAAGTTTGACGTAATGAGTTGTCTTGGATGTAACTCAAAGCTTATATGAAATGGAGAATTTTCAATTGTAAGTCACGATCTACACTGTGGTTTGAAATTTGATCTTTAAATGGAATTGAGCTTGATGAAATCTGAATTGAACGTGTCAAATTTTCAACATTTAGTAAAATTTCCAAGTGAGTCCAACTTTGGAGCCCAAGCACTTGCTCATTTTCGCCTAGCACCTTGGGGTGTCCGCCTAACTCATTGAAAAGTTTTTAAAATGTATTGAGCCCCAAAACAAGGCAATTTCCAGAAGTGCAAAGTCGTTGCGCCTGAGACATGATCAATTTCACTCTATGCTAAGTACCTGTGCCCAACAACAAGTTGATTTCCACCCTCATATTTTGCCTTGCGCCCAAGACATGAACAAATCCCGCCCAAGTCTCCTAACCAGAAATTGACATCTCCGGCCAAAAAACTTAGGGAAAAATACGTTAAAAGGCAAAAAAAGGAAGGCAAATAAATAAAATAAGCCTGCATAAATGTTTCATGCTGATATTTTGGATGATACAAAAATCCATGCAAAGTTATAGTGAACAGATCTATTGATAGTGTAGATCTTTTTGAGAGGGACATAAACAATTGTATGACTAATTTCCTATCATTGTAATGGTCTAAAGAGAAATTGCCATTATTCTTTATTGTTCTTATATGAATGATTTACTATTCTTGTTTTCAAAGTTCTTTGTCATGACATTTTCTATAAATTATTAAATTATATTAAAAAATGACGTCTCCATGTACCCTTATTTCCTATTTTTTGAGAATTAGACAAAGTGGTACCTTTACAATCCTAAAAAGTTAACACCCATAATTGGATGCTCAGTTGGGCCCCATTTTGGCGATTTCAAGGTTTCATGTCCGTTATGCTTGATTCGGCTACCTATTTCCCCCTGATTTGGCATCTACCCTATGTTCTCGGCTTCCCATTTGAATTTTGGTGCTTTTTCCTAAGAACAAAATGCTCTGGGCATTTTGTTCCCTGAGGATTGGGCCCAAATTTGAACCAGAGCCCCATTGCAGTGTTTCAGTAGGAAATTAGATCCCGTGGTCGGTCTGGCTTAATCTTGAATCCAAAAATGTGTGATGAGGTATATAAACACCCTATCTCTCCTCATTTTGGTAACTACAATTAATATCCATTATTGAGAACCATAACCAAGATTTTGCATTCAAGCATTCAAGCAACCAAGTGAATTCAAGATTTGAAGGCAAGCATCCAAGATTTAGTCTCTCTCCAGGCATCCAAGGCAATTTGAAGGCAATCTTCTCCATTGAAGCAAGCTTCTCTCCCATGATGGCCAAGTAGAGGAGTTGTCAAGAAAGCAAGAAGATCCTTTGTCCATTCTCATCCATTCTTTCATAGCAAGTGTTCAGTCAAGCATAACAACATTGAAGATCTAAGAGTGGCGTTCACAAATCCATGCGTTTGTGAAGCCATCTTTGATTTCTTTTTACATTCCAAGGTTAACAAAGCAATATTCAAGCATCTTCATGAATATGTGCGATCTCAATATCCGTTCATGAAGGTATTGGCAAGGTAGATCTAATATTTACCTTCAATATTTACTTTCCTTTATGCAAATCTTATTTCATTTGCACTGATGATTCCTATACAAGGGTTTGACCAAGGCAAACCCCTTTCCACAACCTTTTCCCTGTTTTTCTGAGTGCAAGTACAGGTAGTGCAGTTGTCAGAACTTTTTCGGAGAGATTGGGATCTACTAGACTGTCAATCAAAATTCTGGGCAGATTACCAGGGAACAGAAAGCTCCAGGCTTCTTGTTCCCGGGAACAAAATACCCGGGGCTTTTTTATCCTATCAAAGCACCTTCACATTTGGTCTATAGGTCAATACAGTTCCAGAGTTTTCGTTTCTGGTCACTGCGAGTTCCTATCTATTTTTGTCAATCTGTATTTTCCCAAAACTGCTTAATTTAGCTTACTTTAGTCATTTATCTTGCATCATTAGATTAATTCCCCAAATCCATTTCATTCTTAATCATAACAGTGAAGGATCATTGCACTCACTTAGCGCTTAAGTCCTACTTGAGCCTATTGGGTCATCTTCCTTCCGATTGTGCATTGAGAAAAGGTGGACAAAACCCTTGCATATATCCTATTTCCCTTTTCTTACTGTACAGTATCGGCACTAGTCTCCAGTATCCCCATCTCCTAGTGTCTATGCTTAAGAGATATAGATGTAATGCTCATTGGGGGTTGCTTATGGTGGTTTGTTTAGTTGTAGTTGTACGCTGATTTGATGTAACGTTTCTCCCTTAATCATGATGATTTCCTTGGAATGGGCGTATATACCATATATGTTGTTTTTGCTCAATGTCACAATAATTTGTATTTTTACCCCCTCTTGTTGGTTGGGGTTGAGGGGTGGCATGGTGTTGATAGGGTTGATCGCTTCTTACTTACTACTTGTCAACTTTGGTCTCTATTTTGTTTCACTTGGCATGACCTATATATATCGTTGTGATTGGATGCTCATGTGAGCTATATTTGTATATTGTTTCCAATATTATATAAGATGAAATAAAATTAAATATGCCCAAAAACAATGTTGCTTCATGCATAGTACATAGGTACAATGACTAATAAGTGCAGAAGTCTAAGTTATTTGACTGATAAGTCGATTTTCAAAAACCAATCCACTTCCTCTTCCTCTTATTCTCTTCTCTTTTGGTGAATACAAAACAGTAAAGGATGTGGATCCTAAGAGTTGTTTCCTTCAAGGTTTTATTTATTTTAGAATGGCTCTAATTTTTTTTTGTTTTTTGTTAAATTGTGATCAGATTAGGAATAGAGGAAATTTTAAATTTTCTAACTTGTTTCCTTGATGTGTGTAATGGAACTATAATGTACTTAAGTTAGAATTATATTCTAACTCCTTTTTCTTTATGAGATTGTCTATGTAATGATGATGCAGATCTAAGAGAAAACAAAGAACTTCAAATACAATGATGATATATTTCTTTTACTTGAGAAGACTTGATATGAATCTCTATTTGTAACTTGTAATAACACTTGTAGATTTCTGTGTGTTCCAAGTTACTCTTTCAATGAGTATATATATAACATAATGGTACATGTCTCTA
>MU224452.1:181799-197395 GCA_018584345.1 Thuja plicata
TTGTTAGTAATAACTGAGAGGGGGGGGGGGGGGTGAATCATTGGCCTCAAAAATTAATCCTTAAATCAACCCTTTAAAACTTATTACCACTTTTAAGCCTCTAGTTATATCCATTCCTATAAGATGAATGCCTTGAAATACTTATAACCAATTACTACTTGTCGAAATGCTTTGTAAAACCT
This sequence comes from Thuja plicata, assembly GCA_018584345.1. Taxonomy (NCBI): domain Eukaryota; kingdom Viridiplantae; phylum Streptophyta; class Pinopsida; order Cupressales; family Cupressaceae; genus Thuja; species Thuja plicata. The sequence goes on from MU224452.1 coordinate 181,982, forward strand.
TCTTCTGTATGTTTACCGATAAGCAGTCTTCTATTACCGAAACACAGTAAATAGCTAGAGTATACCGATCAATCCAGAATAGCATATGTGAAATGTAAGATAGTAAAGTAATGAAACATAAACACATAACACATAATACATGGATTTTTAATGTGGAAACCCCGTTAAGGGAAAAACCACTGGGACTGGTACCCCAAATTTTCACTCTTCTAAAGTGAGCTCGACTAAGAGCCAACCCTGTTAAAGGTTACAAACACATTGTTAGATGTCACCTTGTTAGAGGATTTAAAAGATAGTTTGTCACCTAGTATCTGGCATCTAATGCTACCATCCTTGATCAAACATTCACTTGGCCTGTCAATAGGTATCGAGCATATCCAATGCTACTTTCTATGATCAAACTTTTTGATACTCCTTGGGATGTATCTCAATTACAAAAGACTTTTAAGTCCTGCTCGGTTAAGAGACTTGATGCTTCAATGGTTAAATTGAAACATTAAAGTGATATGTTCACACATACAACTTGAATTATAGATTTTCAAATCTATTGTAAGTGCATTACCTCTCTGATCAATATAATCAATTTAATATCTTTGCTCCACACTGTTCTTCTCAGTGATGCTTCTTTACTGTTCGTCGGTGTCTATAGAATCTAGCTCTTTCCTTAGCTTGTTGATCAGGTTTGAATGAAGACTTTCTTCTCCTTTAGAATCTCTTCAGCATCTTCTTTCTCTTCTCTTGTTGACCCCACACCCATAATGAATTGGGTTTGTCTCTTTATAGACATGATTCACCGTTTCTTGGCTTTCTTGGTTCTTGGCGTGATCCACAATTCTCGCCAATTAGATTTAAAGCAAACTCCAGTTGTATCTCGTAGAGATCTTCTTGCCAATTGGACAAAGCAACTTTAAATCCTTTACTTATCCTCGACTTTATCTGGATGATTAAAACAATGATAAGTATCAGTTAAGTCTATTTTTAGCTCTTGACAGCTAAGCATTTTGTCATTTATGAACTCTTTGTTTTTGTAGGTCAACACTTCAGTTAGTCGTCGATGATAACGGACTGTTCTATCAGTGTGACTTTAGTTGTCTTTGGGATCTCCGTTCGTTGGGCAACACTGTAATTCTCTCCATCGGGTTACTCTGTGCTTTGCTCGTCAGGTAACACTGTGACTTTGCTTGTCAGTAATGCTATGCATTTTCTTGTTGGGTAACACTGTGACTTTTCTATTTTACTTTGTCCATCGGTGTGCTCTCCGTCAGTGTATACAATCACTTTGTGAATACTTGACTTATATGCATTACTGAAAGCATATCCTTTGATTCATCGATTCTTTGAAGTCTTTAGCAGTATTTCCATGACCATACAAATTATATCAAGTTGACATCAATGACAATATAATACATTAACTGATTTAATGTCTTGCACTAACTTTCTATGTCTCGGTGAATATCAACTTAATGTCTTCAAACATTCAATCAGTTATAGTTCATCATACCCTATAGTAACAGTGATAATTCTAAAAATAATTCCCTTGGTATCCTTATTTATATCAAGTCCAAAGGATGCGAACAAGCTTTAGATCAATACGTTTGTTCATAACTAATACCTAATCCTAGGATCAACAACTGAATAGTTATAATTACATCTCAAGAATGATTAGTCATCCTTGTCTAAAACTCAATTATCGACCCAAAGAGATAAGAATAATAGTTACTAACAAATCACTTCTGATTTGTTAGATTCAATTCAGAATAATGAATCTATGTTAAAATGTTATGGTTCTTTGACTATACTTTCATCCATACATTTATTCTTCTGCAAATAGATATCCTCTCTGGCATGTTGAATATCTTCATCATGTTGATCAAAGAAATCAATATCGTTAATCACTCTCTGATATTCCTTTATCTTCTACATAATATCAATGGATGTTTGCATGTATTATCTTCTAGTATTTAACCCCGGTCACATTGTTATGTCAACATATAAGTCCATGTTTCACCACCTTATAAAACCTTGCATGTCGATGACATATCAAACAATACATAAAAACCCTAAGAGAAATAAAATATAATTAAGAGAAATAAAACATTAAAGATAACTCCCTATCGATATAGTCACGCAAACTTAGTGCTTCTTCATCCATCAAAGACACATGGCATCATCGTGTAATGCCTTGATGAATAAAAATTGCACATCTCTACTTTGAGGCATTATGCCTGTCATTGATACTTTCCACAATTTAACAGTCGGTCACATTGCTTAGATTTTGTGGGTCCAGGACACGTGTTGGCTAAGCGTGATGCCTTAAGACTTAAAAATCTTCATCTTTCCGATCAAGGGATTACGTCAATCATCAAATTTATTTTACTTGCTGAGTCTTTACTTTATCTTTTCAACCCATGACCCATGATGCCATCAGTGCCAAATGTCATCTCAGCGCAATGCCTCAATTGTTAGATGTTGATCACTTTTACTTTGAGGCTTTACGATGTCTGTCTGATCAATTTGAACTTGATCAGTCTTTACTTCATTCCTTCTTTGCTTAGCCTAGCCCACCATGGATATGTGTCTTCAAGGCATGTTGCCTTAAAGGATAGATTTCGAGCATCTTGTCTTCAAGGTTTTACGCCTACCACTTGATCAAATGGGACTTGCTCGATCTTTACCTCAGTCTCTAACCTTAGCCCTAACTCAACTTTAACCCTGGGTATCCAAACTCCTTTATGTCTCCAAGTTGTGAGATCATTTCTTTAACTCTAATTTTGTTGCGAGATCACACGAGAACCACAAGATCCAATACATGATCTACGGTCTGCGTTAAATCTCTAAATATTAAGAGCATATTCCTTTCCATTTCAAGTTCACGAGACTAAGGGTCACACTAAGTCGCTGAATGAAAAAGAATATTATGTTGTGATTGTGATATTAGGAGATAGCCACAAGATTACAACTCGATCTATGGCACATACTTCATCCTTACAAACTCTAAACTGATCCTGACTTAACTTTACTGCAACTTTGATTTATTCTGAGATCACGCGACTGAAGGAAACACAAATTCGCGAGATAATTTTGGAACTCAAGAGTTTATTTTGAGACTTAGCGCTGGCCACAGGATTTGATTTGCATTGATGACCCAGATCACACTTGGTGGGCCCATCTTTAACTTTTCTTGACTTTAACTTTAACCTTAGTCCATCTGGAGATCACGCAACTAAAAGAAACTCTAAGTCATGAGATCATTTTGTAACTCCAGGGTTTATTGTGAGACTTAGCGCAAGCCATAATATTATCTTAGCATCAATGGCCATGATTCCATCCTTGACTAACTCTAAACTAAACTTGACTTTAACTCTAAATTGAACTTGACTTTAACTTGGCTTGATTCAACGACTGAAGGAAACTCTAAGTTGCGAGATCATTTCATAACTCCAGGGTTTATTTTGAGATTTCACGTCATCCATAAGATCATAATTGCATCGATGACCCTCACGTGATCTCCTAATATTTGCTGACTTTTGACTTTGTCTCGAGATCTAGCGCAAGCCGTAGGATTAAAACAAGATCAACGATCTGCTTGTGATCTCTGAATATTTCACTTAACCCCAAGTCCATCTGGTGATCATGCGACTAAAGCTATCTCTGAGTCTCTGAAAGAATTCTTTGACCCGTGGTTAATAATGAGATCTAGCACAAGCCACAGGATCAAAATAGACCTTAACACTAAGTTTATCACAAGATTGCGAGATGGACTGAGTCGCTGAATCTCCCAATGATCTAACTAACTCTAGTTTCATCACGGGACTTAGCACACAACACACGATCAAAATTAAATCAACGATTCACGTTAAGTCTCTAGATCAAATAAGCATATTCCTTTTCTTCTCGACATCACGAGACTAAAGGCCACGCTAAGTCACTGAATGAGAAAGAATATTCCCTCCGGGTCGCAAGATTAAGAGACAACCAAGGAAATGTTAATGCGCACATGATGAATAAGATACTTAAGTTACTCAGAAAAGTAACATGAAAATAGAACATGCCATGCACGAGCTAGGGTTTTAAGGAATTAAAAGGCTTTTAAGGAAGAAATAAAAGCATAAATCATAATAATGAACATAAGGAACACTTCCCTGAATTATTTTCATGTCCAAATTTGATCTGTAAATTTGGGTTCCACTAGTGGCTCTTTCTGGGGATGTGCGTTCATACCTGGAAACAACAAGATCCTAGCTATCTTTGGAGAAGCATACCATTAGAAGAACAAAAAAATACAATATATATCATAAAAATGAGGAAAACAAACTTGCCTTTTTCTGCTTTTAAGAGAAGAAAGGTTTAAGATACTGACCATGTACAAGAAGCTCATGAGGATAACCTTCCAAATCCTGTAAAAGATAAGAATTCTCACCTCCTTTACCAATGATGACAAAAGGACCTACCCATAAGGTCTCAAATTTTCCATGTTTGCCTTTATCTTGATCTTTTACATTCCATCTCAAAAATAAATCTCCTTCTTGGAACTTCCTTTCTGTAGTCTTTTTGTCAAAAAAAACCTTCTCTTTCTGTTGTAATTCATGATTTCTCTTTTGAGCCTGATTCCTCATTTCATCCAATTCTACAAGCTGATGCAATCTATCCTCCATGAAATCCACCTCTTCCCACTATTCTTTATTCACAAATTTGTACATTGGTAACAAATTATTAATGGTAAATGAGCTTTCTTTCTGTAGACAAGTTCATATGGTGCATAGCCAGTAGACTTCTTAATTGTAATTCTATCTGTCCAAAGTGCAAGTGGTAACTTTGTATCCCATGATCTCTTGTTGTTGTTTAACATTGTTTTGATGATCTTCATTATATTCTTGTTACTAGATTCTTCTTAGTTCCTTATGGGTGATAAGGGGATGAATAAGAAATGTTTATTCCATATTTCTCATAAAATTTAGTAAATTCTGCAGATCTGAAACACATAGCATTATCACAAACAATCTTATGAGGAACACCAAATCTTGTCAATATATTTTTAGTCAGGAATTTAATCACCACCTTACTAGTAGCTTGTCTAGTAGGTATGGCTTCCACCCACTTATTAAAGTAGTCAGTGGCCACCAAAATCCATTTATAGTCCACCACTAGAAGTATCAGTGATTTCTCCTATGAAATCTATTTCCCACATTTGAAATGGTTCTTCAGTAGACATAGGGTTAAGAGGTAATGCATCATTATATATGAGTTTTCCTTTAAACTTTTGACATGATTCACATCTCTGAACATATGCATGGCAGTCTTTAAACAAACAAGGCTAGTAGTATCCTGCATTCAATATTTTATGGGCAGTAGTCTTCGCTGAAAAATGTCCCCCACATTATCCATCATGAATATCCTTGAGTACTTCCTTTGCTTGATATTTATCTAAACAAAAAATAAGTATACCATCCATGTTTTTCTAGTATAGGTCTCCTTATATCAAGACATACTTAGATTCCTACAATTTTACTGTTCTTTTCTTATTATCTGTAAGGTTTTCTGGACATTTCATGTGTTTTAAGAAGTGTACTATGTTAGTATACCAAGGGAACCTTTCAATACTAGTCCAAGTCTTACTTAAATCCACTTTATTGATCTGTAATGCATCCATATTTGATTCTGCTATCAACCTTGCTAATCTTTATCCTCTGACAATTTTAGTGATATGAATCTCTATATCAAATTCTTGAATTTGATTCACCCACCTACATCTTCTCCTAGTGACTTCTTATTGTCTGAATATATCCTTTATTGTTGCATTAGGAACATAGGCTACTACTTTCGCTCCTACCAAGTAAGGCCTGAAAGACTTTACTACCTTCACCAGTGTATAAGCTTGTTTCTCATTAATATAATAATTTAACTCAGAAGCTTGAAGAGTCTTACTAAAGAACGCTATTGGTTTTTCATAACCTTCACTATTCTTTTGCAACAAGACAACAACAATGGTGTGATATGATGCAAAAGAAAATAATTGGAATGGTATAGTATAATCTGGAGACTTAAGGACAGGGTCCTCCTTGATTGCTTTTTTAATATTTACGAATGCTTCTAAAGCTTCATTTGTCCATTTCATGTCTTCACCCTTCTTCAACATCATAGCAACTGGTTTAATTATTTCTGAAAAATTTGGGACAAACCTCCTTAAAAAATTTATTTGTCCAAAGAAGGATTGGATATTTTTGACATTCTTTGGGACCTCAATTTTATCTATTGTTGCAATCCTCTTAGGTTCTATTCTTACTCCATATTTGGACACAATATGTCCTAATAATTTTCCTTCAGTGACAGCAAAATGACATTTCTTTGGGTTCAATGATATCCCATATTCAAGGGCTCTTTGAAAGATTTGTTCCAAATGTTTGCAATGGTCATCTACCTTTTTGGAATAAGTAGTTAGGTCATCCTGATATACCACCATAATTACATCAATAAAATCCTCAAAGGCCACATCCATTGCTCTTTGGAAGGTAGCCCCTATATTAGTGAGTCCAAAAGGCATTCTAACATATACATAAATACCCCAAGGTCTAGTAAATTTTGTTTTATATTGTTCCTCTTCTTTAACCTTCACTTGGTTGTACCCTGAGAACCCATACATCATTGATAATAATTCATTTCCTATGACCTTTTGTAATAATGCTTCCATGTTTGGTAATGCATAATTGTCCTTTAATGATGATATACTTAGATTCCTGAAATCTACACAAAGTCTAATATCACCATTATTTTTTCTCACAGGCACCAAATTCAAAACCCACATTGAATGTCTAATTGGATTTATTATACCAACATCCCTCATCTTGATTAATTCATCTTTCATCTTGGGAGCCAAAGTAGGGTTTATTGGTCTTTGTGTTTGCCTGAATGGTTTGGCATTAGGCTTCAAAGGTATCTCATGCTGAAAAAGGTCTTCTCAATAAGCTTTAAGGTCATCATAGGACCAAACAAATACATGCCTATATTTTCTCAATAGTTTGATGATATCCGTTCTAATTTTGGGGGTTAAAATTTTACCCAAAAATACTTCCCTTAGAGCTTCCTCATTTCCCAAGTTATCCTTTCTACTTCATCTATTGTGACATTACTATTTTTCTTGTCCATCTTTGAATCTTTATTGTCAAACAATCTCTCCATTGCTACAAGGCCTTTTGGAACCTTATCGATTTTAAGCTAAATAACTTCCTTTCCAAACAAGACTTCTTTCCCATCCTCCATCTCAACATGAGCATTCAATTCTATCGATTTATCTTCATACTCTTTCTCACATGATAAAACTATGATTATATCTATGTCATCTTTGAAGATTTGCCAGTTGTTGATGTTATCAAGCATAGCAGGACTGGTTTTAACTTCAACTTGAACTATGTCCTCACAAGGAATGTCATTATGCTTCAATGCCAAATTAGCCATAAAATTTGCAAGGATATTTTCTGATCTATCTATCCAGTTAATAGAAAAAGCATCAAAACATTCTATAGAATCCCATACTTTGTTTCTATATCTTTTAAGAAGAGGTTGCTTAGAAAAAAATTTACTTTTAACTTGAGAAACAATTAATTCAAAATCCTGAAAGACACTTAAACATTTTATTTCATGTTTACTAGCTATTCTCAAACCAAGAAGTAGAGCTTCATACTCTACAACATTATTAATACATTCAAAATCTAGTAAAAAAGAATATTTAAATATTTTCTTATCACAACAAAGAAAATGACACCAGCTCCATTACCATCCCTGCAACAAGCACCATCAAAATACATTTTCCAAATTGTATTGTTACTTACTTCTGCATGTAACCCAATAGGTTCAATATTTTTCGTTGCATCTTTTGAAATACTTACCTGAAAGTTATCCATATTAGAATGGTAGAAATATGTAACCAGGCTTGGATCCACATCCTCAATAATATATGGACTTCAAGTTTCCCTATCAATTCTTACATCCCTATCATTCACTGGAAAAGAAGCATAAGAAAGATCTAATTGAATACTACCTCCTACTAAGCTAGACCATTGTCTAGATAGAAGAATTCCATAATTGGTAGGGACTTCAACCATAGTAATATCCATTTTATATGACATTTTAGGACATGTAGGAAATTTAAATTCAACATTTTTCATTATACCTACAACAGGAACAAATCTATTATCCATAGCATAACATATACCAAATTTAGTATCAACATTCATTCCTAATTCTTTCATCACATCATTAGGCATAATGTTTACTACTGCACCAGAGTCCATCATACAATTCTTTACCAATCTATTGTTTATAAATAGAGTAAGATAGAAAGGATCAATTTGATTTCCATTTTTGTTTAAAGTAGTTCCTAGATAAATAGCTGGAGGATCCTTTAATTCTTGGTTAAGATCTTCCTTATTACCTACATTAGACAATATTTTCAAAGCTTCACTTTTACATTCAGGTATTTTAACTATTTCAAGCAAAGGAATAGATATTTTAACTTGAGATAATGCATTATACATGAAAGAACATTCATTGGGAAAAAATTTATTGACCACCTTTTCTCTTTCTATTTTTGGAAAGTCCTGAGGTTCTACCTGTTTCTCTTGAGCAATGTTTTTGTGCTTCATCTTCTTTGGATCAGTTTTTTGGTCAGGTTTCCCTTGGTCTGCATTTAATTTTATATTCCTTAACTTATAATTACTTTTTGCTTCTTTCACTGTAGCTATTATGTATGCTTTCTTCTCCTCTTCTGTTAATTCTCTTAATCTTGGAGTACTCTCCTGATAATCCCCATATTGGTATACTCTATTTAGGTCATCCTTGTAGTAGTATTCGTATGAAGAGCTATAATCATCATATCCCCACATAGGATTTTTCAATAAATTATTCACTGTGGATCATTGATTATCATTCTGATCTTCATTCTCTTTCCATCTTTGGGCCACACCACAATGCTTAGAAGAATGTGGTAGTGTGGAGGCTTCACACCAAGGATAGCTTTCCACAAGATGGTTGTTTTTCCTTAATGGATTAGGAGTATGTAATTCTTTATTCATTGGTTTCCCATCCTTCCATTCTTTGTTATAAGGCATGTCCTGCAATCTGTATCTATCATTTTTGTATGGTGCTCGATTACTCTGGTTGTACTTAAAATTATCTTTTCCATTATTGATTTGGAGGCCTTTCACCATATTCATAAGCTTATCTAATTTATCTTCTTCCTTGTGTTGCTTAGGCTCTTTTGGATTGAACAATCGAGTGTCCTCCCTCTTAGAAATTATACAAGATGCCTTTCTATCATTCTCAATATCTATGACAATTTTGAGAGAATGTGATAAAGTAGAAGGCTTATGAGATCTGATTTTATAATTGTTCTTGCTATCAAAAGTGCCCATATAGAAATTTATCAGAAAGGCATCAACATGTTGAACATCTCTTGGAATCCTATTTAAAACTTTGTTGAGCCTTTTTTTGAATTCAGCCACAGATTCATTCTAATTTTTCTTCATACTTGTCAACTCATGAGAGGCAAAAGAAGTGTCATTATGATCACCAAATTGTTCTATGAATTGATTAACAAATTCATCCCAACTAGATATGGATCTATTTGGAAAAATTCTGAACCATTCTACTACATCTTCTATGAGAGATTGAACAGAAAGCTTCATGTGCACATCCTCATTGAATTCATCAAGCTCTTCGATAATATTTTTCAAATTTATACAATGCACCTTAGCTGATTCTGATCCATTCCCTGAAAATTTTGGAATTGCATTTCTTAGTTCATTTTTTATGTCATTAGGGTACCCCTTATGCCATAAAAATCTAATTGTTTGTATCTGTCAGAAACCATTGGAGCTCTATAGTTGTTTTCATTCTGATTGATTGCCCCATGCCTTGGATTCTGATGATTTACATTCTAGAATCCTTGATTATTTATTCTTGGTCCAAAATTTGGGTTGATATTATATTCTCTTAGGCCATAGTTCTGCGCCCTTTTATTTTGATATCCATTATACATTCCTCCATCATTTTTATGCCCATGATGTTCATATTGGTTAGATCCATTATGATTCATTCTATTATCATGGTTATGATGTTCTCCATTGTTTAGTTGTCCCCAATTACCACTTCTTTCATTCCAATTGCTATTTTTCTCACACCTTCCTCTATTGTCTAGTTCAAACAAGGGATTAGTATGATCACTATTGAAAATTTGCCCCCCATTTTTCTATGAGGAGGATTGTATACATCATTTATATCATCCCTATTCATTCCTTTATCTTTCTTTATACCTCCTCTGGTTGCCTCTTAAGAGCCCTGGCCATTTCTTCATCATCTGAGCCCGAGTTATCTATTTCATGAAATATAGCATCCCATTTCCTATCCTTTTCTTCTCTTTTAGTCATCTTCTAATTTGTATCATGTTGGGACTCATGTTCTTCCCTATCAACTTGGAAAAAAGGTTTACAATTCTCATCATTATTCACATGACTATGATGACTCTAATTAGGGAATTGTTCACAGGCAAAATCTTGATTATCCCTATCAAGGTATATCATGCGTGGTCCATACATCATTTTTAAGTTGAATATTTACATTTCATTGTTGGTTCCAACTCAACAAACTTTTCTTGTCTTAAAGATCTTCTTCCTAACATAAATTTATCACTTATATGTTATAGAATTTCAAAAGTAGAGTCGCCACTTCCTTTATCAGAAAGAAACTAATATCTCACTGGTCTGGGTTCTTGTCTCCAGTAGAGTCTTAACTCTTCAAATTGTTACCAAATAACTTGAGAGTTATTCAAACTATCCTCACAAAATTCCCAAGTAGAGTCGCCAATCTATTGGTGCTCAAATCAACAGATTAGATTTCCTATGGACTTGCCAATCTGATGTTGGGAAACCCAAGTGATTTGGCCAACTAACAAGGTTTCAACCAAGACAAGGCTGAACCTTCTGCAATTTTGGCTCTGCAGAACCAAGGCCGGTAGGCCTATACCTTAGATTTATCCTTCAAATCTCAAAGGCTTTTTATAATAGATAAAGTATACTTCAAACTTCTTCCTCTCACAATATAGCAAAGTACTTGAAAGAAATATTCACTGAAAGAAATGTGTGATAAAATGCTAACTGAGATGCTTCAAAATGTTTAAAGAATGTTTGTATATATATGAATGGAAAAGTACAGATGGATAGAATATCACAAAACTATGAACAATGAATTAAATGACCATAATCAATATATATGTAGAAGTGCCTTATTTTTTCATGGGCAATAGAGTCAAGATCATCGTAATCCTTTGTAAAACCTTAGAGACAATTACAAGCAACATATCACTTCAAAGGTGTTACGAAATGAGCATATAACCTAAGTTAATTCATAGTTATCTCAACTGAATCAATTTTCAAATGACAGACCAATTGATTATGGCCATAATCAACTGAATTTAACCATACAAGATGAAAAGACCAAATGATAATAAGAACTATGAATCTAAATCAGGAATGCTACACCAAACTATCACTTTGAAGAAAATATATAGATTTTATCTAAGGGACTAATTGAAAATGATAAGATATCTATTCCCATAGATGAGAGAAAAAAGGTGTACTTATCTTATTGATTTTTAAAAATGGTACAATTTAGTTCATGTTGCAGTTGTTGATCAAAACTATCCAATATGACTATAGTAATGGTGTTAATTCTAAAAATAATGCCCTTAGTATTGATCTTGGTATCCTTATTTATATCAAGTCCAAAGGATGCGAACAAGCTTCAGATTAATACGTCTATTCATAACTAATACCTAATCCTAGGATCAACAACTGAACAGTTATAATTACATCTCAAGAATGATTAGTCATCCTTGTCTGAAACTCAATTATCGAACCAAAGAGACAAGAATAATAGTTACTAACAAATCACTTGTGATTTGTTAGAGTCAATTCATAATAATGAATCTGTGTTAAAATATTATGGTTCTTCGACCATACTTTCATCCATACATTTATTCTTCTACAAATAGATATCCTCTCTGGCATGTTGAATATCTTCATCATGTTGATCAAAGATGTCAATATGGTTAATCACTCTCTGATATTCCTTTGTCTTCTGAATAATATCAATGGATGTCTACGTGTATTACCTTCCAAGTCACCCCAATCACATTGTTCTGTCAATATATAAGTCCATGTTTTACCACCTTCAAAAACCCTGCATGTCGACGACATATCAAACAATACATAAAAACCCTAAGAGATATAAAATATAATTAAGAGAAATAAAACATTAAAGATAACTCCCTGTCGATATAGTCATGCAGACTTAGTGCTTCTCCGTCAGTCAAAGACACATGGCATCATCGTGTAATTCCTTGATGAATAAAAATTGTGCATCTCCACTTTGAGGCATTACGCCTGTCATTGATACTTTACATAGTTTAACAGTCGATAGCATTGCTTAGAGTTTGTGGGTCCAGGACACATGTTGGATAAGCGTGATGCCTTAAAGCTTAAAAATATTCATCTTGTCGATCAAGGGATTACGCTGATCATCAGATTTCCTTTACTTATTGTGTCTTTACTTTATCTTTTCAACCCGAGACCCATGACATCATCAGTGCCATATTTCCTTAGCACAATGCCTCAATGGTTAGATGTCGATCACTTTTTATTCAAGGCTTTACATTGTCCATCTGATTAATTTGAACTTGAGTGGTCTTTACTTCATTCCTTCTTCACTTAGCCTGGCCCGCCATGGACATGTATCTTCAAGGCATGATGCCTTAAAGGATATATTTTGAGCATCTTGTCTTCAAGGTTTTACGCCTACCACTTAATCAAATGGGACTTGCTCGATCTTTACCTCAGTCTCTAATCTTAGCCCTAACTTAGCTTTAACCCCGAGTATCCGAACTCCTTTATGTCTCCAAGTTGCGAGATCATTTCCTTAACTTTGAGTTTGTTGCGAGACCACGCGAGAACCACAAGATCCAAGACATGATCTACGGTCTGCATTAAATCTTTGAATCTTAAGAGTATATTCATTTCCATTTCGAGATCAGGAGACTAAGGGCCACACTAAGTCACTAAATGAAAAAGAATATTACATTGTGATTGCAAGATTAGGAGACAACCACAAGATTAAAACTTGATCGACGACACATACTTCATCCTTACAAACTTTGAACTGATCTTGACTTAACTTTACTGCAACTTTGATTTATTCTGAGATCACGCGACTGAGGGAAACTCGAAGTCGCGAGATCATTTTGTAACCCAAGAGTTTATTTTGAGACTCAGCGCTAGCCACAGTATTTGATTTGCATCGACGACCTAGATCACACTTGGCGGGCCCATCTTTAACTTTTCCTGACTTGAACTTTAACCTTAGTCCATTTGGAGATCACGCGACTGAAAGTAACTCTAAGTCATGAGATCATTTCGTAACTACGGGGTTTATTGCGAGACTTAGTGCAAGCCATAAGATTATCTCACCATCAATGGCCATGATTCCATCCTTGACTAAATCTGAATTGAACTTGACTTTAACTCTAAATTGAACTTGACTTTAACTCTGAACTGAACTTGACTTTAACTTGACTTGATTCAACGACTGAAGGAAACTCTAAGTCACGACACATTTCGTAACTCTGGGGTTTATTCTGAGATTTCACACCATTTGAAAGATCATACTTGCACCGATGAACCTTAAATGATCTCCTGATCTTTGCTGACTTTTGAATTTGTCTCGAGACCTAGCACAAGCCATAGGATTAGAACAAGATCAATGATCTGTGAATCTTTCACTTAACCCCAAGTCCATTTGGTGATCACGCGACTAAGGCAAAAAGCAAACCATTTCTAAACCATGAGTCAGATCACAAGATCATGCAACTAAATCCATCTCTGAGTCTCCAAAAGAATTCCTTGACCCTTGGTTAATCATGAGATCTAGCATAAGCCACAGGATTGAAACAAACTTTAACCTTGAGTTTATCATGAGATTGCGAGATAGACTGAGTCGCTAAATATCCCAATGGTATGACTAACTTTGGTTTCATCATGAGACTTAGCGCATAGCACACAATCAAAGTTGAATCAATAGTTCGCGTTAAGTCTCCAAATCAAATAAGCATATTCCTTTTCTTCTTGAGATCACGAGACTAAAGGTCACGCTAAGTCGTTGAATGAGAAAGAATATTCCCTCTGGGTCGCGAGATTAAGAGACAACCAAGGAAATTTTAATGTGCACATGATGAATAAAATAGTTAAGTTACTCAAAAAAGTAACAAGGAAATAGAACATTCCATGCACGAGCTAGGGTTTTGAGGAAGAAATAAAATCATAAATCACAATAATGAACATAAGGAACACTTACCTAAATTATTTTCATGTCCAAATTTGATCTGTAAATCTGGGTTCCACCAAGACGATGCGATCATAAAGGAGACATTCATATGGTATGAGGAATCTATGGTTCTGACCGTAACAACTAATTTGATGTTTCAAGTGAATTATATTTTTAATGTGGAAGATAGTGTACCTATTGAGTCATCGATCAAAATTTCATGATGAATCAGTTAAGGCAGCGGATCTAAGGTCGGATATTGTTTATGGAAATGTATATTACATCTTGGGATGGCATATTAAGTATGATTGACATTGATTTTGAGGAAGTTCGTAAATATTTTGTGCCAACTTTGATGAAGAGTTTTTAGGTCTTAAGCCACTTAAGAACACATTATATAAGGAGATCTAAATCATGTGATTTAGGGTTGCAAATGTATTTTCAAGTAGAGTGATCGAAGATTAAAATAGCAGAGATCAGTTCAACGTCAGTAGGCAAAGGAGCAAAGAAAGCACTGTCATTCTACAGATCATCATTGTTGTTGTTTCCTAACAGTTGCAGCAGGTTAAATTCCCTAACAGGGTAGATCCTAACAAGTCTTTATTGTAAATCCTTTAACAGGGCAACTTCTTAACTAAAGGTTGAAATCCTCTAATGAGGTAGAATCTAACAATTTTTTTGGTACTTCTAATAAGGTACTAGTCACTTTTAACGGGGTGAACCCTAGAAAGGGTATTGTAGCTCTTAACATGGCAAACATTGTGAAGTAACCTGTGATTTGTGGGTGTCATCCCCACCATGGTTTTTTTCCCTCTAACAAGGGTTTCCATATGAAAAATCGATGTGTCATATGTAATATTTTTTGGATGCTTGATTTTGTTTACTTCTATTTGATATTATCAGTTGCATGTTTCATTTTTTGGAAGTTAATGATTAGCTTTATTAGATCGGTAGTGAAATTTCTTAAGTACTTGTTTAAACTAATTCACTCCCATTCTTAGTACTAACACTTATCTCTCCCTCTCCCCCCCTCTCTCTTTATCCCTT
>MU224452.1:197445-210014 GCA_018584345.1 Thuja plicata
CTACCCCTCTTCCTTCCCCTCCCTCACTCCCCCCTCTCTCTTTCTCCCTATCTCTCCCCTTTCCCCCTCTCCACTTTAACTCTAAGAAACATGTATGCATTACTTTCCTAAATAAGTTTGCATATTTTCCATAAAATGCCAATGGTACTCATCTTTAAGGACTAAAAATGTGAATGGGTTAAGTTTCCTTAACCCGTTCACATTTTTGGCCCCTAAAGATGAGATTGCAAGTTTAATGCCCTCAAGAAATGGTTGTAGTGTCAAAAATTCATACACATGTAAAGATGATCCTACACTCATTGCTTGAGGGAAATAAAGTGGTGGACTCATCTTTACATTCATATGCATTTCTAACACTACAAATATTGCTTGAGGCTCTCTCTCTCTCTCTCTCTCTCTCTCTCTCTCTCTGGAAATCACATATCTATCAAATTGGAATTGGTTTTTTTCTAAAATTTAAAGGGTTTTTGAAGACCATGTTGAAACCTGCAGTCTAAATTTTATAGCAATTGGAGAAAAATTAAGCGACTTATACTAGAATTAGGGTTTATGCCAATTTTTTTTTTAAAGCATCTAGCTCACATATCTTAGTGAATTTTCAACTAGTTTTTAAAGGGTTTTTGAGGAGGTCATTAAATAGTTTATAGTTCAAGGTATAGATATAGTGACTTATGATATTTTCTTAGAAATTTTCTCAACCAAAAGCAGCAAAAGAAGAAGGAAAAAAGAAAAGTACAAGAATCCAAAGAAAAGGAAGTAGAGGAAAAAGAGTAGGATAAGAAGAAAGAGCAAGAAGAAGAAGAAGAAGAAGCAACATTAAGATCAATGCTTTCATAAAGAGTGTGACAATGTTATTTTTTTATCCTATAGTGTGTAAATTTTGTCGTAACTCTTTTTTAAAATTTACATAAATATTATTATAGTCATGTGTGTGTGTGTGTGTGTGTGTGTGTTGTCCTACCTAAGTCATATTTAAGTATCCAACTCACCCTAGGTGTTATCCAAGACATAATATGGTACATTTACGTAGGAGGAATATGATAGTTATTATCATGATGTTGAGTATTGAGTTGTTATTGAAGAGTATTGGAGGTATCCCCCTCAAAATGGTATATTATTATTGTGCAAGTTATTTTATTATAGATCTTCAATGGCCTGCATGACATATGTAAAACCCACTATATTCATTTTAAACCCAAAAGAATATTCCTACGCATATTTTCCTTAACCAAACATGAGCATCTTGATCAAATAGAAAAACAATCATGCTCAACACAAACATTGAAGCATGCAAGCCAATCGACTACATAATCATTGTTTGATATAAACTATAATTACACCCATCTCAAGAAAGAGGTAAAATATACATGATTACAATTACATCAATGCAGGACTCAAATTTCCTTTCAATAAAAAATACATTAAATTAAAATAATTGGAAAGTGTATGCAAAACCATGAGAAGAACCATTGAGAAATCTCAGTCTGTCATTCTCTAGACCCCAAAGGAGATATACATGTTACCCAGCTATGTAGAATTAAAAAATATACTCCTTTTATGCTAGGAGATTGTCACATAGGCCACAAAAACTCAAACATGCAAGATATATAAGGAGAGACATATATTCAAGCAAGATATATATAATAACATCCAAAGGTCAATCAAGAGTATGGAAGATATTTTCGAGTATGGAAGATCTCTCAAGAGTGCTTTATAGGGGACCCTGGATGTTCATCAAATCGTTGTTGGCTCTTCAAAAAGGGGCAACCAACTTGGACCTGAATGTTGATATGTTTGAAAAAGACCCTGTTTGGGTTCGCTTCCCAGGCCTTCCCGTGGAATACTGACATGAGGACATCTTTGCATGTCTGGCGAGTGCGTTTGGAGAAATCTTATCTATAGACCCAATAACAACCATAGAATCCAGACTTGTCTATGCTAGAATTTGTTTCAATATCCACCATAAGATAGATTTGCTTGAAGTTATCTCTATAATGTCAAAGTTAGACAAGTATATCCAACCTGTGGAATATGAATTTGTCCTCTTTGCTTGCTTTACTTGTTAAAAAGTGAGACACTAGGCAAAAAAATTTCTAAAGAAAGCACAGAAGGAGAAGGTAAATCAAGTAAAGAAGTGTGAGCCTAGAAAAGAATGGAAGGAAAAAACTAGCACTGTGGTTCCACACCCTAAGGATTCTGAGTCAAATCACTAGGAAGAGAAAAAGGAAGATAAGGAAAGCATTGAAAAACTAGTGGAGATCAGAAAAGAAACTAACCTATTGGTAGAAAACAAGGAGGGAAAGAGTTATCAGGAATCCGAGGAGGTCAGGGAGGTGTCTGAGACCCTGTGTGATCTGGACCGAGAAGAGAAATAGAACATTCACTGTTAGCCTAGCCCTCCACTCTCCCCAACCCAGGAACAAAGTGGAGAATCTCTTAAGAGTCCAAAAAGGGTAAGTTTAGGGAAAATGGATAACTTTGAGTTCCCCCAGGCCCTTAGTATGGTGAATGATTTCACTCCTTTAGTCCCAGACTCTGGTGACCAAACCTCTAATAGAAGTAACTCTAAAGGAAGTGATGATGAAAATTTATCACCTCTTGCAGACCTATGGAGAGAAGAAAGCCTAGAGACCTACATAATTTCAGGGAAAAGACAAGAAGAACCCTGGACTGAGGTTAATGGTAAATAAGTTTGTAAAAATTCATCAAAAAATGGAGGAGGATCGAATCAAACCAAAACATGTGGATCAATAAAGAAAACTGATAGTCTCACTCAGGGAGGAGTCCAGACAAGAAGACAACAAAAAGAAGATGTGGGAACACCCAAAGGTGAAAAGAGAGGAAGAAAATCTCTCAAAACTACTCGTGAGAAAGAAGCTAAACATAATATAGTAGATGGTCGACAATTAACCATCCAAGAAATTTGTTCCCCAACTTTATAAGTGAAGATAATATTCTAGAATATCAGATGTGTAAATAGCCCTCACAAACAGGATGTCCTAAGAAACTTGGTTAGGGATAGTAAACCATATATCTTACTTATCCAAGAAAATAAAATACTTAGAGAAAAAGTGGAAAAAATCCAACCTTTTAAGAATGGGGGAAGTATAGGTTGTGACTTTGATGCTCCCTTTGGTTGGGTGGTCATTTTATGGAATAAGCAGACCATCAGATGCACCATTTTGAAGAGTGAGAAGAACATCATTCTGGCCAAAGTATCTCATATGAAATATAACTTGACTTGGAACTTGATAAATATTTATGCTCCTAATACCAGAAATGGTAGACAGAAATGTTGGCAAAATCTGAAAGAGATTCGCAAGAATTACAAGGAAGAAAGTTGGATGGTTATGGGAGATTTCAACACTCCCCTTAAAGATGATGAAAAAATGGGAGGTATTCCCTCCCAGATGGAAAGTAGAACGAACCTTATGGATTACATTAATGATGAAGCTTTTTTGGATATGGAGCTGGAAGGAATCACCTATATGTGGTCAAATAGAAGAACTGGCAATGACCTTATCCAGGTTAAACTAGATAGGTCTCTATTATCTCATGATTGGATATCAAGGTATTCTTTCTCCCTATCTTCTTTGTGAAGAATAGGATCTGACCATTTTCCTATCTCCTTAAATTCTAATTTGATTAATGGTAAGAAAAATATCCCTTTTCGGTTTAAAAAAATGTGGACTGCTCATCCCAACGTGAAAGACAATATAGAAAATTGGTGGAACTATACGCTAGATGGGGGAGCTATGTATAGAGCTACTAAAAACCTGAATACGATTAAAATAAAATTCAAAACTTGGAATAAGGAGGTGTTTGGTGACATCTTTCTTTTGAAAGGAAGAATGCAGCTGGAAATAAAGGAAATTCAATAGAAAAAGAATGAAGGCCTCTCAGAGGAACTTAGAAGAAATGAGAACACTATGCTGGCTAATTTTAATAATATCATATCTAAGGAGGAGTCTTTCTGGAGATAAATATCCAGATCTCTGTGGTGTAAGGCAGGGGATAAAAACACAAGATTCTTTCATATGAATGCTATGAAACATAAAGCAATCAACAAAATATCTAACTTATCTACTAATGGGAGCACCCTTAGGAAAGAGGAAGTTATTAGAAAAGAGATGCTCAATTACTTTTCTTCTCTTTTGACCAAAGAAGATAATTTGGTTTTATCATATCAGGAAGATATTATATTTGCTATCCCTCAGTTGGTTGATGCTAGAACCAACAAACTTCTTCAGGCGACCCCCTTGGATAAGGAGATAAAAACTGTGGTGTTTTATTTTGAAGGGGAGAAGTCACATCGTCCTGATGGTTTTCTTATGTTCTTCTTCCAAGAGTACTGGGAAATTCTAGGGAAGGATGTAATGACGGTGGTTAAAGAATTATTTGCTACAAAAATTCTCCTTAGGGAAATCAATGCTACATTTCTTGTGTTGATCCCAAAAAAACCTAGAGCCAATATGGTTGACGCCTTTAGACCTATAAGTCTTTGTAATTCCCTCTATAAGATAATTTCTAAAGTCCTTACTTCTATATTGCCTTCGATCATCTCCCCTTAGCAGAATAGTTTTGTTTGAGGGAGACAGATTTTGGATTCCATCATTTTTGCCCATGAAAATATTCACTCTTTGGAAGAAATACGAAAACAAGGTTTTTTGATGAAGCTGGATATGTCCAAAGCGTATGACAGGGTGGATTGGCAATTTTTACAAAAAGTTCTCCAATCTTTCGGTTTTGACATTGGGGTCATTAAGCTCATTATGCAACTGGTTACTACCATTTATTCTTGTCATTGTTAATGGAGGATCATCAAAGTTTTTCAAACCTTCTAGAGGCCTCAGGCAAGGTGATCCAATTTCACCCATTCTGTTTGCTATCCTTGCGGAATGCTTAGGGAGGTACATTAATAAACTTGTGGGAGAAGGTCATATTACTAGTCTCCAACCTTCTTCTGCTAGAAGTATCTTCTCCCATGAGCAATTTGTGGATGATACTGTTATTATCGGGAAGCAACTGTCAAAGAAGATAGAAATTTGAAGAGAGCCCTCACCTATTACACCTTTGCGTTTGGCCAACTCATTAACTGGTCTAAAAGCTCTATTTTTTTCATCAATACCCCTAAAGAAAGAAAAAGAAAAGTATTAACTATTTTAGGATGTAATATTTGTACTCTTCCTTCCTCTTACCTAGGTTTACCTCTATGCTCAAAACCTCCAGATAGCTTCTGGAATTATATCATTGATAGATTCAATAATAAGCTTGCTGGATGGAAAGGGGTTCTCTTAAGCAATTCAGGGAAAGTTCATCTCCTTAAATCAACTCTTCAAAATATCCCAGTTTATGCACTGAGCCTTTTCAAGATTCCTCAAAAATTTGCTACGATTATTGAAAGGATCCAGAAAATATTCCTATGGTTTGGAGTGGAAGAAAAGAAAAGATTTAGCCTAGTGGCTTGGGCAAATGTTTGCAAACCCAAATGTTGTGGAGGTCTTGGATTGAGATCAATTAAAAATGTTAACAAAGATCTTTTGGCTAAACAACTATGGAGAATCTATGGGAACCAAAAAATATGGAATGGGATTATTAGAAAAATATCTCTTTAACTACAATACTCTAGAGGATTTCATCAATGATGGTGAAAATATCAATGGATCTAACATATGGAATAATATAAGCTCTTATAAAGACCTCATTATTAAAGGGTAGAGATGGAAGCTAGGGGATGGAAGGAGAATTGACTTCTAGGAAGATTGTGAGATCCAAAAGGACCCTTCATCCAACAATCAAGATTGGAAATAAGCTATTGATCGTTGTAAAGAAATTGTTGGGGTAAAAGTGAAAGATTACTGGAAAGGAAACAAATGGAGGAATCTTGGAGACATGGATAGAAGATTCATATCCCTCCAGCATGATCTGCAAAGTTGGTTTATTTAGAATAACCACCAGGATAAAATTATTTGGGCCCCTAAGCCTGGTGGTAATTATATTGTGGCTTCAACCTATGATCTTATTTCTAAAAAGGAGGAAAGATCTTTATGATTGCAAGTTTGATATAAATTTCTAATCCCCAAAATAAACTTCTTTTTTTGGATCTTAGCTCAGAACAAACCTCTAACCCTTGATAATCTTAGTAAAGGGGTTTTAATCTCCTGAATAGATGTTTTCTATGTATGGAAGAGGCTAAATCTTATGATCATATTATGATGCATTGCTCCTTTACCCGTAGGGTTTGGGAACTAATCCTCTAAAAATGGAATCTCTGCTAGTTTTTTCCTCTTCTTTGGCAGGTATTTGTCAAGCAATGGTGCTGCCCTCTATTGGACAACTTGGCTAAAGAATTCTGGAAGCTTCTGCTTCCTCATTTTTGCTGGTGCATCTAGGAGGAAAGAAATAACAGAGTGTTTAGGGAAAAGTTTTCTAAACCTGAAGTGGTCAGTAATCCTATTAGTATAGGGTTGGAGGAAAACTTCAATTATTCTATCAATAACTCGACCAAGAATTCCCTTCAAATATCCCAGGAGAACATAATAAAGTGGCACTTTTGTACTCCATTCTCTAACTCTATTCATCCGATAATTCTTGCTACTTGGACTTCCCCTCCTTTTGACTGGGTTAAAGCAAATTTTGATGGTGCGGCTAAGGGCAACCCAGGAGTGGCTGGTGGAGGTGGAATAATTAGAGATTGGATGGGAATTTGTGTTGGTGCGGTTGGGGTCCCTCTGGGAGTACAATCTAATCATAGAGCTGAAGCAATGACTTCTCTCAACACTATGATGCTGGCATAAGAGCTGGGATGTAAAAAAGTTTGGCTGGAAGGAGACTCTCTTAATATTGTCAATAACATAAAAGGCATAAGCAAATCTTCTTGGTCCATTGAACACATCATTGATAAAATAAATCAAATAGCTTCAAAATTTGAGTCCTTCTATGTTACCCACAACTTCCATGAAACTAACCATGTTGCGGATGGTCTGGCTAACCTTGGGGTTAGAAGTGATGTTAGTCAAAATTGACACATATCAACTAAGATTAATGACAAGATCGAATCAATTATTAATCATGATAGAATCAATCAAAAGGAGGGATTTATTAGTAGTAATGATCACAAGGCATAATTTTAATTTTAATTTGTGTACTATCAAGGCAAAGTAAAAAGTGGTGATTATCAACATTCATTACTTTTTGGTGCCATATACTTTCTGGGTCATAAAAATTGAGAAGTTGCAGAACTTAAAATATTCAAAGCATTTTGAGTGCAGTCTGAGAAATTTGAAGAGAAACAAAATTGAGAATAAGTTGATGATAACCTGTGACCATAGAAATATGAAGAAGGAAGCTAAGATGGATGGTGATATGAAGAGGGAGGAATTGAAAGAATGTAAGTGGATCCATGAAAAAGAATTCCGGAGAAAATTGAAGAAGGGTAAAGTTCACCATTACCTAAAATGACTGCATGGAAATGACAAAGAAATCACTAAGGCTTTTCTCACATGGTGGGATAATGGCAAGGTGAAATTAGCGGGGAAGTCCTTCACTTTGACTCTTAACCTTCTGGCTAAGATAACAGGGCTCCCTCTTAAGGGCATTCAATTCTCTAAAGACAAGAAGGTGGTAAACAAGGCGTATAAAGATTTGCCAAAGACTGACAAGGAGAGAGCAATGTTGGTGAAAGGTAATGTTGATTATGTGAACCTGGCTAATGTCAAACGTATTTAGGCCTATGTATTTGAGGCTATTATGACCCTAGATGGTAGGTATTCCAGGGTTTACAATTATCATTTTGTGTTGGTGAATCATTACAGACATAATACTAGGGTTTTCTTTTCCTTCTATCTCCTAAGATCTCTTAATCAAAGTATTGTGGATCATAAAGTTAGGGCTACCCCTATTCCGCATGAGGGGATCATTCTTCTCATCATAGAGTATGCAAAGATCACATATCAGAACTAACTCCCAAATAGATTTCGAACACCAAAAGAAAGATCTCTAAAACTTCTTCTGGGAAGAAAGCCAACACTCGTTTGTGATGACATTAAGTTTTTCCATTAGTATACTTAAGTGAAAAAAATGATAAAGGTCATCAGTATAGGCATATCTAATGGACAATACACAACATAACCGATGAGATGACAATGCTTGACACAAAAATGCTAAGTATAGAATTGCCCGATGAACACTAACAAGTGTTGAACCAACGATAAAGCATAAAGGACATCACCAATGGTACAATTTTGTCAACATCACCAACATAATAGAAAAGGCAAGGAACTTGACGAATAGTTCATAATAGGGACACCGATAGAGCAGAAGACCAAAAAAGCAAAGAAAGAAAGAAAACCAACAGACTGACAGAGCAGCCCAACCATCAGAACCAACAGTCAGTTACAGAACCCGCAAAAAGTGGATCTGACTTTCCACGTCAGATAAAACATTGTAATTCTATTTATAGGATTTTGATTTGTTTTAAAATATTACTTGAGGGTCAAGCAAGCATTTTGTAAATGTTTTAAAGCATCCTAACAGAACTAAAACATAACTAACTAAAGATCAAGGTCAAGTTGTAAACCTTGGATCTAGAGTTAATCTGAAAAGCGTGAATCAAGAATGGACCTAGAAACTAGTATAAATAGATGTTCAATTATTTGTAATAGGTAATGAGTTGATAAATGATTGTAGCCATGGAGAGCATCTAAGCAGAAGAAGTGAATTCATGCAAAGTTTAGAAACAAATCATATCAGTTATCAAGAACACAGACAAGGCTACCAACGAGCAAAGACAAGGTATTATTCAAATCACTCAAGGTGATTACATATACATTGTAAGCTTTACATAATCTATTATCAGCAATTAGAGATTGCATATACTATCAAATGAACATTTATATTGTAGTTGCATTCTAACAAGTGCATCACATTAGAAATACTTTTGTAGAAGGTGGACTTAACAGTTCTTTGATAAATCTCTTAACAAAGTGCACACCTAACGGTGTTGCTAAAGCTTCAAATGAAGTAGATCCTAACAGGTCTCCACTTTAATACTCCTAACAGGGTAGATCATCAGAAGTGATCAAATTATAAGCCTTAACCGACTCCCTTCTTATCTGCAGATAGTGAAGTTTTGTGGGTAGACATCCCCACCGCAATTTTTACTTCCTAATAGGAGTTTTCTGCGATATCATATCTTGTGTTATGTGTTATTTACTTTCATGTATGTTTCTTGAATGTTTACACATGTTAATGTGCCAATCACATAAAAAAATTTAGAGGTACTTATTCACCCCTCGCCTCTTAGTACATCATTCCAATAATCCCAACAATTGGTATCAGAGCTAAGTCTCTTTCTTGAAAAGCTTAAAGACTTAAGAGAAAAGATCAATACAATGGAAAAGTACAGACTGGACAAGACTATTGAGAATGAGAAGTTACAAATTTTGATTTACTATGAGTAGTACAAAGAGGTGAGAGTAAGCATGAGAAAGTTGATTGATGAAAGAAAGATTATGGCAAATAGGCTTAATGAGAAAGATTATCAAGAAGAGGAGATCCCAGATTAATTCAACTCAACTGAATGCACTACAAGAAAAGCATCAGACACATCAGTAGAAAAGATCACAAGTCTACAAGAAGTCAATCTACATCTAACAGAGAAAATCAAGATGCTGCAAATTGGTCAGGAGACTCAGATGGTAAAAATGATTGATGTCATGAATGATTCAAGAAAAGATGAATCAGAGAGAACATTGGCTATTGACGATAGGAGGAAAATCACTGAGAAGCTACAAGACAAATAATTAGAGATTCAAAGACTTACTGATCATCACATTGAGATTACTAATCAGATTATTCTTATGAGTCAAGAAGCAAACATATTAAACACTGAACTCATTGAAAGAATACAAATCATCAGTGAGCTAAGAGAAGAGAATGAGAAGCTAAAGCATGAAGTCAAAATTCAAAATCAGCACAATGAATTAATCAAGAAAGCTGAAGATAGCAATAAAAGAAGGGATGATTTTCTTAACGGACAAAGAAGAGTCAACAACTACACAGGTATAGGGTACACTGACAATGGAGAATCATCTAATCAATCATATCAAAGGAATGTTTATGCAACTCCAAGAACCAAGAAGCTGTCATACAATCACTGTGGAAAACCAGGCCACACCTCAAACATTTGCAGAGACAAAATGAAAGGTATTCCTCAATCACAATCTACTTTCATTGGTAATTGTTATAAATGTCACAAGAAAGGACACAAGGCATTTGAATGCATATCTAAGGTGAAAAATCCAAAGAAGGAAACCTACATGGACAAGTACTGTCCTACTTTCAAAATGAATGGACAGACACATCAGGAGTGCTGGAAAAAGAAAAAGAAGGCATGGACACCAAAAGAACCTGATAATGGCTATAAACCGACAAGAGTCGGTAACTCATATGTTTGGGACTATAACACATGGGTAAATTGTACAAAATGTGGAAGGTATGGTCATATATCATACTAATAGAAGACCAAGAGGATGGTTCAATCCAGGTATGGCATGTTTACATTGTCTTAAAGTTGGACATGTGATAAAAGATTGCAAAGATCGACTGACAGAAACAAGCACTTATCCCAATGGAAACACCATTGATGACATTAAGAAGATGAGAAACAAGATGTGGGTAAAAGCCACAAACACTGAAGGTGCTAGAACAAGCAATGCAAATGATAACACCCCATCCAATGGATCTGGTGGCATCACTATCTCCAACTAAATTGCACAAGGAAGTATGGAACTGCATTATGACAAGTTATATTATGCATTAGTTCCATTACACATTGATAATATTGACAAAATTAGCATTATTAAAGATGCACTATATTGTTACTTGTAATACTGTTGAAAAACAATTCCATCAGTTAATGGGTACAAATAAGCATCAGTGAACACACACAGTAAAGTTGACACTACTTACCGAAATGTATCGGGCATTACACAAAAGCCAAGTCGCTTAGTGTAACCGACAGACATCAGTGATCTTTGAGCCGACAGAAGTTGTCATCGCCATTTTATCGACAATCATCGGTGAAAACACCAAAGTTGCTAGCTACTCTAAAATATTGTGCTACACCGAAGATGTTATTTATGCCTCAATCGACAAACTCAGTCTTTGTATACCGACGAGTTGTTGGGCATTAATGACAACTTAGGGCACAAAAGTTATGAAAGTGCGATGGAAGAACTCATTTTGCACCCGCAATTTTTGAGCAAGAAAGCAGAGCTAAGAAGAGTGATTGAAGAGCAGATTGAAATGCGACCTCAGCAAGATTCAAACACTAATCAACAAATTCATGAGTGATCACAGAGATTTAGTAAGTACCTACAATCACTGACCAAACTGTTTATTTACGGGAAGCCCTAAATTTCAAATACGATGGCATCTACTTCTAGAACAACAAAAATGAAAGAGGATAAGAAGAAAATGATTAATCTTATCAGCAACAGTACTTGTGTTGAACCTAAATACAAGCTACACCCATAAATTGCATCACAACCCGATGATTCTGGAGCATTCTCCAGAATCCCACCTAGGGTTTTGCTGGTAGAGGATGTAAGGTCCTATATTCATTGCAAGATCTCAGAATTAGGAGATCTAGACCTAGAAAATTCCTATAGGGCACTATGTGATGAATCTAGAAAGATGAAAGAAGAGCACAAGCATCTGGAAGTGAAAGGTTTGACAAATGCACGACACTTTCCTAGGGTTTTTAAGATAGAATGGATACAGATAGTACTCAGCAGAATGCATAATCAGAAATTATGGCTTAATGAGCATAAACGAATAAAAAAAAATGTTATTCATGTAGTTACTGGATATCCCACAATCGACAAGCCAAAAGGTCACAAGCACCCATCCTTGAAGGAGGTAGAAAAGTTGACAGGTGCAAAATCAGACAAGAGAGGTCTCAAGGTTAACACCATCACTGATGAGGAACTTAAGTTTGGTGCATGTGTGATAGGATATAAGATCTTTCAGGCTAGCAAAATGAACAACATAACAAGCACTGCTATGAGCACAACCTACAAGATCATCAAAGTGTTAGAGTAATAGTCTATCGGGGTTACTAATTTAAATCATTATGATCTAATTAGTAACTTCCCTATTCACTCTAGTTTGCTTCAGCTAACCTTAGGCAGTTTCTATTTCTTGTAGTTTCCCTTTTAGGGTTTCGGTATTCCTTTATAAGGAATCACCTCTTTGTATTTCGATATTGAGATTGTAAATCATTTAATTGTTGAATATAGAACATAATTTCTGTCAACATGCATTTGCAGTCTCTGGCCTATCGGCCTCCATAGATTCTTCTGCCTCTCTGTCTTTTGCTTCTATCTCATAATAGTCTTTGCATGCAGGTGATCTTGGTTGTATCGATGTTCATCAATTATAACATGGTATCAGAGCCATCTTGCTGCCGGCTGTTCGTAGTTTATTGAAGCTTCGAGGGTTTGAGGGTTTCAGAAGCTTTTTCGGCTTCTCTTAGTGATTCTAGGGGGTCTCTATTTTTGGAGGCA
>MU224453.1:0-15222 GCA_018584345.1 Thuja plicata
ATCTTAAATTTGTATGTTGAGCTTAACATTCTACTGTTTCACCTTGTGTTCTTGTACAGAATGCACCATCCACTATACATCTTTTTAATATGAAATTTAAATTACATTTGACCATTCTTATGTTGAAAAATCGAAAGTCTAAGGTGTAGATGATTACCCATTAGCTTAGAGTGCATGAACAAAATCTATCTCACAAATTCTTGGTTGCTTAGACTTTCAAATCAAAAAAAAATTTTATGAACATTAAAATCGAACTCTTCAGTCCCAAATTCTTGGTTGCTTAGACTTTCAACTCCAATTCTTATTTTATGAGTATTAAAATCGAACTCTTCAGTCCAAATCTTATGTACTTTATTTATACGTGCATGGTGCAATTGCTCATTAGTCAATAATTTTGACAATGTCTCACCAGGAAATCCGTTGCTAGAACTATTTCCTGTATTGCCGGCACAATATCTGCTGCGTGTATCAAGAGTTGTATGGGAAAGAAAATGTTATGGCTTACTTTTCTTGTGATTTACTTCTCATGGATAGCTAAATTGGCTAAATTGCTGTAAATGCTGTGAAAATGACATTAATGATCAAGGAGAAAATTGGTTAAATTGTTTTCGAAAGAATGGCTCATCGTTGTAGTAACTAAATTTTTGCTTGACTTTTTTTTAATGCCCTTGAAAGAGTTTTAGCCAGACTCAAATTTTTGAAAGCAGAATCTTTATAACAAATTTCTAGAGCTACCAAGTCTCTCATGTCAATCCACAATCTTAGGTTTTTGAGAGATTCAAAATGACTTTGCTAGCATCAACTTGATATATATAATTATGATTCTAAATCTAGTTACTTGAAGACAAAGGTTAGTGAGATGCTATTCACATTGAATAGAGATTTTTCTAGAAAGGTTTTCAAGTCGAATATCCAAGAAAAATAAAACATTGACTTTAATGTATTATGCCGATAATATGCTAGAGAAGAGTAGCGATAAAGTGGCGACCCAACCATTAGCAGAAGGCCCCAACTAGATTGAAGATGATTCCTCAAGATGAAATTGGGTCATTGGACATTGATACGTTTAAAGAGTATTTCATAGGGTCTCCCCTCGATCTATGCCAAGGCTTGCTTCTTTTTTCTTCTTCTTTTTTTTTAGATGGGAGGGGGCGAATGCATGGTTCTCAAATTTTAGCATCAGTATATTAACAAGTTTTCGATTAAGGCAAAAGCAGGTTTTGAAGGGTTCTGAAATCCTTTACAAAAGGAAAATAAAATATTAACAAATTATTTATTAACAAGTTATGAGACATATTAACAAGTTATGAGACAGATTAACAAGTTATTTATTTATTTTCTTTTGTATTATTGGACATTCATCAAGAACTAGTATCCCTTACGATTAATACTAGAGTTTTATGTTTCAAATGGTATTTTCTACTCTGCCATATATTGTTATGCTTAGGGAAAAATATATGGACACCATCTTAAAGATTATGTTTGCAAAATAATTATCCTCTACTAATTTGGATGACAATTTATGTATGACATTCATATTGTCAAAATCTTAATTATCGTACTTTTGAGTAGTGCTTTCTCTAAAGAATTTTGACTTTTCCTAAATATAAAAGAAGAAATTATTTGATTCTTTTATTAAATTTCCCAAGGAAAAATAAATTTGATCTAGAGATGGAGAATGATAATAATTAGAGATGATTAGTTCTTTCATTTAGATGACAAAATAATTAGATTTTATGGACCTGAAATGGAATTGCATGCCCTTCTTTCTTTCTACTCTTAAGTTCTCATATTTCATAATTATTGTTAAAAAATGTTTTGACATCTTATATCAAAATTGATGTAATATCTAGAAGGGTCAGGTGTTTAATCCATAACACTTCATTGATTAGACTAAGAAATAAATGGGAACCCCAAGGTATGAGCATCAATGAAATTGTTAGTCTTGTGAACATCATTTCTATATTTTTGAGTCATGTAATTTTCACAATCCATAATGTTTTTGATTGCTAGTAAGAAAAGATTTTAAGGGGACCCGAAACCCCTTACAAGAAAAACATAGATATAAGCAGCGAAAAATAGACTAAACTGAAACAGGACTGAGAGCCAGCCCGCAGAACCAGATAAGACTAAAAAGCTAGGACAAAAAAACCAGAAACCACTGAACCGCTCCAGGAACCAGAAACCAAAAGATGCAACACCAAAAAAATAGGGCAACACCTGAGTCAAGCCAGCTGCAGCAGAGTGTCCTCCGCCACCTTCTTTAATGCTTTAGCAACCTTTTTGATTGACACATTGAAATCCGACAGCTCCGAGATCCTATCTTGAATCTTCTTCTTCCTGGCAGAGTGCGTGCGCTTTCCCGGGCCCTCAACATCAATATCCTCTTTGTCTTCGACCACAATAGGGAAATCCATTTTAGTTTTTATGGAGTTAAAACACTCCATAGTTGTACCCATGAAGACATTATTGTCCATCATGTGTTTTTTCACAATATTCTCCAAGGTGTCCAGACGCTAATGCAGAGCTTGCAAATTTTTTTCATCCTCTGCATTCTGATTGCTAGCAACCCCCGTTGACCCAGAGTTAATAAGATCGACACGAGCAGACAAAGCTCTGTAGTTGAGATGAAGACTTTTGATTTCTTTAAAAACACATTTCATCAATCGAAATGAGTACAATGACATAGCTTTAGCAGT
This sequence comes from Thuja plicata, assembly GCA_018584345.1. Lineage (NCBI taxonomy): Eukaryota > Viridiplantae > Streptophyta > Pinopsida > Cupressales > Cupressaceae > Thuja > Thuja plicata. Next base: position 2,700 of record MU224453.1, read on the forward strand.
TTGAAGAACCCCAAATGGGGGCTTGATCTTGTCATCCATGTCCTCCTTGAGAAGCTGGACATTCCGCTCATGCATATCAACCAACCTAGAAAAAGGGATATTCTTAGAGGAGGCAAGAATAGCTTCTTTATCAATATTGTTCTGTTCTGGGGTATCAACCTCTTTCTATTTAAAATGCACCTCCATAAGCACCTCGAGTTTTAGAGAGATAGGGATGTCATGCTCTTTCAAACTCGCGTAATTAACCAGAATGGGGAATTTTTGACCTTCCACATCCTCATCAGCAACATCAGGCAATTTATTTTTATCCTTGACAATGTGGGCTACCGAGACAGACAAAGACTCTTTTCTATCGTCATCGGACTGGGAAACATAGCCTTCTGCACTCATAGCATCAAAGTCTGTGTCCATACCCAAATTTTTCTCAAACTTCAACTTTTTAACAGTCGAAACCCCCTTATCATCTCCGGTCCTAATCCGTTTACTAGCCTTAGTAGTAAGAGGATTGAAGGCTACAACTTTTTTAACATGCTCAACAATCAAGAGAATCAAGCCCTCATGAAGAATAGGCTTACTATCCTTCTACCTATGCGTAGTAATGCTATGGCGGAGAGACTGCAACAAATAGAAGGGGAAGGAAATTCTCACGTTATGACGGAAATGGCCCAACAACACAAAGTGATAGGAATGAGCCCTTTTGTATCTTCTGCAAAAGAAACATACTCCATGATCACCGTGAGAACTTTGGCCCAGAAATATTTGATAGAACTAACATCATAGCACCCACCAGAATCCTTCACCAGGCTGTTTTCTTCCTCTCTATCCTTTGGGAAATGCTTAATGGCTTTATGAGAAATCTTTTTATCTCTATAAAATTTTAAGACTTTAGAGTTTAAGCCCGTAACCTCCGCTATCAAATATTTAGTAATTTTAACAGCCATGGCTCCGATCACCACTATCCCGTCCTTCCAACTTTCCACAAAATCATTCGTGACAGTGTCTTTGGAGCCATGAAGGCGCTCCATATAGCTAGTGAGTCCTCCACTTTTAAGTTTATCCCAAATGTCCCTTTGGGTTTTCCATTTTTTGTACAGTTTTTGGGCTCCTTTCTGTTTAACCCGCCACCCATGATGTCTTGAAGATAGATAGCAATGGAAAAATAGCTACAGAGACAAAGATAAAACTTCAAGCTCAAGTTTTGAAAACCAAAAATGAACGCATGTCTACAGATAACCTTCTTGGGAAATACACACCTTTTCGTAACCCTATAACCATCAATTAATGAATGCCATAAAATCATGAGAGCTTTTTTTAGATTTTCCAAATCTGCTCGTTTGCTATGAGTCAGATCATAAGCCAACTTAGCCTTAACTTCAACCATCAAATTAGTAACTCCATGCCATGTCATGATATCCTTGGCCTTAACTGTGATGTTTGCCAGCTCATCCGCAGTACCGTTTGCTTCCCTGAAGGTATGTGAAATAATTACATTGGAAAAGGAGTTAATGATTAAAGAGGCCTCATCGATTATCGCTTTGATAGACCATGATGACTTAGATTTCCCTTTAATACAATTTAGGATATTCATTGAATCACCTTCGATCCAAACATTAGAAGGCATGGAATTATTGATTAGCTTTAGAGTTTGAAGGAGAGCCATCACTTCTGCCACGTGGTTGGACTAGACCCTAATAGGGAAGGCCACGACTGCAAGGCAAATGGCCTTATCATCACAGATAATCCCACCACAACCTGCAGGGCCAGGGTTTCCCTTCATAGCCCCATCAAAATTGGCTTTAACCCAGCCAATAGGAGGGGAAAGACAAATGGCATTCTCCCACCTAGAAGAAGACAGAGCCAAAGGACGATTCAAAACACCAGCATTGAAATCCAACATTTCACCATTAACCAAATTATCATTCTCTCTGATGCTTCTTTTGATCTTTTCCACTATGATCTCTGGAGGGGAAGCCTTATCACGGAAAACTCTATCATTCCTTTCATGCCAAAGTTTGTAGATGATATGGGGGGCCATAATATTCCACAGAGAGCTTGCAATAGGAACTGCAACATTCCTCCATTGTTTGAAAAAATTCTCCAGATTGTTTGGGAATATCCAGTGTATGTTCCATATTTGCAGGGTAAGACACCAAATGGCTCTGGAAAAACCACAATCAATATCCAGATGGAAAACCGATTCCTCCTCTTGTTTACACAGGAAGCATCTATTCGGCAGGACCATTCCTCTTTTTTTAAGGTTGTCAATAGTCAGGATTTTGTTCTGCAAAACTAACCAAAAGAAGATGTTAATTTTAAGAATGAGCCTTTTATCCCAAACTAGACTCCAAAAAGGAAGAGGATCTTGAGCTTTAATCAAGATCTTAGATGCCGAGGCCACCAAGAAGAGGCCCGACGACAGCTTTCCCCAAATTAGCTTATCCTCCTTCAAATTGTCCTCTTTCCAGACGTTTAAATCCAACATAATTGGTTTGAGTGAAAAGTCCACAGCTGAAAGGTCAAACCAATTCTAATTAATCTAGTAATCTGAAACATACAAACCCAATCTATTTTTACAAAAATTGATAATAGGTTGAAAAGCAGGAGTGGATATCAGAGGAAAATCTTTTGCCTAGCAGTCATCCCAGAACAAGATTCTCCTGCCATTGCCCAGGAGCCACTTCGCTCCCTTAAAATCCGTCTCCTTAGATTAATGGATGTTGTTCCAGATGAAAGAGACATGCACCTTAACTTTAGACTTCATAAAATCCGACATGTGAGGGAAAGAAAAGAGATGTTTCTTTTTAATAATATCGTTCCGTTCTTTATTTTCCCCATAAATTTGCCAGATTTGCTTAGCCAGAAGAGCCTGGTTAATAACCTTAAGAGGCCTAATCCCCATCCCTCCCCATTTCTTTAGGGTGCAGACCTTGTCCCATGCCACCAAGGCAAGTCTCTTTTTATCTTCCACTCCAGACCATAGGAAATTTCTTTGACTAGATTCAATAACTTCAGCAATTATTCTGGGGATCCTGAATAATCTCATAGCATAAATTGGTAGGCTTTGCAAGGAGGCCTTCAATAGTTGGAGTTTCCCTGCTTGGCTAAGTAGAGCACCTTTCCAACCAGCAAGTTTCCTGTTAAACCTGTCCACTAAACCCGCCCAAAAAGAGTCTGGGGGTTTTAATCCCAAAGGAAGGCCAAGTTAGGATGCAGGTAAAGAACCAATTTCACACCCCAAGAAATGAGAAATCTTGTTTTGCCTTTCCACATGAGTATTAATAAAGAACAGAGAGCTTTTCTGCTAGTTAACAGTTTGACCAGTAGCAGAAGAGTAGATAATAAGAGGGTTTTTTATCCTTTTGGCTTCATGGATAGTAGAAGATCCCATAATCACCGTATCATCAAAATATTGTTCATGAGAACAAGGGATGAGATTTAGAGGATGAGATTAGCCCCTGAATGGAATTTTTAGAGGCAAGCTTCTAAAAAAAATGCCCAAGACCTTCCGCCAAGATAGAAAAGAGAATAGGGGAAAGAGGATCCCCTTGACGGAGCCCACAAGTAGGCTTAAAGAATCTTGAATAGGAACCATTAACAATTAGAGCAGCCATCATGGTACTAATAAGTTGAAAAACAAGATGCAACAGTTTCTCACTAAAACCAAAGGGTTTAAGAATCTTGATTAAAAAATCCTAGTCTACCCAGTCATAAGCTTTCGAGAGATCAAGATTCAAAAAGAATTCCTAGTTAGAGGAAACGTGAGTAGAGTGAATAACTTCATGAACTTTCATGATGAAATCCAAGATCTACCTCCCTAGAAAAAAGCCACTCTGCTGGGGGGAGATGATATTAGGAAGAATAGCCAACAGCCCGAGGGTAAGAACTTTAGAGAAAATTTTGTACACAGAGTTGCAAAGGCTAATCGGTCGAAAGGAGTCAACAGAATCCACACCAGGGGATTTAGGAATCAAAGCAATAAAAGTTGCATTAATATCCTTAAGCAAAGATCCAGAACCAAAGAATTCTTTAACAACGTGATAGATATCATTTCCAACAATATGCCAAAATTTATGAAAAAAGAAACCATGGAAACCATCAGGACCCAGAGATTTATCTCCCTCAAATGAGAAGGCAAATTTCTTGACTTCCTCAGAGGAAGGAATAACAGTCAAAAACTTGTTAGTAAGATCATCCACTAAAGAAGGAATAGTGTCCAGGAGTAAAGCCTGATTTTCCAGCGAAAGCAATTGGTCTCTGGAAAGAAGAGAGGAAAAGAAATCAACCATAGCCAGAGATATCTCCTTATCCTTGCAAACCACTCCCAAAGCAACCCTGAGCTTGGATATTCTATTGGAGGCTTGATGTTTTGAAGCCAATAAATGGAAGAACCTGGTGTTCTTATCTCCAGCCTTTAGCCACAGAGATTTAAATCTTTGTCTCCAGTATACTTCCTCTTTAGAGATGATATTGTGAGTCTTGGCCAAGAGCTTTGACTTAGTTTCTTTCAGGTCCTGAGACAAACTTATCTGCTGAATTGTATCCTGAATAGAGTCAAGTTGCTTTTGCAAATCCAACTTAATTTTGAAAATGTCCCCAAACACAACCTTACTCCAGACCTTAATATTTTGTTTTATGTGCTGGAGTTTCTTGGAGACACAGAACATGGCCGTCCCACGAATGTTCACCTTCCACCATTCCAAGATTTGCTATTGTAATTCAGGATGGTCTAACCACATTTTTTTGAATCTAAAGGGTATATTTCTCTTTACTTAATTCAGCAACAAATGAGAGAGGGGAATGATCAGAACCAACCTTTGTGATAGAGGACAGCGAACAACAGAAATTGTTAGGCCAATTGGCTAAGATTAGGTCATGGTCCAGGCGAACCTAAATAAGATCCCCTCCAAATCTCCTATTGGAGCAAGTTTAATTAACTCCTTGAAGATCAATATCCACAAGAGCTTAACGATTGACAAAGTCCATCAAATCAATTCTGCCCTCCAATTGACTCAAACTATAAATCCCTCAAAATTTCTCATCTTCTTTCAGAGGATAGTTGAAATCTCCCATAACTAGCCAAGGAAGGTCACAGAAGGACAACCTTTGGTCCTCTACCATCTTCCAGTACTTAGCTCTACCAGATTTGGAATTAGGAGCATAGATGCTAGTAGTTACCCATTCAAAGTCAAATTTGAGATGAGTAAACTTAATGCTCAAATAGTTAACATCATTTTCAAGAATAACCCCTCTAATATTATTTAGATTCCAAAAAATAGCTATCCCTTCTGAGGCCCCTATAGAACTGGATCCAACCACACCACTATTTTTGAAAATTCTAATTTTTTTGATCTTATTTTTAACCATTTTGGTTTCTTGAACCATCATAATGTCAGGTTTATGATCTCTGGCCAAGTTTCTCAATAAGTCCTACTTTTGGGTGGTATTAAGCCCCCTTATGTTCCATGATATGATCTTCATATCTTAACCAAGGTGCAAGCAGCCGGATGGTCAATTGCTTACCATCCACAATATCCTTCTTACTTTCCCTTTCTCTGATTTCTTTCTTGGAAGTTCTTCTAGGTGTCCACTTTTTGGAACCAACATCCACCTTCACATTTTGTGTTTTAGATCCACCATCCGCTTTACTTCTCGTAACCACTCCCTTGGATCCCGAAGTATTGAGAGCTTTCTGTTGTTTCTTCTGCTTCTTACCAACCTGATTCATCCATGGAGCCCCGTTCAAGTCAAGGTTGTTTGGAGTGGCAAAGGAGTCATCATCACCACTAACAGACATAGTATATGGAGTAGAAGATGAGGCTTCCTCTTCCGATTTGTCCACATCAGAAGAGGAAGAATCCACCCCAATAGCCACTCGATAATTTTATAATGTTATTTTCCTCTCTTTTCTGACACTAATTGTGTAAAACATTTTATCATTAATGTTTTAAATCATACTACTTGATTCGTTGTCAAGATGAAATAATAGTTAGAGAGAAAATATGAGAGAATAGCTGTAGAATGAGAGGTTAAATATAGGTAGGGAGAACGTCTTAGAAGAAAGGGAAGGGGAGGTCAAAAATTGAGAACAACCTATGGCACATAGACAAATAGAGAGAATTAAATAACAAGCCTTACCATTCCCTTTCTTCTAAGCCCTAGAAACTTCCCCTACCTCTATTTAACCTTTGAGTCTGTAGTTATTCTCTCATTTTCTCTCTCTAACTATTATTTCATCCTAATGGTGGATCGTGAGTATGAATTGAAACGTTGATGATAAAAAATCTCACACAATTTAATCCCAAAAAGAGGTTAAACTAATATTATTTCTATATTATGGATTCTAAGGTAGTGGGAAAGGATAGTACTTTCGATGGTGTCGGGCATAAGCTATGGACAACTGAGGAGAAGAATTCGGTGATGGATTGCCTTGAGAATATTGTGGATACCCTAGATAAGATGAAAATGCATCAGTCTCAGCTGGAAGAGAAGATTACCAATTTAAAGGAGGTTCTTCAGCCGACCATGAACTAGAGCCAAAAGGGTATAAAGAATACAAAGGAAGTTATAAACCGGTTGGTCGAGACCCTTGGAAAAGAGTATCAGGAAAAGAAGATCATGGAGCTAGATTAGGATAAAGATCAGGAGGGTTTCGGGCCCAGCAGGAGGACCAAAGGTAACCTTAAGAGAAAGGCTGAAAATTCACCTATGGAGCTTAAGGACCTGAAGAAGACTGCTCTAGATATGACCAAGTTCGAAGAAGAGGTGTCTAAGGTTCTGAAGAACCTGGCTTGATCTTTTCCTGTTGTTTTTTTTTCTTTCCATGTTTAGTTGTCTTTTTGTCTCTATTTGTTGGCTCTTAGTTACCTTTTATATCTTCTGTGTATCTTTTTTGGTTCTATTTTTTGAACTTAGTAAATTTCTTGGATGGTGCAGACTGTTATATCTATTTCTATATTTTTCTAGAAAGGTTTTTGGTCCCTTCAAAACCTGATTTTATCTTAATCAAAAACATTATTTCTATATTTCAAGGTATATTTGATATAGAAATTTAAGAAAAAATGTGAGATTAAAAAATATTAGAAGTGTGTTGACTACTTTCATTACTATGTATAAATGGTTAGATAAGATGATTACAAAACTAGAAAGTAATAATTTGGTATATCACTCTAATTGTGATTACACTTGTCTTTCAAGGTGATAAGGTTCATCCAATCCGGTGTAATGCAAAGCTAATTAACTTACAAAAAAATGAGACATGGGATAGAAAACATTATTAAGTTCAAATATTATTGGATACTAGATATAAAGCCCACCATAATGTGTTAGAAAACATTTTTGACTATGATCGACCACTAGATGAAGAGTTTTCCAACTATACTAGGTAAACAAGTAATCCTAAAACTTAGATGATTTCACATTGTCCATCCTTAAGTAACATTAAAATTCCCTCAAAGAATATTAAGTTTTGGCTCTAATATATTTGTAGAAGTGATTAGACAATTTGTGAAGGGTGGTAATAAGTTTTGATTTACATAAAATATAGATAAAGTTATATTTAAGTGATCAACATATTATAGTTACAAAGGAAAGAATAGTTCAATTATTTTTCAAATTAACAAGAAACAAAAAAAGGGTGCTGACCCAATACAACAAAAAGGCCCACCAATAGGTAAATAGGCCACCAACAACACATTGTCATCACCAAAGGTGCTAACAAGAAAAGAACAAAACAAAATAAAGTACAAAGGCTTTTGCCCAAAAAGATTGCGCTAAACTCACACCACAAGAGAGGTGGGGCGAGAGTTATTTTTATGTCGTTGGACAACGGTTTATGCAATACTATCTTTAAGATCCCCATGAAAGATGCTCCACCTGGGCAGAAAAGAGCACTGCGGTCAGATTGTAGTGGGGGTTGAGTAACGTCAGCATAAACAATATGCAGAGTAGTGGCAGAGGAAGGGGGAGCAGATATGTCCCCATGGCCTGAGGACAAAGAATTATTAGGAGAAGTAGCAAGGGTTGCATCAGGGGCAAGATGTGGAGCATCCTTGGAATTCTGGACACCATTTATAGTAGGAGCTTCAATAGGAATGTCCGCAGGGGCATCATCATCATCAGCAGCAGAATGTGAATCCTTGGAGGAGGACTCAGAGAGGGATCCAACAACACAGACTTGTTGCAGTAGTCAATTGTTACATGATCTGATTTAGTTTTTTATAATTTTCTTGATAATCTATTAAAAGAACTACTTAGAAATAGATTAAAGTTATTTCAATTAGTAGTTATAAATATTAGGAAGTTCCTCTAGGTTAGTTTCTATGGTTTGGTAGAAGATGGTGCTATTGTGCAGTATCAAAACTGTTCTTTAATTTTTTGTTATATTTATATTTGATCAAGAGGATCCCACATAAAATCTCCATGTCAATTCCTTCATTTTTTGAATAGTTTTTTCTTTTATGATCACAACACTACTTGGCGCGGATAAATATAGTTCATTATCACTTTATTACGTCAACATTTAGATTTCTTGTAAGTTTCTCACAAACAATATGGTTATGTTATAGTTATTCTCTAACCGGACTATTTAATAGCCTATGGAAAATTGTGACCTTCTACCAAGTGATTCACGTGTCGCCTTCATTCGGTATGCAAGTTGTTTATCAACAATGTTTTAACTATAGCCCATCCATGAGAATTTTTTTCTATAAAATGGTGGTAAATTTGCAATATGAATAGGTTGGAGAAGGAAAGGTAAAACTCTAAGTGTAAAGTGTCATGGTTTATAATACACAAGCACCTATTCTCTTCCTTAAATACTTATCTTTAGATGAATAATATGAGAGAATGTTAATAGTTTATATCATCACAATTAATTCACTTGTATCTAATGCAAATAAATAATTAATGGTTTTATTTATTAAAATTATTATCTAGTATTAGTTCTTATTCAAGGAAAATGAAAATCTTTCCATATAATAGTAAAATATATTGGGATTGCAATGGATCAATAAGTAGTATTCAATTTTTAGAACTAGTTCCAATTAATTTTATTATTATAAGGTAATAATAAGTAACTAAACTATTAGGAACATTGGTTTTATGAGAATAAAAGAAGATAGCAAATTAGGGACTTTATGACTCATGCAAAGATATCAACCCACGCATAAAAAATCCCATCCCAACTCATTTACTTTTAAACACAATAAATCAATAAGGATTAATTTTATTTTCTAAATTATATTACTTCATTCATACTAGACATTTTAGTGATACATGGAATGCAATGTTATTATGTTTGATCTTAAAAGTCCTTATCATAAATTGTATTAATCTTTATATATTTTAATACTAATATATTGCATATTTCAACCAATAGATCAAATAGGATTACCCACCTTACATTTGTAAAGATATGAATTTAGGGTAGAATATTTCAATTTCTCTTATTCATTGGCCAACCTTGCAACAATCTTATGAGTATAAACTCACAACTTCTTACATATTGATGGTAGTAGGCTACGACACCAACATGACAATTAAGAGAGAGTTTATCTAACAATTGGCGTATCTACTTTATGTACTATAATAAGCGCAACAAGAATTAATAGATCTCTACTTGTACTTCTTTTACGTGAATAGTGTTAGAAAAAATAATGTACACAAATCTTAATAATAAATTTCAAGATTTTCTCCAATTATTTTGGTCTTATAATTCCATGAGTTGTATACCTCTCGATGTGTACTTGTATTTTCTACTAGAATAATATATTAGTTAGATATTTATAAAGGAATGCTATATATTTCTATGTCTAATAGTTTTCTTATTATAACATCTTCTATAGTTAGTAGCATATGTATATTCCAATGTAAAGGATTTTCAGCTCAAATGAATAACTGATTTTGACATGAACCTCAAAAGGTGCAATTAAATATTTGTAGTCACATTAAAGGTTGTTTTACATTTCATGGGCATTGTTTCATAGTGGGACCTCAATTCAAGATGTTGTATCCCAATAAGGAAGGCACTTGCCGTGTCTCTCCCAATATCTATATTTTTCAAATGCCACCCTATATCATCATAATTTAAATAATTTATACCTAATTATGTTCTAACATCAACATTGCAAGTTTCAATTGATACTGTTCTTTGTGTCTTATCCCAATAATCATTATTAGAATTTCTCTACCGAGCACTTAGATCTTATGTGTTCTTCTCAATTGGATAACTATTTTAGGTTAGTAACAATCAAATTATGTTCAATTATTTTGATCAATATTGTTCTGAATAGTAGAAATCCCATCTTATAATATGTCTTATTACTAAACCATTTTACTAGTGAATAATAAGGAATACCCATTGTGTTTGAAATAACTCAAAGAGGGAGAAAAGAGTTCTTTTTCAAATGTGTTGGTATTGTCCACCCAAGTTTCTTTACATCATTTTGTCACTTTACTAGTTGGAAGCATTGACTATAGCTAGAGCCCTTACTAGTTCAAAGTAAATTGTGATTCATGTCATACTAGAAACACAGGTAAACCCAATAATTTGATGGTATTTATGTGTTTATATGTATGCATGTGTATTATTATAATCACCTAGAATAGGCTAGGAAAGAAAACCATGTAAAGTCACCTACAATAATTCAAAGATAAATTAGCAAGAACAAATTTACTCTTAGAAACATCTGTGTGTTGGACAACAATTTGATCTACCAATTCTTCCTTTAGGCTATGAGTAGTTACATAACTTGTGAGCCTAAAATATGACATCATACATGTGTGGCACCATTATTTGTCAATCCCTTGATCTCTATCAACAAATAAATATTTTACTTTAGCTTTTAAAACTCAAACTTGTTTCCATTAATTTCTCTCTATCTATCTTTGTGCTTCACATTATTCCAAAATCACTCATAGACTCTTATGATCATACCTCCCACTAAAGAAAAGATCATATGATAAAAGAAACTATTACCCTTCAAATATAACTTAAACCAAGCTCTAATACCACATGTAAGGAAAAAGAAGCTTGATAAACATGTATAATAGAAGCCATGGAAGTAGAATCTGAAACTAAAAGCACAATAATGAAAAAAAAGAAAAAGAAAATATGCAATATTTTCACCCAGGAAAACCTTTATAAATAATAAACCCAATATAGTAAAAAAATTCATCATTGTAAAGATTCAACTATTCTCAATACAACAATGAAGCTTTCATACCTCATTTTAGAGTATGCATAAATACAATTGACACATTGAAAGCAACTCAAAACATTCCATACAAAAAATAGATAAAAAGTGAAAAGTATAAAACTCTTATCCAACAATTACACAATCCATTAATTAAAATAATATTGTCATGTGAAATATTCAATTTTAATCTATATAAAGATGACAAACAGAAATGCATGTATCTCATATTTGAAAGAACATAATATAAAATATTATAGAAAGCAAAATAAAGAGGAGTTGTTGTAAAAAATTCAAGATAATTCGATCGATTAGATCCCCTTACATGTAGGTGTTTAATCTAAGGCAATTTATGATTTAGATGCATGCTTAGTAAAATTGTTGTAATTTGTTATATAAAGGCAGAGATACCTATGACTAAATATTCTGACTTGTTTCTATAAAAAGAAAAAAAGAAAAGAAAAAACAACTCAAAGATAACCCAAATAACCAGAATACATACCATTTAAAGTAACCTATCTGTTTCATAATCAATTTTTATATCAAAAAGTACACTCTCACCAATGGATTAAGTACCATTATTCTTTTCTGTCTCGTTTATAACAAATCAAAAGCAAATCTTAGAAACGTCTATATCTCTTAGAACAATTCTAATGCAGATTACCTTAAGGCCCGTTTGGTGCATGACATTAACTTATCCAAAATAGACTTATTCCAGAAGAAGGACCTATTCTCGAATTAATTAATTCTAAAAATGAAAGCTGGAATAAGCTATTCTCCGTTTGGATCCCATATTGTAGAATTGGAATAAGGATTAATTTTTATTTTTTATTTTTTTTAATTAATTTGAATAATATGTATTTTTAACTTGTGTACATATATACACATACACATATACACACATATATACACATACACATATACATGTGTATATACACACATCTACATGTGTATATACACACATACACACACGTGTACATACACACATGTATATATATACACATGTATACACATATATATACACATGTGTGTGTATATACACACATGTGTATATATACACACACCTATATATACACACATGTGTGTGTATATATGCACACATGTGTATATACACACGTGTGTGTATATACATGTGTGCGTATATACACGTGTGTATACGCACATGTGTGTATATACACACACGTGTATATACATATGTGTGTATATATACACACATGTGTATATATATACATACCCACATTTAAAAAATAAAAAGATTAAAAAAAATTATTAAAAGAAGATTTAGATTTTTTTTTTTTTTTTAAATTAATAAATTTTTTTTTTTTTTAATT
>MU224453.1:18759-38272 GCA_018584345.1 Thuja plicata
GGGGGGTGAATCAGTGTTTATCTTGTTAATTATATTTCAGCCAATTAAACATAAATCAAATGTGCATCCAAAGAAACATAACACATGAACACATAACACAAGATATGATTACGGAGAACCTTGATCAGAGGAAAACTCCGGTGGGCCCACAAAATATTGTACTAGGTATAATGAACCTGTTAAAGTTCCTTTGCCCTGTTAGAAGCAGTCTTTATAAATTGAGTACAATGACCTGGTTAAGGGTCGGACCCTATTAGGAGCCTTTTACAAAAACCCTGTTAGGGGTGTGTGGCTCACTGCCCAAATAATATGAAGGCTACAACCCTCTGAATGTTGATATGCACTATATCAAAATGAACTGCTATAGTGACACTATTGTCTAATCAGTTCCATGTGGATGCTCTTACTCCTTCAAAGAGCTATATCATCTTCTGACTTCATTATACTGTCCCTCTGTAACTTCTTCTTACATAATTATCAACTTCTCTTGCACGCTGTAACATAACAATACATTACATACTTATATCTTTACAAACAAATAGGCGCAACCCAAAACATAACACTTAGTCGGCCTCTAAACAAAATATACAACGCTTTCGAACAAGTCGGCTCAAGCGTGTTTACAATAACATTAATTACATCATAACAAACTTATAACTAAAGGCGCTTAGCCTTAGCATCACAAAATAATACACGCTGATCAAAACAGTAGTTGACTTCTGTGCTCTGTATTCTAAACTGTTTCCTGGACTGCAATGTACTAATATGTCTGTATCTTTTCCGTACTGATGTTCTGTACCTTGCGTGTTTGGATATAGCATGTATATACATCATAGAGTATATACCTAAGCACACATGCTCTGGTGTGATCTCTAACATGTGCACTGATGTGCTGATCTCAGTATCTCTCTATCTTGTTTTGTATACTGTACTTAGTCATTTTATCTTCTAAGTTATCTTGCACAGAAACTTAGTATGCCTTTGTTTCCATGATTGAAAACACAAAATAAGTCATGCTTCCTCAGGAAGTCATCTTGCCAACAATCTCCCCCTTTGTCATTTATGGCAATAAAGGAATGTGGCTAAGTTACTCAAAATGACTTCATTAAAAAATGACTGTATATCATACTTAATGATATATACATATATAAGTTACTCCATATATACACATTCTATACTACTCCCCCTTTGACATGAATGACAAAGGTGTGCAAAAAGGAACTGTAAGTCTTCATACTTACTCCATATATACATTAGGGTACACAACTGGAAGAGACTGAACCTCTTTTTGCCAGAATGCTTTCATTGCATTTACTGTTTGGAGGTGCGCGCATAAAGCATATGTTAACTTCTCCATTTTCACTAGATCCAAGCAAGGACCTTGATCATAAGTCTTCATTGTGTCATCTATCTGTTTGATGTTCTCAATAAGATCTTCTAATGAAGGTGCAAGTGCATTTCTCAACTGAGTTTGTCTAACTCTTATCTTGCTGATTTCTAGCTTTGCCTTCTCAATTTTGTCTAGTTGTCCTTGGTAGACGTTGTTGCATATGTTCATGTCCTGCGTGGAATTATGAACAGACTTTCTTATGTTGTCCACCATTTCCTCTGCTTCAGCTATCTTTTTGGTGTGCTCGGAGGTGAGCTTCACTCTATCCATGCAGTTTGCTATGACTTTGTTCACTTTTTCTGCCAACTCTTTTGGTATGGACTATCCAATCTTCAGAGATTTCAGATCCAATGTAAAGTTCTTCACTACTTCATTCAATCTTTCCTTCTTATACTCATCTTTAGCAATCTTAGTAGCTGTCTCTACTAAGCTGGTGAAGTGTGACTTGAAGTTTGATAGTACATTATCCACATGTTCAATAGTTTGAACTTTTGCAACTTTCTTGTCAACAGGAACTAACTCATTTAGAATGTTTATCGATTCAATAAAATGTGGGTTCCTCATCACATGTTTCTCCTTTTCCTTTTCCATGGCAAGAACACTGATCTTAATGAGGTCTTCTTCTTCCCATGTGTCAAAACTAGCTGAGTCAGGAGTTAACCTTGACAACAATGAGGTGGATGGTGACAGAATAGTATTCTGACTTGTGTCTACACATTCAATTTTTATATGTACCTCTTTGACTGGTGACTCATCAACTTGAGTGTCTTTCTCCTTATCCAAATCTATTGGATCAATCAAAGGAACTTCATTCTATTGTAGAGATGTATCATCAATGTTCATTTCTTCATCAACCTTATTCATATCATTATCAGACGCTGTCATAGATATCTTGACATTGTCAACTATTATAGTGTCTTCTGTATCTTTAGTTGTCTCAGAAGTTATTGTTACTGTGGGCGCAGAGACCTGTGGACCTGTCATGGGTGCAATCTGAATTTCTGGAGTTGTATCCTTTTTGGCAGGAGCTGGAGTAGCTTTTGTTGTAGGCGTTGTTGGTGGATACATGTGTCTGTCTATAAAGACTTGGGAAAATGCTTTTTCGGTCTCCTTACCAACCTGCTCATACTCTTTGTTCATTATCTGCAGAGTTCTTGTCTTACTTTGGAGATGAGGCTTTACAAGATCTAGCAAAATAGCCTTCTCATCATGTGAACAAACAAGGAGAAGAGTATCCAGAGTTTCTTCATGTCTTCCTCAATAGCATTTCTTTTCATAATTTCCAATACATTCCATAAGTTGTCTGGTATCACTGTCTTAAGTTCAAGAACTGATTTCTTGAACTTGATCATATGAGATATGACCATGTAATGTATCTCTTTCTTATCAACTTCTGTATATTTGTCATAGACCTTTGAAAGTGTATCTAGTCTACCTTCATTTATAATCCTATTCTTCAATATGTTCAAGGTTGGTCTGAAACCTACCTCAGGAGGTGCTTGTGTATTCTTTGTAGTTCTCCTTGTGGTTCTTGAAGATGGATGACCTGTGGCAGCTTGCTTCCTTCCTGTGAGTTTCTTTCTAGGAATAGAAGGTGGAGATGTATCCAAGTCAATGGTGGTAGTAGGCGCAGATGTAGTCTCCTCATTTTTCTTTTGCCTCTTCTTCTGAGTTTCATCAGTCTTCTAAATCTTAACTTTAGCAACTTTGGCTTCTTTAGCCTTATTCAAATCTTCTCGAGTGACTCCATGAGCTTTTAGTATATTAGATGTAGTTTTGGATGCTTTTCTTTTATTAACAACAAGTTTCAGTTCAATGTCCACTTCATCAGTCTTTTCTCTGTAGGTGCCCCATCTAGGTTCCTTGGGGTCTTTAGGTGCTGATAATAGGAATTGCACATATCCCTCTAGCACATGGTCTTCAACTTCATATCCTAGTGGATGAATCCACTTAGTTCTAGGCTCAACAACCTCCATGCATGTGCAATCTGTTTCAACCATAAAACAAATTGTATCCCTGTACTTGTCAACTATCTTCTCAGATAGTTTGAACCTGCTTTGCATTTTTACCTTGAATATCTTTATGTCCATATCTATTTTATCTCTAGCACTACTTTCTACTGTGGCTTTGAGAGATATTTGAGTCATTGTAGGTTTGCCTTTGTCTAAATAGAGATCTGCAACCTTACCTACTATATGATGATACAAATAGATGATTAGTGATCCAAACCTAAATGTCTTGCTTCTATCATGCTTGATGATTCTGATATTCTCAATCAATTGATCACGCAAGATTTCACAAAGGTTGTACTAGGTGTTATCCTTTACTATTATGATTGCTGCAAGTATTATTTCTACCAATACACTATTCAACCTGCTTGCTTGCTGGAACTTGTAACCAAGTATCATTGACATGAGTTTGATGTCATCCTCCTTGATGGGGTCTACTGTCATACCATGCCTGTCACTTCTTGACAAAATTTTTTTCTCAATCTGCTTCTTAACATCTTTACCAGCGGGAAATAATGGTCCAGTCATTGGAAGTCTAGTCAACTGATGGATTAGGTCTGCAATGATATGGAAAAGGACATCACCAATCCAAAATAGATCATCATGAATTCTTCTCAATACAATCTTCACCCATTCTGGTTCTTCAAACTTCTGCGCATTTGAATACTCGATAATAGGGTTATCTTGTAGGTGCGTGAATTCATCTTTGAATGTGAAGTCCTTATTTAGCATTGATGCCATGTGAGAAGATATATTATCATCTCCTAGTGTTTCCTTCTTGTAGTATATGTACGCACGGATATCTTCCACGTGAACAACACCAATCGAGGTTTTAGAGAGGGCTCCTTCCACGTCATCCAATATAGACTTGAATGGATGCTTCTTAAATATGAATCTCTTCCTTTCTGCTACATCAAATACAACTGGGGTCGCCATTACTTACTTGGTGATTGTTTAAGTAGGGTTTCCACAAATTTCTGAAATGACGCGACGGCTAGGGCTTTGTTTCAAACTGATTAACCATTCGTTCCAACTTTCAAAATACTATGTCTTCATGTCTAGACGTCTTAGTGCTCCAATTCTCTTCAATTTCTTGCTCTTCGAATGTAAATGTGAGAATGATCGAATACAAACTTCTTTTTATACGATCTGCCACATTTAGTGCTTGCAACCATACATAGAGATTTTCAAATTTTGATCCTAATGCAATTCAGATAATGTGTGAATGCACATAGCTGTAATCTAAGCTTTTAACCATGAATCCAAAGGCGCATACTCTGAAGTGAGTACGCCAACCGCGCAGGGGTTCTGAGCTAGAATAGCTCCCCCTAAGACCAAGTAGGTCTTATTCAAGCAGAAGTAGAGGGTGCGTCCACTGAGGATGCAAAAACTACTTGATCAACATTCCTGTCCTTCTTTACTTCAACCCAAATTTTGCTTGAATCTTCATTTTCTTTGACAAAATTGACTTCTCCTTTCTCTTCAAATAGAGACTTTTTAGGTTCATCTTGCTTCTGAATTTTGGATCTGCAAAACCTTGTGATATGTCCAACCTTTCCACATGTGTGACAAATGATATGAGGTCTGATGTTTTTCTTCATCATGCTACATTGTTTTGCTGTGTGTCCATTGTAGTTGCATATTTGACATGTAATGTTCTGCAAATTTCTTGAGAGTTGATTTCTCTGATTGTTTTGATTCATTCTTCTGTGATTCTGCTGATGATGATTCTTATGACTTGTCTTGCAATGTATAGCCTTGTGACCAAATTTATTACATGAGAAAAAATATCCATTAAAAGGTCTTACCTCTTTACAATCTCTTTCCAAATGCCCATGTTTGTTGCATGCATAACAAGTTTTGTTAACTTGTCTAATTTCCCTTTTTGGTGGTTCAGATATAACCTCTGTAGTATCTTCAACTTTCTTAGCTTCTGAAGATGCTTCAAGTGTTTTTTATTTTTCTTGTGATGATCTGACTTCATCTTGTGCTGTATTGAATCCAAGGCCAGTAGTGTTCCCCTTTTTTCTCTATGCATTGAGCTGGGATTGAATCAAATATGAACTTGTGTGAAGTTTATCAATTTTATACTTTGCTTCTATTAATTCTGATTCCAACTTCTTCTTTATGTTTTCTAATTCTAGAACTTTCAAGTTTGCTTTTAAGAGTTCATCTTCCAATTGCTTTCTTTCTTTGATCTTGTCTTCAAAGGTGTTTTGGCTGTCTGTAAGTTGTTCCTCCAGATCTTCAAGTTTATCTTTTAGAGATTTATTCTCTTCATTAAGCTTTTTGACCATTTGTCCTAGATCACTTGTAGAGCAATATTTCAGATCTTTTCTAAGTCTTTTGATAAGTATTTGAGAGCCATCATTTTTCAATCTTAGTTCTTCATTTTCTTTCTCAGATCTGTCAAGATCTTCAAGAGCTACTTCAAGATTCTTTTTCAGATGTTTTACTTTGGCTGAGTCCATGATCTCCTCAAGTGGTTAAAATTTCTTTCGGAGGACCAGAGCTCTGATACCAATTGTTAGAAACACTGAGAGGGGGGGGGGTGAATCAGTGTTTATCTTGTTAATTATATTTTAGCCAATTAAACATAAATCAAATGTGCATCCAAAGAAACATAACACATGAACACATAACACAAGATATGATTACGGAGAACCTTGATCAGAGGAAAAATATGGTGGGCCCACAAAATATTGTACTAGGTATAATGAACATGTTAAAGTTCCTTTGCCCTGTTAGAAGCAGTCTTTACAAATTGAGTACAATGACCTGGTTAAGGGTCGGACCCTGTTAGGAGTCTTTTACAAAAACCCTGTTACGGGTGTGTGGCTCACTACCTAGGCTCACTGCCCAAATAATATGAAGGCTACAACCCTCTGAATGTTGATATGCACTATATCAAAATGAACTGCTGTAGTGACACTGTTGTCTGATCAGTTCCGTGTATGCGTGGATGCTCTTACTCCTTCAAAGAGCTATATCATCTTCTAACTTCATTATACTGTCCCTCTGTAAATTCTTCTTAAATAATTATCGACTTCTCTTGCACGCTGTAACATAACAATACATTACATACTTATATCTTTACAAACGAATAGGCGTGACCCAAAACATAACACTTAGTCGGCCTCTAAACAAAATATACAACGCTTCTGAACAAGTCGGCTCAAGCGTGTTTACAATAAAATTAATTAAATCATAAAAAACTTATAACTAAAGGCACTTAGCCTTAGCATCACAAAATAATACACGCTGATCAAAACAGTAGTCGGCTTCTGTGCTCTGTATTCTGAACTATTTCCTGGACTGCAGTGTACAAATCTATCTGTATCTTTTTCGTACTGATGTTCTGTACCTTGCGTGTTTGGATATAGTATGTATATACATCATAGAGTATATACCTAAGCACGCATGCTCTCGTGTGATCTCTAACACGTGCGTTGATGTGCTGATCTCTGTATCTCTCTGTCTTGTTCTGTATTCTATACTTAGTCATTTTATCTTCTAAGTTATCTTGGACAGAAACTTAGTATGACTTTGTTGCCATGATTGACAAAACAAAATAAGTCATGCTTCCTCAGGAAGTCAACTTGCCAACAATCCTGTCATTTAATGTAAGTTTGAATAAGTGATTTAGGATTCATATTATTTTAATTGTTAATTGAAAATATTTATTATTTTTTGATTAAAAAATTTATTTTGAATATATATAACATATTCACTAAATTTTGGGTATTATGTATCTTAAAACACATTAACTTAAAAGGAAAAAATGTAATATATAATATGGAATGTAAAGAATCATTCAATTAATCTTTATTTTTTTTACTCTTTTTCTACATGTTACATGTCAAATACAAGTAATAGTTAAGATATCAGATTTCAATTACAAGTAACACTTATCATGATAAGACATGTCAACATCATCAAGGAAGATGAGCAAGATGAGTGGTAAGAGTCATTCAAATGGTGTGAGCTCTAAGCTGGGCTATTCTGAAGCAGAAGATGAGGATGGAGAGGGTGATTTGCTTGCTGAGTTAGAGTCCTTTTTGGTGATTTAAGTTTTTGGTGGGGTCGTGGTGGTTTTTATATTTGGGGAGGCTGTTGTTGATGCTTATGTGTCTCCTTAGTTCTCAGCCTCGGACTTCCTTGAGGCACAGGAGTTTGTCTTTCCCAACCCTATTTTCTTTGTGGGTGTTGGTTTGTTTGTATGCAGTGTCTTGGTGTTTCTCTTCCTATTTTTTTGGTTTGGGTTTCCAATTTGGTTGTTTTTTCATTGCAGTTTTCATGGTGGGGATAAAGGGTTTTTTTACTATAGCCTTTCTTTTCCTTGGGGGAGGTTGTGGTTCTTTCTTTTATCACTTGGTTACGGATATAGATGTTGGAGGCTCTGTTGGTTTTGGGCCTTCAACATGTGATTGTTTGGCCTTGTTTCTTTAGGTTTTTTATTTCCCAGTAAGGAGTGGTTCGAGTAGTTGTTTTTGGTGCCCCTTTGGTTGTTTGTACCATCTTTTTGGTCAATTTTGCGTTTATGCTTGACTTTGTTGGCTCAGTGGCTATGATTGCATTTTCCTGGCTAAGTCTTTTTCTGAGTGCATTTTTTGTGTTTTCTATCTTAAGCTGAGGGTCTGGTGGTTTTGTGGGATGGTTCTGAAGGTTTGTTTAGGAGGATGGTGTTAGTTCTCCATAGCTTTGGTTGTGGCTGCTAGATCTTCTTCTGGATGGATTTTTCATTTGAGTCCCTATTATTTATTTGGCGTTCCCCTTTCTTATAGGTTCTGTAAGGTTTGGTTGAGAGCTGGTGCTTGTGGTTTGGTTTTTCTTCACTGAAGTTTTTCCCTTTGGTGGTGATCCAGTTGTTGTTAGTTTCCATGTAAGTGTGCTCTATTTTGCTGGTTTTTGGTTGTGGGATTTTTTTTTAGGGTCTGTTGTGACTTTGGTTTGAGCTTGGTTATGTTTTATTTTCTTTCTATTGTGGGATCTTCTATCTACTTTATGGTTTTGGTTCCATGAGGCTCCTATAGAGGTGGAGTATCCCCAATTGAGGTGGGGGTTTTGGAGAGGTTCTAAATTCTGGGTTTGCCTCATTTTGTCACTTTCTTCCTCTTTTAAAAATCCTATTAAGGTGGAGGCAAACTTCTATAGAGGGGGAGCTGATTTTTGAGAGAGGTGGTGTGGTACTCCATGTGGTTTTTCTCTATTGTTGGCTTCTTAGATATGGGAATGAATCAGATAGTGGTGTTCCAACTTGTTTTGTCATTCTTAGCTGTCCCTATGGAGGTGGGATCCTCTTCTATTAAGGTGGAGAGGAGTTTGGCAGTGAGGAGGTTATTATTGGTTGAATTGTTTTATTAGTGGAGGTTTTTAGAGTCGTTCAAAACCATGTTATGGTTTTGGGAGCCATTTTAAAACCCAAGATGGTTGAGGGAGCCAAGTTAAAACCCATGGTGGTTTGGGGAGCCATGCGAAACTCCACAATCTTAATTATCTTTTTGATGATCAATATTTAAGGTGGTATGTAATTATAGTTGTGGGAGCCATATTAAAAAAAAATGTTAAGGTTTGGGGAGCCTTTCAAAACCCTATGGATCTCTTTGTTTGGGAGACTCACTTTGGTGGATTGGGGAGCCTTTCAAAACCCCTTAGTTTCAGCTAGCTTTTTGATGATCAATCTTTTAAGGAAGATTGTTATGATGGTTTTGGGAACCATGTTAAAACCCATTATTAAGGTTTAGAGATCCCTTCAAAACCCCACAAATATCCTTGATTGGGAGACTAGTTGTTTGATGTAAGGCTTTGGCCTTTGTGTTGTGTTCTTTTGGGCAGCTAGAGCTTTTCGTGATCTACTTAGTTTAAAGTTATTGCTTGTTTTCTATTTTTGGATTGTTGATTAGTAATGTTTTATCTATTGCATTGATTCATTTCAGTGGGGTTCTAGATCCCCCTCAAAATCTGATTGTAAAGGGTTTTAAGGTCTCTTCAAAATATAGTTTTCCCCTAATATAAAAACATTTATCATAGCAGTTTGAATTTTTGTCTAAAGAATAGTATGCAATAACTCTATAGATTCTGCAGAGAAGTAGACAAGAAAGTATTTTTTTTTATCAACTAGGTAGGCTGCAAGTGACTTGAAATTGAGATGTTGGAAGGTGTTGGTTCTTTTGGTATTTTTGAGTTCAATGTTGTGAATGGAAACTTGAAGAAGCATGGAGAATTGTAAAAAGAGTAATAGAATTCAACAATTTAAAGATAAATTAAATGGGAGGGGTTGAATATGAGTTGAAGTAAAAATAAGGGGAATATACCTTTTGTTGAACAGGTCAAATAATTGAGAGGGGGATGAATCAAGTATTCCCACACAATTTAGAAAACTTTTTCTCTGTTGGTAGGGATAACTTTAAGAAACTGCCTCTAGGGAAAAGGTGTAAAATCCTGGTGAATCCTACATTATTTTGGGGGGCAAAAAATTAAAATTATTGGTGAAAATTTGTAATTTGAAAGGAAAAAATATTGGTTGTACTAGCGATTTTCTTTTTAATGATATGAAAATTCTATAAAATCTTGGCGAATCTTTCATTATTGAAGAAATTTGCGGTGACAGGAACACATACCTAGAAACCATTATTATTCAACAAGGGGTTTGTGGGCAGTGCCTCTGAAAGCTCAAATATCTTTTATTATTTTATTAAGGTATCGTGAGTTAATTTTCTATCTATTGACGAGAACTAACCCTACTTTTGTAACCATTGGATGATCCCAGATCAATGGCAGGAATTCTATTTTGGGCCAAGGTTTTAAAGGACACAAAGATTCCCTCAAAAAATCTTTGAAATAGAGACACATGTCAAATCTATTTTGGGCCAAAGTTTTAAAAGACAAAGTTTCATTGAAAGTCTCTAGAACAGACATGTGCCAAATACATATACATAACATGTACCTTAACCTTAAATTTCAACTACATATTGGCAAATATGGTTGTCAATTACGACAAGCTTTGGAAATTGTAGGCAAAAATTTTCAATTTATAGTGTCCAACAATTAGATTTGATTGGCGATATTGTTAAGAAAAGGAGAAAAATACATAAACCAATGGGCGATGGGCCTGGGCATTTGACCCAATATTTATAAAGTTTGGGCGACACAACCAACCTGATATACACATTTTGTTCTCCAAATCTTGAGTCGCTGACATGTGACATTCAAAAAATGGTGAATATTCACCACTAAAGTTATCCATATCTGTCAGTCAACTCACAAACAATAGTATTAACAACTTTATATTTTTCGGTTGAGCACATCAAACATCCACATAAATGTAAGAATTAACAACACATAAATACTGACACAGAGAACACTGGGATTTTATGTGGAAACCCAACTTGGGAAAAATCATGGAGAAGCTAATTCTCATGAAATGTAAAACACCTATTAAGGTGAGTATAATTTTTTTTATAATATGTTCCTTTGTTTATGTTTCTCATTTTCTCTTATCATAAATTTTGTTTAGTTATGACCACCTAATACAACCAAAGTATCAATGTATCCACAAAAAATCACAAAAACCAAAACTATTCTTCTAGTCTTTGGTAGGAACTAAGGTAGATGTATGTTTCATGAAGATAGAGACAATGAATATAGTTGTTTTCAAAGAATAAAATAACACCAAATATCCTCTATTAAACTATAAATAGTATAACATAATACATCACTAGTTATTATATCTAAAAAACATATTGAATGAAAAATTCATATTTTTAAAATAGTAATGTTAGAAATTATTATTTTTATTGAAAATATTTAGTTTTATTTATAATAAATTATTTTATGATAATCTTATTGAATAGTTTGTAAGTCTACCATTTTGCTATCATGATTCAACTATGTAGTTTTCAAGTCAAATTTATTGACCCATGTTTGATGAGTGGTGGTCTGCAAGAACCCATCTCTTATGAGAATGAATGGTTGAATTAAATCTCATTGCAATTATGTGATTGTCACAAAGATGAAACATTAGACCTTCGTGAGAGGTCAACTATCTTCATACTACTCCAACTCAAACACACTTAACTATGAGAGTTTCCACTAAGGTTAAGCTCACTTAACTTGCTAACCCATTCACAAAACCTTTAGCAAGTGTTGTAGCTTATGAATCACTTATTATAGAGCCCCTTTAGCTCATCAAATGATAATTCAGATATATTTTCCACACCAAATTAAATTATGATATTGTTTTTGACTTAAAAAAATAGCCAAAACTGGGGGCTGACCCAAATAGAAAACCAGCATGAGGAGTGCCAATAACCAGCAAACCACCCGCAGCAAACCCTCAGCCTATGCCAATTTTGAAAACCAAAAACCAAGAAAGAAAATTAACAGGCCCTGGCTCCAACACAGAGCTAGTAACTAGCCTGGAAGTCCTAATAGGCCCCAACCTCACCATGAGGTTGGTAACTAGCCTGTGGTAGTGATTAACAGTAATAAACAACAAATAACATTAATTAATAGTAAAAACCAGTCTGGTAGTCTTCACAGGCCCCAACCTCACCATTAGGTTGGTAACCAGCCTGTGGTAGTAATTAACAATATAGTTAACATTAACAAAAAAAATAACAGATAGAATAAACTATTATTAATACAAAGATCAAATAGGCCAACATCGCCCAACCAGAGAGTCCAGTCAAAAAGGTTAACCATAGACAAAAGGGGGGCTAATTGGGGTTACCTTCCCCATCTTTTAACAGGAGCTTCAGCCAATCATCCGTAAGGAATTGGTACATTTTTTCCTCCTTACACTCACCTCCGGGGTTCATTTTCTCCATGTGAAGGAGTTGGAGTGTAGTGGCAGCCGCATGCATGACCTTCATTGTAGAATCCACAATCCTGTTGAAGCTTTCCCTGAGATTATTAATTTCCACTCTCATTTCCTTTATCTCCACCTTGGGGTCAGACAACAACTCCTGAGGATCAGCATTACCAATGGGGGTGTCACTCATAGCATCAGGTAGTTTATCCTCTATTTTTTTAGGGTCCTCTGGGGTAATGTTTATAACCACCTGAGGGCTAGGGGACTGTGGGGTTAGGAGCGTGGAGTCCACTTTCTTCTCCTCAAAGATTTTTTTGTTGGAGAGGTCATAGACGGGGAGACTGAAACTGGCCAAGACTTGAGAGTCACGACTTTTCATAGACCCCTCCACAACAGGGCTTTGCTTCTTTTTTTCCTTATTCTTCTCCTCGACCTTAATTTTATTTCCCACTTTAGAATTCCCCCTAGTTGCCTACTTTATATCTTCTTCCTCTTCTTCTTCTTCTTCTTCTTCTTCTTCTTCTTCTTCTTCTTCTTCTTCTTCTTCTTCTTCTTCTTCTTCTTCAGTACACCTCTTTCTCACCGCTTTTTGCTTGTGTCTAGTTTTTGTGGCTAGTCGCTTAGATCTCCATTTGCTTTCGTTCTCCTCCTCCTCACCTTCAGAATCAATGGTGATTTGGTCACCTTCGGCTGAGCTTTGTTTATTTTTCTTGGAGACTGGGGTTTTGGAGGAAGTCGTGGGGTCGGAGAGCGTGACTTGAAGCTCATTAGAGTTCATAGAGTGTTGTGCGGGGATAAGAAGAGAAACAGTCCTAGGTGGGTAGAGGGCTAAATGAAAATTGTAAAGGAAAAGCATTAAGCCCTAATGGAGGATGCAATAATTCTGCCTAGATTTCATTTTTTCTCTAACATCTAGAACAGACGCTTCCATAGAATGGAGCAGGAAAAATGGAAAGGATATGGAATCATTGTACCTAAAGTGGTTGAGGAGAGGGAAATGGTAGTTGTAATAGGTGCCGAAGTGACCTTCCAGAGTGATGTACTTCATCAGGATGAGGCACATTTTATTCCATGGGTCGGGCAGCGATAATCTGTTGAATCCTCCCCTAAAACGTTCAGGAATCTCTGCTTTTTTAAAGAACCATTTCATATGGGTGTCATCATGGCTTTTGGTGATCTTCTTCCATTTTTCCCCCTCTGTGGAGAGACCCTTTGCTTGCACGATCACCTCCTCATTAATCTCAAATGTTATTCCATTAATTGTTACTTTACGCTCATCCCAAGTTTTCACCAACTACAGCGAGACCAGTTCATCACTGCTGCCCATAGTCTTCATGAATGGGAAGAAACCGCCCTCCTTGAGGTAGTTGAGAACATACAGATTTTTGATAAAGTCATCCTCAATCCTAGCGGGTTCCACCCGCACCATATCTCCGCCCTTCTCCGAGCTGTATTCAGGCAAGTCTTCCTCCTTAGTCTTAATCGACATCCCACCTTTCCTTCCTTTTTTCAGCACAACCATAACTAGAGTGGAGCAATAAACCCAAAAAATGTAGCACTTTTGTCTCCAACAAAAAAACCAGGTGGTAATAATGTCCGCCTTCTCATAGAGTTGGCCCGTACTATTCACATGGTTTGCCGATATGAGCGAATAAGCTTTGCATATCAAAAAATGATTTTTCCTTAAAGGCCATAAAGGCTTGATGTTGCAATTAATCACATCAGTCATTTCATTCTTTCCCTTGTGCATGTTATGCTCCACATCTTCTTTTAATTTGAAAAATCTCATACTCTTCTAAAAATGACATTGATAGCCCGTCTTTCAAGCTGGCTATAATTAATATGACCACATCTCGTATCTCTTATAAAATTTGAAATGATGAGGCACCTCATGAATTTTCCCAACGAATTATTCAACCAATCAACATCAGCCTTGTCAGACATTATTAAATTTGCTTTCTTTTTCCACAAGCCGAATAACATGCTTGGGTAGGGAGTTTAAATTTCTCCAACATCTTAAGCTATCCACCGCAAGACCCATGGTTGCCAGCATTTCTGCCAACGCATTGCCTTCACGGTAAATGTGTTGAAGGTTGAATTCATTGAACCTGGGGAGAAGTGAACAGATGTCATGCAACACATTTGCCAAAATCCAGCCAGTAGTATAGTTCCCTTTAACCAGCTCAATAACAATTTTAGAATCACCTTCTATGATTAATCTTTTAATCCCTATATCAGACGCCACCTTTAGACCCCATAGAGGGGCAGACATCTCAGCCAAATTGTTAGATCCCTTTCCAAGGTGGATCGCATAGGCCAGGATAAGGTGTCCATTATGATCTAAAAAAATACCTCCTCCCACAGCAATGCCATTAGAGGCAGCCCCATCAAAGTTCAACTTACTTATGTTTTCCTTCGGGGGTGACAATTTAGTGTTTAGTATTTTTAGAATTTTGGAGTTTTCCATCACATAGAAGGAAATGGGAAGAGCCCATTCCTTGGCTATCATACACTCTAGTCCCTTGGGGGGGGGGGCGGGGGGATTTTCCAACGACAGGTTTCCAAATTTTCCTTCAGCAGATTCACAGTCAGCCGCATTGTACCTTCAACATTACCATCTTCTCCTCTAAAAATATGGTTGTTTCGTTCCTTCCATAGACCCCAGCAGACATGCGGGGGTAATAATTGCCAAAGGATGTGAATGAGAGGATGCTCAGCAATTTGACCCCAGTTATTAATGAATTGGTCTAAGTGCTCCAAAAAGACCCAATCCAACTGTAGTTTGCTCATTATTTTTCCCCACACCTGAGAAGTGTAAGGGCAGTGAATAAGAATATGATTTATAGACTCTGCCTGCATTTTACAAATAACACACCTGTTGACCAGCTGAACCCCCCATTTTTGGAGGTTAACTAACGTAAGGATTTTTTCGTGAAGAGCGGTCCACCAGAAAAAATTAATTTTGGGGATGAGCTGGGGGAGCCACACCTTTCCCCAACTCAACTCATCGGCCAGAGCCTTAATGTTAGCATGGTATGCAGACTTGACCATGACCTCCCCCGATTTGCTGTTGCACCACACAGCCTTGTCAACAATTTGAGAGATGGGGATCCTGATATTGTTGTGAGGATTCGATTGCGAAGTTTTTGAGTCAAAACATTGGCCGATGTTTCATGAGCAGTGGTTCACAAGAACCCATCTCTCATGAGAATGAATGGACCACTTAGTATTCATTGTATCAAGTTGATGCTCATAGGGTGAAGCATTGGACCTTCCTAACTGGTCACCTATCCTAGTAGTACTCCAGCTCAATCACACGTAACTATAGAGTGAGTGTTCAAAACCTTCAACAAGTGTTTTACCTTATGAACCACTCATTTAGATCCCATTCAGCTCATCAATTAATAAGTGGGGATATTTTTCCACACCAACCCAAATTATGATATTACTATCAGGATTCAATAATGTATTTTTCAACTCAAACTCCTTCACCCATATTTCATTATTTGACTCACAATATAAGTAGGAAAAATCACAATCTAATATTTAATAAAACATACATATTTTAATGAATTAGTCATGTTGAATATACATATTTGTTTTATCATGAACTCATTTATAATATTAGTTAAATATTGTTTTTTTCAAGGATATATACTTGTATTCATAGTAAACCAATTTCAACAACTCACATCCTTACACAAACGCACACATTAACGTGCTTATTTATAATATTACCAGTGAATGGTTATGAGTTTTTTTGAGGGATCTATATACTTTTGTATTTTAATAGATCTTGTTATACTAATATTAATAAATGTCTTTATCATAAACATATACATGGTTATATGTGTTTGTACATATGCATGCATACCTATAATTGAGTAAATGCTTGTAATAAAGAAAAATGTTGTATTTAAAATGGATGTGTTAGTGTGTGTGAAATGTGAAATGTGTGGGGAAGATAAGGTGTTCCTCTTAACCTTGAATACACAAAGGAAGGATCAATGCATAAATGAATCAATCTTTCGGAAATGAGAGAAAAGAGGAAGATCTTCAATTCCCTTTTATAGAAAAGAATGTGTGATAGATATAGAAAGATTAAGAACTTTAATTGAAATAGATAGGAGAAAAGTACTAACCTTGAAATGTTACAGATTTGAAGAATGCTGTTTTCAAGGGTCTGCACTTGGTTTCTAGAAAATCTGAGACCGAATCTGTAATAGAAACATGGAGCCGAACAAAACCCATAAATCTTTTTCCGTTCTGACATAGTTCTTATTTTGACCCTCAAGTCAATGTCACCATTGACCTAGAATTTTTGATTCTGACCTAGGGCAGAATCAACCTCAAATGTCTCTGACTGAAAATCTATTTCTGGGTCCCAAAATTTCTCCAAAGAGGGTATCCAAATTCGCACTCTGATCCACTGTTCTGGACTTGTACCTGCAAGAAAAATGGATTTGTTTGTTGGGGGGAGGGGTTTGCCTTAGTTAAACCCCGATTTAGGTATTAACCTTGAAATCAATAATTGAAATAAAGAATGCTAGCAAGTAGTAGAGGTAAATCTAATAATTAATCTATGATATTCAATAGATATGCAATTGTATTTTGAATGTAAACAAGTATGTAAATATGAAAGCTTGGACTCCATATTAGAAACCATAAACCTCCAGGATTGTATGCTTGGAATCCACCTTGAAGAGAGAATGAATGAGTCTTGAGGATGAACAAAGGATCTTGAAGGAAGATCACACCACCATGATGGATAGATCTAGGGCTTGAATGATGAATCTTGAATGTTTGAACCAAATCCTATCAAATGATTGAAAGCTTGAATCCTTGATCTTCAATGGAGAACTTGAATGCTTGAGAGGAAGACTTGAATACTTTGAAGGCTTGAAAACATGTAGGAAAATGGGTGCTTGAACTTTTTTCTTGACAATTTCTTGGCTTCCTTACTTATCACTTTTGTCCTTATAGCTCACTTCTTATCACTTAGACTTCACTTAGAGAAAATGAAAGGAGAAGGCTTCCTTATATATGAATCTAGGGCACAATCTTCTAGATAGGCCTACATAGGAAAAATAAATTCCAATTAGGCATATATCCCTAGAAGAGGACTTATATTAAATATAATTTAAGAATCATTGCTTCGAAACCCAAAACAGCCGACCCAGAACTGGGAAATAAACTTTTGATGACCTCCGGCAGCTGACAAACTTCCAAACTTGAAAGGGGGACCTAGGTCAAAGTTGAGGTCAAATTTGACCTAGGTCAAGGTTGAGGTTGAATTTGACCTAGGTCAAGGTTGAAGCTGACCTTGACCCAGGGAGTCAGAACCCCTGGAAAATATGCCAGATGGGAGGGACGGTGCCTGGAGAGGGATAATCAGGGTCCTAAACACACACAAAAGTAGGAGAGGGTGCAGAAATGAGGGGATAATATGATGATGGTAAAAAACACCCCCTAAGGAGGTCTAAACTTTCTTAACATGGAAGTGCTTCCATTTTAAGATGATAGATTAAGCCCCCACTTTAGCAGGAGTATGGAATTCAAACATACTCCCAGTAAAGTTAGAAGAAAGACTCCATTGGATCAAAAAGAGGTAGAACATCACTTAGTCAAGGAAATGAGAACCTAGACCAAGGATTATAACTCATAATATATTCATAAAGACATGAAAGTAAAGAGAAACTAATCGAAGAAAACATACATGACTACATAAGCAAGACAAGAGCAACACTATCAATAACATAGCTTCATGATCTAATCCTACTAGCATGAAAATGAAAGAGAGAAAAGATAAAGTGATTACCTCACCTAGTAAGATGCCTACCTTACCATGAATCACCAAAGAGGAAGATCCAAACCGTTTCACCCATAAACTATGCTTTGTAATTGTAATGCGTCTTCTGACGGCTTTTGGAATATCCATAGATCTACATTCTTGTATCATTATGGAATATAAAATGAGTGTCTTTTCAAGATTTAGAAACTTATGTGCGTTACCTTCCAAGGATTTAGCATATTTTAAAATGCATATCTCTTTAGGATTTAGCAACTTACGTGTGTTACCTTCTGAGGATTTAGCAAAAAATAAAAAATAAAAACATGTCTCTTCAGGATTTAGCAACTTATGTGTGTTACCTTCTGAGGATTTAGCATGTTGTAAAATGTGAACTATAGTAAAAGCGAGACCCTATATATTCCCCCCTCCTTATCATGACTACCCATTATGCATGGTAAGGAAGATAAAGAGGATACCTACTTCACAAGGTAAGGAGATATCTAGTTTAACAAAAATGTACACTATATCCTTAGCAAAGAGTACTGACCCTTACCTCTAAGAGAATAGATAATTGTGAAATGGATATGTCACATATGAAAAAGGGATCCTCAAAGAGGAAGAGATCTTATCAGAAAGACTCCCACCATAGAGGAGTGCTTAGGATAAAATTTCATCTTCTAAAGAAAAAAAAGGACCAAAGATTCAATCAAGAGGAAGAGGAATCTCGGATTGAAGGAATCAAACTCTAACCAAAAGCAAAGAAAAGAGTTTATAAAGAACATAATTTGAAAAATAAATAATAGGTGATGACCTAGGACAATCACCTCTCACATAAGAGGGTATCCATAGCCAAAAACATAAATATTTATAAGGAAATAATGTTATATGATAAACAAATGCCACTAAGCTAAGGAAAGTAGATCCTTAGATAGAGGAAGAAGGAAAATACCTTTCCCCCTAGGGATGAAAGCAAGGGATAAATCAAATTATATCAAGAGATGTTATAGAAAAGAGATATATTTAGAAAAAAAATGTCCTAAAAAAGATATCATGAGTGATTATGATCGAAGGCAGTATGTACCATAATAGAAAATTATAAGGATAGAATATAGAAAGAATAACCGATTAAACTCAAAACAAAATACATGCTAAGAGCATAATGGATCCTAGAAGATTGGAAGGAACTACCTCTTGCCCCCCAATTAAGACACAATAGGAGAAATATGATCTAACTTATAGAAGAACAAGGGGAATGCCCTATATCAAAATTATGAAGAAATTGTAAGACCGCATGTGAATGAGATATAATTCCTAAAGAAGCTCTTTCTCTAACATAAAATTTGAAATGCACACAATCAGAAAGTAAATGTGTATTACTATAATGAAAAGGACATCTGTATTTAGAGAGAGCATTTTTTGGTATGGGTTTAAAGATTTCTTTCTTAGAATTCATTAACTGGACATACACTTTCTTAATTGTTAGTAATAACTGAGAGGGGGGGGGGGGGGTG
>MU224453.1:45189-69922 GCA_018584345.1 Thuja plicata
GGCATCTACGCTACCATCCTTGAATCAACCTCTAGACTGTCAATAGGCTTTATGCTAATCTTACTACCATCCTTGAATCAACCTCCTTCTTAGACTGTCAATAGGCTTTAGGTAAGACCGATGCTACCATCATGAGTCAACCTTTTTGGTAATTTGTTAGGATATACCTCAATTATAGAAGATGGTTAAGTCCTGCTCTGTTAAGAGACTTAATGCTTCAATGGATAAAATGAAACACAATGACTTGTTTCTAATGCAACTTTGAATTACAGATATTCAGATCTAGTTATGTACAATACCTCTCTGATCAATGTATCAATTCAATTCCTTTGTATTTCGCACTTTCTTCTCTGTGATGCTGCACTTTGCTGTTCGTCGGTGTCTGCAGAATACTTTAGCTCTCCCGTATCTTGCTTGATCAGGACTGTATGAAGCTTAACCTTCACCAGTTTCTCTTCAGCATCTTCTCCCAATTCACTCCCCCATGTATCTGAGTGCTTATGGAAATGAATTATGCGTGTCTCTTATATAGACATGATATTATGATTCTTGATTCTTGATTCTTGGTGTGAAAAACAATCTAGCCAATTTGATTTACGGATTTAACTCCTGATTTATCTCATAGTTATCTTTTTGCCAACTGTATAAATCAATTACTTAACTGTGGTTGAATAAGACAAATAAAACAATTAGTTAAGTCTATCTTTAAGCTCTACCAGCTAGATATTTTTTCATTTTATGAACTCTTTGTTCTGTCGGTCAATTCCGCAGTTCATCGTCGGTGACAACTGCCAGTTCTACCAATGTACCTTCAGTTAGCTTCGGGATCTCCGTCCGTCGGGCATCATTAGATCTTTCTCGTTGGGCAAAACTATTTTCAGCTCGTCGAGTATCCTATGATTTTGCTTCATCGGGAAACACTGTCTTCTGCTCGTCGGGCATCACTGTCACTTTATCTCTGTCTTTACCGATGGTGTGCACTCCATTGGTGTATTTTGTCACTTAGTGAATACATGACTTTTATGCATTGCTGAAAGCATAACCTTTGTCACATTGATTTTTTTAAGTCTTTGGCATTATGTACATGACCGTATAGATGATATCAAGTTGACATTAATGACAATACAAACCATTAACTGATTTAATGTCTTGTATCATCTTCAACTTAACATCATCAAACATTCAATCAGTTATATGTCATCAAGCTACATCTTGAGGAGTATCAGGGTGATCTAAGGAAGGTGTTGGAAGAAGAACATGAAGACAAGGATGATGGTTAAGATCAACCACCTTGATTTGAGGAGGCGGGAAGCCTATACCATGCATGTCTTTTTTAGGGGATTAATGAATCAGGTTTTTAATTCCATGTTCATTAACACCGAGCCCTAAACCCTTATAAACTTGTTTATCCACCATAGTTTGTCTGGTAGTGTACCTATCTTGCAAAGCTTCTACAGGAGGTGATTGATTAATGTGTTCATGATAAAATGTTGTGTATGGTGGAATGATAGGTTTAGAAGGGGTTTCTTTGTTTTTCCCTTTAATATCATCATGGATCAGATAAGAAGGGGAAGGTAAATGGAACAATTCTTGAACATCGATATCATGAACCCTAGTTTGAGCCCCATCATAAGTATGGGAAGAACTAGGGATAGAAGATGGAGAAAAAGGAATAGGAATAGTAGGAATTATAGGATGAGGATTAGGTGGATTAGGATTAGGAAGATTAGTAGATGGGGTATCATCTACCCAATTCTTCACATAATCCAAAAGAGCAATAAGTCCACTACATAAATCCTTGATGAAAGTTTTGAAAGTAGGAAGACTAGTATTAGTTAATCTCAAGATAGCATAAGCAAGTGAAACATGAAGATTAACAAACATGATGAAATGGATGATGCTTTCATAAACATCATAAGTACTATAAAGAGATGCTAAAATAAGCATAATGAGAAAAATAGCCATACTCCAAAGCATCTTAAAGATCTTCATAGTGAATGAAATGCAAGAAATGTTTTTATATTTTTATGAGTATGTAGATTTTTTATTAATTTTATTGTTTTAAAATGCAAGAGCATAAAAGAAAGCTAATTTAATATGCATGCAAGATCTAGCCTCTAAAAAGAGGCAAAGCATCTAACACCAAAAAGAAAGAGTTGTCTATCATGGGTTCACCAAAATGTTATAAAGAAAAATGTTGTATTTAAAATGGATGTGTTATTGTGTGTGAAATGTGAAATGTGTGGCGAAGATAAGGTGTTATTCTTAACCTTGAATACACAAAGGAAGGATCCAATTTGATTAACCCCAAAGGAAGGATCAATGCATAAATGAATTAATCTTTTGGAAATGACAGAAAAGAGCAAGATCTTAAATTCCCTTTTATAGAAAAGAGTGTGTTATAGATCTAGAAAGATTAAGAAATTTAATTGAAAAAGACAGGAGAAAAGTACTAACCTTGAAATGTTACAAATCTGAAGAATGGTGTTTTCAGGGGTCTGCACTCAGTTTCTGGAAAATCTGAGACCGGATATGGAATAGAAACATAGAGACGAACAAAACCCAAAAATATTTTTATGTTCTGACACAGTTCCAATTTTGGCCCTCAAGTCAATGTCACCATTGACCTAGAATTTCAGATTCTGACCTAGGGAAGAATCAACCTCAAAAGCCTTCGATTGAAAATCTATTTTTGGAACTAAAAAGTTTTCCAAAAATGGTATGCAAATATACAGTCTGATCTGCTATTTTTGAACTTGTACCTGCAAGAAAAATGGACTTGTTTGTTGGAGAGGAGGGGTTTGCCTTAGTCCAAACCCGATTTAGGAATTAACCTTGAAATCAATAATTGAAATAAATAATGCTAGAAAGTAATAGAGGTAAATCTAATAATGAAGCTATGATATTCAATAGATATGCAATTGTATTTTGAATGTAAATAAGTGTGTAAATGAAATCTTAGACTCAATATTAGAAACCATAAACCTCCATGATTGTATGCTTGGAATCCACCTTGAAGAGAGAATGAATGAGTCTTGAGGATGCATAAAAGATCTTGAAGGAAAATCACACCACCATGATGGATAGATCTAGGGCTTGAATGATCAATCTTGAATGTTTGAACCAAATCCCTTCAAAGGATTGAAAGCTTGAATCCTTGATCTTCAATGGAGAACTTGAATGCTTGAGAGGAAGAATTGAACACTTTGAAGGCTTGAAAACATGTAGGAAAATGGATGCTTGAAATTTTTTCTTGACAATTTCTTGGCTTCCTTACTTATCACTTTTGTCCTTAGAGCTCACTTCTTATCACTTAGACTTCACCTAGAGAAAATGAAAGGAGAAGGATTCCTTATATATGAATCTAGGGTAAAATCTTCTAGAGAGGCCTAGATAGGAGACTTAAATTCCAATTAGGCTTATATCCCTAGAAGAGGACCTATATTAAATATAATTTAAGAATTGTCACTTTGAAACCCAAAACAGCCGACCCAAAAGTGGGAAATGAACTTTTGATGACATTCGGCAGCCAAAAAACTTCCAAACTTGAAAGGGGAACCTAGGTCAAAGTTGAGGTTGACTTTGACCTAGGTCAAGGTTGATGTAGAACTTTATCTAGGTCAAGATTGAGGTCAAACTTGACCCATGGAGTTAGAACCCCTGGACAATATGCCAGATGGGATGGATGGTTCCCGAAGAGGCCCAATCAGGATCCTAAATAGGCACAAAAGTAGTAGAGGGTGCAAAAATGAGGGGATAATATGTTGATGGTCAAAAACACCCCCTAAGGAGGGCTAAACATTATTAACATGGAAGTGCTTCCATTTTAAGACGATACAATGCTTATTTTAAAGATATTTTTTTTAACAAACATCTTTTATAATAATATTATTGAATGACTCCAAATCTTTCTTTAGATATATCTACTTGTATTTAAAAATAATTTTACTAAAAATATTTATAGTAATTACAACTCACTTGTTGATCACAACAAAGATAAGAAAATATCTTTCAAGGAGCGAAAACTTTAGTGACGATTATTCGACATTTGATGAATGTCGCATGTCAGCGACTTGAGAATTGGCAAATATTTTTCATATATTGGATCGACCCTATCACATGAAATTTATTAATATTGGGTCCAATTCCCAAGCCATCACCCATCGGTTTTTTTAATTTTTCCATTTCTTGCACATTATCGCCAATGGAATAAAACTTTTGGTCCTCATAAATTTTAAAAAATTGCCTATAATTTCTAAGTGACCCCAAATCAACGGCCTATATTCACCAATAGTTTTATACACATATATTTATAGGTGGCCCCAAATTTTCCTAGCATCTTACGGATGCGTGTCTCAAACCGACATAATTTGCCAACTTTATTAATCATGCAAAGGTAGGTATTGGATGACCCATAATCACCTCAGAAATAACAAAAGACATGTTATAATTATGCAGGCTTTGCCAAATGTTTTTATACCTAATACCTACCGCCGAATTCACAAAATAAGGATTAGTATAAAAACATTTGATCGATAGAGAAGTTTCATATTGTTGAGTGCAATTGCATACTGCATTGGTGAGTCGCGACTGGAATTTAATTTGAGGCAAAGGTAAGTGATACTTATTCTGCAACTCTGTAGTTTTGAGTTCATTATTATTTAGTGGTAACTAGTTATTGAACAGTGGTGACTAGGGAGACCTCAGACATGATTTTAGGGCCAATGAATCCAGAATCATATTTGTATATATTATAGTCTATTGTCACTTCTTCAAAAATTCAACATTTTTTTTTGCACTGGAAGTCGTTGGAGAATGGAGATGTAAAACAAGAATAGGGGTAAGGCTCCTGCAAGTGGGGAAAGCCAAGAGAGGCCAGAAAAATGCAGAACCTTATCATCATACTTTGGTCATGGTGTTGGAAAATTCACAACCTGAAACTACACAACATATTGAAGAAGTAGGCAAACCTGATATCTTAGATGATGATGAACTTGAAGAAGATTTTGAGTTAAATACCCAGAGTATCCATAGTGATATAATAAACTTAGATGAGACTGAGAATGTCAGATATGATGATGGTGCAGGGAAAAAGAAAAGAAAAAACAATTCAAAGAAGGATAGGGAATCAAAAAATGATCAGAAGTGGGAGTTGTTGAGGAATTTTCAAATAGAATGGGTGTCAAAGTATCCATTCATTGAACTAGTGGAGAATCCAATTGAAGGTCAGCCTTTGGTAGAAAGTAGATGTAAGATTTTCACCAAGATAAATAGGAAGGAAAAGAGTTTGCACTTAAAAATTGACACCATAGAGAAGCATATGGGTAAAGTTTACGAAAAGAAAACCATAGATGGAGTTGAAAAATAAGTGATAAGATGGAAAACAAAGGTCGAGTCTTTGCATGTTAGGAATGCATAATTATATGAATTTCAGCAGAAAATACAGATGAAGCCTGCTCAAGTTAAAGGCTCTATTGAAGCTTGTTTCGGAAAAGCATTGTAAGTAGAACTAAAGGGAAAAGTTGTTTAGTTAAGTGTTGTCTTTAATATTTTGAGTAGAGGGCGTCCTATGATAGAATACCCATCATTGAGTTCTTTATTACACTTTCTGAAAGTTCATAACTATCCTAACAGTCAATATCCTAAAGAGTTAAATTTTATTGCATTGTCTTTCGACGAGGTTATAGTAGTAGATAATACTTCGTGGGTATGCATGCATGTTTATACTGTACACAATTTTTTCTTCCAACCTCATCTACCAAATATTGCTAAAATGAAGGATAATGTGACGGCTGAAAATAAATTTGAACTAGTAAAGAGTTCTCTAATTGAATATGGAGGTATAAATGACATGTCAATTGCCAATAAGTTGGTGTGTGTTGGAGAAAATGGAGATTCAGTAATGCAAGGCCATAGGGGCGGTCTTTGCACAAAGATACAATATTCTTTTGTTCCCTACGTTACTCCCATTTATTGCATGGCCCACAAAATGAATCTAGTTTTTGGAGTTGTCAGCAAGCATGGTCCATTACAAAAAAATGAAGTTTTAATCAAAGAGCTCTACCAATACTTCTGTATAAGTCCAAAATGATTGAGGGAATTTCTACACTTTTCTGAAGGACTAACCAACAGGAACAAGCTTCTGAAGGATAACGATACTAGATGGATCTCTTTGGATGGACCAACGCATCGAGTATTTTTTTTCTGAATATCAATCATTGCTTGCTCTAATAATCTCAATTCGTGAAGAGGAAGGGCTACCCAAATATACTAAGCTACTGTGAGGGTTAAGTAGTGGAGAGACACTCTTAATGTTAGCAGGTCTTCTCCCCCTGCTGGATGAAATGAAAAATATAATGAAAAAGGCCGAGCAAAGAGAAATGTATATTGTAGAAAATGTTGCGCTTCATAAATTGACATGCATAACACTAGATAATTTCTACTGATCATGTGATTATGTAAAATCTACCAGCTGGCTTAAAATCACATATTTGGACAATCCTGACAACTTTTTAAAGATCGGTAGGGAGTTATGTGTAGAAGTACGTAGAGTTGAGATGCCAATGTACTACTATGCCAGGGTTGAGTACGAGAAACTAGGAAGGAACAATAGGAAGCAAATATCAAGTTTTAAAAGGGAAGACTTTACCAAGATTGTTGAGTCTGTAACTGCTTCTGTGAAGCGCATTTTCTATGATCTTTCCTCAGAGATTAGAGAAAGATTCCTTCCAGTCAAACTACTTGAATAAATGGAGTAACTCTAAATGGAATTTTAGATGAATCTCGTTTGAGAGAACAATCAGGCCATTTTTCACAGAAAATGAGGGAAAAATATAATATTATGCAAACCCCCATGAAGATGGATCAGCAACAAGGCTTTAGAAATATCTAGCCGAGAGCGAAATGTTGATTGATTCAATACCAAAATTTTTCAAGCTTGTTGATTTATGTCTGACCATGATATTGGGGTCGGTGGAGGATGAGATATTTTTCAGTGCTTTGGGGTTCCTAAATTCAAAGCTAAGAAACAAACTAGACAATAATTTGGAAAATTGCTTGAGGCCCTATACATCCAGGTATGAAGTCCATACTTTTCCTTTCGAAAGAGCACTAAAATTATGGAGGAATAAATGTCAGAGAAGAGGGATGGGAAACATTTCAAACCAAAGTGGGAGTGCTAGAGACAATGATGTGACTGTCATTGACTCATGTAATGGTACTGGTAATGCTATCGTTGAACTTGAGTTAAGAGGAGGTATTTAGAGTGAAGAAAACATATTGAAGAACCAAGGAAGCATGCATACCTATAATTGAGTAAATGCTTATTTTAAAGATATTTTTTTTAACAAACATCTATTATAATAATATTATTGAATGAATCCAAATATTTCTTTAGATATATCTACTTGTCTTTCACAATAATGTTACTAAATATCTTTAAATTAATTACAGCTCACTTGTTGATCGCAACAAAGACAAGAAAATATCTTTCAAGAAGCGAAAACTTTAGTGGCAATTATTCGCCATTTGGTGAATGTCGCATGTCGGCGACCCAAGAATTGATGAATATTTTTCATATATTGGATCAACCATATCGCCCGACATTTATTAATATTGGGTCCAATGCCCAGGCCCATCGCCCATCAGTTTATTTAATTTCTCCATTTCTTACACATTTTTGCTAATGGAATATAAATTTTGGTCCCCATAAATTTAAAAAATTCGCCTATAATTTCTAAGCCACCCCAAATCGATGACCTATATTCACCAATAGTTTTATAAATATATATTTATAGGCAGCCCCAAATTCGCCTGGCATTTTACGGACGCGTGTCTCAAACCATCGTAATTTCACCAACTTTATTAATCATGCAAAGGTATTGGATGACCCGTAATTGCCTCGGAAATAAAAAAGATGTTTTATAATTACGTGGGCATTGCCAAATATTTGTATACCTAATACCTCCCACCGAATTCGCCAAATAAGTATTAGTATAAAAATATTTGATCGATAGCGAAGTTTTAGAGTGTTGAGTGTAATTGCATACTACATTGGTGAGTCGCGACTGTAATTTAATTTGAGGCAAAGGTAAGTGATGGGTGCCAACAAGAAGTTGAGTCCACTTTTTGGCCAAAAAGCGGAACTGTTTTTCCTATTTTTTCAAATTCATCCTGTTTGAGATGAATATTTGAAGCATTTAGAGATTGTATCTTAAAAACATTCAGTAATAGAAGTTGTAGTACTCAAAGTCTAATTTCGAAATATGTAATTTATTTTAATACCCAGATGATAAAACTTTATTTTCAATAGGCATTACTAAAACCCACATTTTAAAAGTCACTGTTTCAGGACCATACCATGCCCATGGACGACAAGAAAAATTTGACCCAAATGAAAATATTTCTCCCAATCCTTTTGGGATATGGTATGTAACATAGTTAAGATTGATGAAAATATTTTTTTGTTGAATATATATTTTTTTATTAATTTTTTACTGGGCATAAATGTTTTTAAATTCTCTCGTGTATGGCAAGCATAATTTGACCAAAACATATGATTTTTAAAAAAAAATTTAAAGTGTGTAGAATTGTCTCTAGTTTGATGTCATAATTTGTTTGTGAGAAACTTTCAAATCAAAAATTTATTAAAATAACAAAATAGCTTGTTATCTTTAGTTTGTGGACCTATTTCAATAGAAATTCAATGAAAAATAGAAATTTTACTCAAATTTAAAAAAAATTACATATTTGGAATCAACACAGTCTGATCTATAATAGGTTTTTATTTTTTCAAAAAATTCCTCTAAAAAAATATTCAGAGATATGTCTAAAGTCCTTATTTTGTATGGACACTAGTAGAGCCTTCAAGTTGCAAGTCAAACCAGGTCCAAGGCTATGGTTCGTCTACCCAAGCCTCTTTCCAAACCAAAATCCAATAGTAAAAGCGGGATTGAAATTCAAAATTTTTAGAAACGGGATCTTGTTTATTAAACATTACCCTGTTTACCTTTTTTTTTTTTAAATTCATAACATATAAATGAATCGATAGAATGTTTTCTTTAAAAAATAATATTTTTTCAAAACAGGATCTCATTTTGAAATGGGGTCCCGTTTCATTTTTCAAAACAAGACCCCATTTTGAAACTCGATCCTATTTTGGTTTTTGAAATGAGATCCCATTTTGAAATGGGACCCTGTTTCTAAAATTTTAGGCTCGGGACCCCGAAGCTAAACAAGACCCAGTTCATTCTAAGAGGGAACCCGTTTTGTTGAGTGTGATTTTGTGAATTTGGATAAGTATGAAAGTTCCGCCACAAGTGGACTCATCTTCTTGCTTTAACCCTGATACTTATTCTGTGACTCTGTAGTTTCGAGTTCATTATTGTTTAGTGGTAACCAGTTAGTGAACAGTGGTAACCAGGGAGACCTCAAACATGATTTTAGGGCCAATTAATCTAGAATCATATTTGTATATATTATAGTCTATTGTCACTTCTTCAATAATTTAACATTTTTTTTTTTGCATTGGAGGTCGTTGGAGAATGGAGATGTCAAACAAGAATAAGGGTAAGGCTCCTGCAAGTGGGGAAAGCCACGAGAGGTCAGAAAAATGAAAAAACTTATCATTGTACTTCGCTCATGGTGTTGGAAATGTTTCTATCCAAAATCGGGAAGCTGCTTCATCGCATGTAGATTTTGAAGATTCATAACCTGAAACTACACGACATATTGAAGTAGGAAAACCTGATATCTCAGATCACGATGAACTTGAAGAAGATTTTCAGTTAAATACCCAGAGTAGTCATAATGATATAATCAACTTGGATGAGACTGAGAATGTCAAAGATGATGATGGTGTAGGGAAAAAGAAAAGAAAAAACAATTCAAAGAAGGATAGGGAATCAAAAAATGATTAGAAGTGGGAGTTGTCGAGGAATTTTCAAATAGAATGGGTGTAAAAGTATCCGTTCACTAAACTAGTAGACAATGCAATTGAAGGTCATCCTCCAGTAGAATGCGGATGTAAGATTTTCCCCAAGATAAATAAGAAGGAAAAGAGGTTGTAGTTAAAAATCGACACCGTTGAGAAGCATATGGGTAAAGTTTACGAAAAGAAAACCATCGATGCAGTTGAAAAATTAGTGATAAGATGGAAAACAAAGGATGAATACCTACATGTTAGGAATACATAATTATATGAATTTTAGTAGAATATACAGATGAAGCCTTCTCAAGTTAAAGGCTCTCTTGAAGCTTGTTTTGGAAAAGCATTGGAAGTAGAACTAATGGGAAAAGTTGTTTAGTTAAGTGTTGTCTTTAGTATTTTGAGCAGAGGGCGTCCTATGATAGACTATCCATCATTGAGTTCTTTATTAAATTTTTTGAAAGTTTGCAACTATCCTAATAGTCACTGGTCAGTAAATAGTGGATGGGAATGGGCAAGTTGTCTTGCCGATATTGAAAAAGAGGATCTAAAGGCAAAAATTAAAGAGTCAAATTTTACTTCATTGTCTTTTAACGAGGTTATAGCAGTAGATAATACTTCGTGGGTATGCATGTATGTTTATATTGTACACAATTTTGTCCGCCAACCTCATCTACTAAATGTTGCTAAAATGAAGGATAATGCGACAACTAAAAATAAATTTGAACTAGTAAAGGGTTCTCTAATTGAATATGGAGGTATAAATGACATGTTGATTGCCAATAAGTTGGTGTGTGTTGGAGTAGATGGAGCTTCAGTAATGCAAGGCCATAGGGGCAGTCTTTGCACAAAGATACAATCATCTTGTGCACCCTACATGACTCTCATTCACTGCATGACCCACATAATGAATCTAGCTTTTGGAGTTGTCAGCAAGCATGGTCTAGTACAAAAAATTGAAGATTTAATCAAAGAGCTCTACCAATACTTCTCTCGAAGTCCGAAATGATTGAGGGAATTTCAATACTTTTCCAAAGGACTAACCGATGGGAACAAGCTTATGAAGGATAATGATACTAGATGGATCTCGTTGGATGGAGCAGCACATCGAGTGTTTTCAGAATTTCAATCATTTCTTGGTCTAATGAAATCAAGTTGTGAAGAGGAAGGGCTACCCAAATTTCCTGAGCTACTGAGGAGGTTAAGTAATGGAGAGACACTCTTAATGTTAGTAGGTCTTCTCCCCCTGCTGGAGGAAATGAAAAATATAATGAAAAAGGCCCAGCAAAGAGCAATGTATATTGCATAAAATGTTGCACTTTGTAAATTGACATGCATGACACTAGATAATCTCTACTGATCATGTGATGATGTAAAATTTTTTAGTTGGCTTAAAATCACAGATTTGGACAATCCTGAAATTTTTTTAAAGATCGGTGTAAAAAGTGAGTTGTTTGCAAAAGTATGCAGAGTTGAGATACCAATGTACTACTATTCTAGGGTCAAGTCTGAGGAACAGGAAGGAACAACAGGAAGCAAATATCAAGTGTTAAAAGGGAAGAATTTACCAAGATCGTTGAGTTTGTAACTCCTTCTTTGAAGTGCATTGCCAATGATCTTTCCTCAGAGATTAGAGAAATATTCCCTCTAGTCAAACTACTTGGATCCATTGCTATTGTGTTTCCTTGATATTGGAGTATCAACAATTCAAAGGATTATTGAACTAAGCTACTAACTTCAAGATAGATAATTTTTGCAAAACCAAAGAGTTAAGTGGAGTAACTCTAAATAGAATTTTAGAGTTAAGTGGAGTAACAATAAGGGAAAAATATAATATTATGTAGAACCCCCACGAAGATGGATCGGTAACAAGGCTTTAGAAATATCTAGCTGAGAGTGAAATGTTGATTGATTCAATATCAGAATTTTTCAAGCTTGTTGATTTATGTCTGACCGTGATATTGGGGTCGATGGAGGATGAGAGAGTTTTCAGTGCTTTGGGGTTCCTAAAGTCTAATTTAAGAAACAAACTAGAAAATAATTTGCAAAATTTCTTGAGGCTCTATATGTCTAGGTAAGAAGTCCATACTTCTTACAACAGGGCACTAAAATTGTGGAGGAAGAAATGTCAGAGAAGAGGGCTGGGAAACATTTCAAACTAAAGTGGGAGTGCCAGAGACAATGATGTGACTATCATTGACTCATAACTGGTATTGGTAATGCTAGCGTTGAACTTGAGTTAAGCGAAGGTATGTAGAGTGAAGAAAACATGTCGAAGAACCAAGGAAGCTATGAATTTGATGGAGATGAACCCGAGGATCCTGATAATGATATGATGTGGCAACTTGAACCTTTGTAGAAGTAGTAGGTCCTAGGCATTTATTAAACTTTTTATTGTAGTCTACTATCAGTTTTTGTATCTCATCATTAATCATGCATAATATCATATTCCAATGTCAAAAATATGAATGTGGTTGATAATC
The DNA here is from genome assembly GCA_018584345.1 of Thuja plicata. Classification (NCBI taxonomy): domain Eukaryota; kingdom Viridiplantae; phylum Streptophyta; class Pinopsida; order Cupressales; family Cupressaceae; genus Thuja; species Thuja plicata. The sequence continues at coordinate 57,598 of MU224453.1, forward strand.
TCATAAATTCTACAATTAATAATGGTTTTCTTTGCATTGTTTAGCTCATATGGTACAATTCTTTATTTTAATTTTTTTTTGAAAACATAGGAGTTCATTGATACAATTCTTAGAAATAGAGATTCTCATTAATTTATTTACAAATATGACACAATGTAATAATTCATTTGTTAACAGTAGTAAGAAGTAGAACACAACTCTGTGTGATTCTGTTTGCAAAAGTGAATTGAAAATTAATTATGACTCAAGAGTCAATACCTAATTTCAATTTCATTACCCATAGAAAATGACCCTGAATTCCCTTTTATAGAGAAAAGGGAGAAACAATAGCTTCAGGTCGATTTTCCTAATGTGAAGTCTCAAAATCAAAATCAGTAAGAGTCAAGACCAGTAAAACATCTCTACAACTCTACATTTCTGCATTTGATAGGTCGGTTTAGTAAATTAGCATTGAGCAATAGCATTATAGCATCTGCTACATTGATCCTATTAAAAAAAATGTTCAAACTTATTACTTTTAACTCAATTCAAGCCAATAGATAAATAATATAGAGATGATTGAAACTAAAAGTACTTTCACATACTACTTTTGATGAGATGATTTTGCCAGTTTGTTTAGTATGCTCCATTCTGCATCGTTTGGAAGGTCAATATTTTTCAAGTTATAGTAGATGACCTGAAACCTCATCATCCATCCATACTTGTTAGAGTGACTTGAAAGAAGTGATCCTTTAATTACTAAATTCAAATTTGTTAATGGTTTGATGCACTTTGCAATGCCTTCGTGAGTTTTGTCCTGAGGAAGCTTGCCTAAATCAATCCTCATTGTGTCCTCCAACCTTTTTTGTAAGCTTCTCTTCCAAAAAAATTCATTAATGAGTTACTAGGACCAGGACAGGGAAAACCATGACCTATCATTTTGGTTGTTGTTTGATTGACCTTGACGAGCTTTCTCTCAAATAAGGAAAGAGTTTCCCTCTACTTCCTTTAATTTATAACATTTTTGAAATACAAAGTTTGTGTTTATTGATGCATGAACACGGTCATGAATTCCCTTGCTTTCCAAATGCCTATCACTGGTTGTGTTGATTTGATTCAAAATTTGTTTTGCAATTTTCTCTCTCTGACAAAAAATTATGTTCTTCTCAACATGTGCTCTTTGAGCTTCCCAAAAACATCTCTAAGAATTTCATTAAATTCAAACCAATCACACAACCTATCACCAGTCACCTTTATTTACCCCCAAAGGTCTATTTCTATTTGCTTGACTGTATTTTTCATCTAGTCATTCAAGTTGTTTTCATAAGTTTTAATTGTATCATTTGCCTTCTTTAGCTCTTCTGTCAATTCTGACAACTCGTGTTCACTCTATTTTTTATTTTCTCTGCTTCCTCTTCCCACTGGTTTTCTTTCTCTTCCCATTATTTTTATTTTACCCTCTCATCCTCCAATTCTTTCTTTAATTTATTGTTTACTTGTGCCACACTCTCCACACTTTTGTATAATTTTAATGAAGAGGTTTTTTCATCCTCAAGATTTTTATTGCTCTCTTCCAATTTTTGCCTCACAATTTTTAGTTCTTCCTCCATATGTTCTTTCTATCCAATTGCTTCTTTAGAGGATGAAATTTTTATCCTTTTCTATAATTCTTTGCACCTGTTATCCTCTGCATTCTCCTTTGCCTTTTCATTTTCCAGTTCTGCATGTAATTTTTCTATTCTGCCCTGAAGCTTTCCATTCTCTCTCTCCAACTTCATCACTGAACTATAGACCACTTGGTTAGTCATTTTTGACACATTTATCTTGTCCACATTTTTAATTTTGGATAAATCCATTTGGAGGGTGCTAACTTGAAATTCAGATGAATCTATCTGACTCTCTGGCAGATTTTTATCTCTAGCTGGGGGCATAACAACCAAGAAATCCATCATTTCTTTATTTGGGTCAAATGTGGGAAATAACCTATTTGATGTAGGTTCTACATCACGAGCTGCAGCAATTGCATCCCTCTACAATATCTTATTATTTTGTCTATTCCTATTTTTTGTTTGTTCAATGTTAGTTACAAAATCATTGTAAAGAAAATCAGGGTTTTTTAATACAATTGAATGTTTGAAATGTGAAATAGAACTTACAGTGATGTACGAGCTTCCACTTGTGGTTCTAATAATTGCACCATGAAGATTAGTAATAGTAACACCCTAAACCATTACAAGTTGAGTAAATGGAATGTTCAGAGGGTTTTGTCCTGAAGGTGTGGCAATTGTTGGACTCACAGCCATAGACACCAATGGCATTATTGTCATAACCTTTTGCTTCTTTATACTACCTTGATCTCTCAAATCCACTGATTTTATACCCAATTTTAATATCCTTTTCAGACCAGTAGTACTACCCATGCCATCCCCACAAGTGGGAGTGACACTTGATTCAGATTGAATCTGGGTGCTTGGCAAAGGTGGTACTAGATTTGAAGCTCGAACAAATGAAGGTGCAAGGGTAAGAGACTGAGTAGTACATCTTTCTGATGAACCTCTAATTACTGGTGTTCGACTACACTTTGGTGGAGCGGGTGTGGCAATTGGATACCAATGCCCTTATCCTGTGGGACCCAGACCACCCCTACTTGGAAACCCATTTTTTCTACAATCTCTGCCCCTTTTCCATATTTTTCTGTTGTGGACGCATCAAATCTAGTAGCAATTATTATTGAATATATATCAGTTGATGTGGGATTCACTGAATCTCTCTCATCCTCATTATCTTGATGATTATAATCATTGATATATGCTTCAACTGGATGCTCTAAATTCTACAAATTGCTAAATATTTCATCCTCGTGTACATCATAAAGATCTGCAGAGGTCTGTGGATCGCCGAGATTATTCCTCTTTTCCAAAAAATTAGAAATTTTGGTTGCAGTCCAATTATGATCTTTACATTGAAGCGATAGGCATTTTTAAATAACATTTGTAGATGGTTGAGAAGCTTTTTGGTAGAAATTGTAGGATGTCCTGTGTTGCACTTTTCCTTTCTATTTGTGCAATGCCATAATTTGTGATGAAAATTCTTGTATTGAAATATTATTTTCAGCAGCGTGTTTCTCCATCTCTTTTTTGACCTCATCCTAGGACTCCATGTTTTTAAATTTTTTCTATCAATGGCATACTGTCATGTTGACATTTGCTTGCGGAGCTCCCATTCGCTCTAAGATTTGTTCCAATTATGTTTAGTGGATCATACTTCTAGTGACTATCAACAACATAGTGAAAGATTGAAAAAAGCCTCTGCCACTTTGAATCCTCTTCTCTCAAATGTGAACCCTCCCAATGAGAAATACAAGGAAGGAAATATCATTTTATTTTGCTCACCATTAAAGAGTACATCTATGCTCTCCATCTTTGGAACATATTCCAATGCAAATACCCTCTTTGTAGCATGTATTGGAACTTTTTAGGGTTCTAGCACTAAACCGTAAAACCTTAACATAGTGTAGTCTTCCATGAAGTAACTGTCAGCCAATTGTATTTCACTTTCGAGTTGAATCGAATCTCTACAATACATAGGAAATCTAGGCAATGGAGTGCCTATAATTTTATGATATATTGGTGCCAAAAAGAAGTCCACAAAATGTTTATAGTTTTTTCTGTTATCACTCATCCTTATCTCATGTGTCCACTCATATATTACAATTTGGACCTGACTTTGAAGCTTGTTTGTCTGAAATATTGCACAATGCTTTGCTAAAAGAAGATAACACAAGTAGGTTGTGAACCTAAATGTCTTTGGTGAACCTCTTTCAATCCTTAGTAATTGTTCTTGCATGCAATGAATAGTGTTCTCAATAAAATTATATTTTACTAGTTCTTTTTCACAATGACTATGAAAAATCATTTCAAGAATGTTGACACCCACTTCTTTGTTACTGTCCAATCCCAAACAAAATGCTAGCAAGGAAATACTATCATGAACCCATTGCACAAAAATATCATTATCATAAGGAGGCTTATGATTTGGATCCAGACTACAACTGCTTGTTATTCCTTGGATATATGAATCTTTCTTTATTGCATCTATTTTTCCATAATTCTCTGCCAGCTTTCCCAGGTGAATGTGCACATTTGAGTTTTGTTCTTCAAACCCTAGCTCCAACATACTAGAAAATTCAGTCTCGGTTATCAACAAAATTACCTCCTGAGTATTTTTATTGACAATTTCTTTTCTATTTTCATCATAATTTTTGGCATAGAGCATGACAATTTCTGGACATGGGAATACTTGAGGTAATGCCATGCATGCTAACCCAGCAACCCACGCTGCAAATTTATTTGTCTTTTCCTTTACCATGTTGTTAAATGGACATAATTTTAAATCCTTAATTGGATTTCCACTTATTTTCAAGTGCAAATCTAATTTCCATGATTCCCTTATTTCCATGGATAATGGGATCAAAAAAATCATGGAATTCATCAGTGAAACCTAGTGTTTAACCAGTTTGTGGAAGTCTATTATCTTTGTTTCCTTTCGTAGCCTTTTAGTCGTAGTCTTGGTATTTGTTTTTCCCATTGTGGATCATGGCATACTGGTATTACTATTTAACTATAGGAAAATTCAAATAATTCTACACAGGTGAACTACAATTTACAGGCGTGATTGAAAATCCAACCCTAATTCTATGACTACAATCTAAATAGTAAACCACTATATTTAAAACATTTAAAGGGTAGGACGTGGGCTTTCAGGATTTTACCTGGAAATTTAATTTGTGTAGACTATGAGTGGGCAGAGAGCTGAGAGACTTTTTTGCATTCCTCAATCCTCAATGTAGAAGGCGTAACCCCTTTCTGATTCTCCAATACAGTATACTAGCAAGAATTGAAAATATAAAAACTTAGGTTAAAATTGTACAATCGTGAGTACTGAGTCATCAATCATGAGCTCACTCATGTTAAATTTTATTTCTTCTCCAGATATTTGAGGTCACTAGGACATGTGTCACTTAATTTTTTGACATTACAAATATCTGAGGTCAAGTTGAGCTTATTGTTTATTAAATGTTAAGTTACTATTTTACTCCAATTTTGATTTTAATTAAACTTAGCTGAGTGTTAATTTATTACATGTACCCTATTTCTGGGGGAAATTTACAAAAAGAAGTGACCATTCCCCAAATAGGCCTGAAAAAAATCTTGGGGGGTTGTTGATACATTTCTCATCCAACAGGCATGGAAGTCACTATCACGTGTCACGGGTCCCATTTACTTTTGGCTTGTCACTTGTCAGTAGTACAGTACGTCATACGTAGACTCGTAGATTCGTAGTCACCTATTCACCTCACATGTCATCATTGAATGACATTGTCACACCAATTGTGTGAGTGTACATGTGTCATGATTCTAGAATAGGTTTGCAAAAATGGGGTTTCTTTTCCCTTTCAGAATGAAATATACCACACATCATTGTTTTGTGCTCATCCAATGGTCACTATCATGTGTCACATTCTCGCGGGTCCCATTAACTTTTGGCTTGTCATCTGATGTCACTAGGACATGTGTCACTTAATCGTTTGAAATTACAACTTCATCTTATTAGTTATTATATTTATTAAATGCTTAATTTTATAGTTTAGCCCAATTTAGATTTTAATTATACTTTATTGAGGGTTAATTCATGACACGTGCCTTGTTTGTGGAGTAGGTTTGCAAAAAATAGGGTCCCTTTTCCCTTTTGGCCCAAAATTCACAGTACATCATCGATCCGTTCTCATCCAATGGTTGATAGTCAGTGTCTTTAAATTTATTAAATTTAAATAAAATTAAATATTTAAGAAATTATAAATTCAGCTTATTAGTTATTATATTTATTAAATGTTTAGTTTTACGTGGCAACACCATGTCAAATCTATGGAAATTTGATTCAGTCGTGAAACTAACCATGATCAAACTCTAGTCCTATGCGAGATTATGAGACAACATAGTCGCTAGGTCGCTAGATAAAAATATTAACCCTGGGTTCATTAGGAGACTCAGCGCAGTCCACATGACCAAGACAAGGATATAAAAAGATCTACAACCTGTGCTAGATCGCTGGATAAAACTTGACTTTGACCATCATATGGAGATTCAATGCTATCCGTAAGATTAAAACAAGATCTCAAACATGTGGCACGCCATTGAGTCCATATCTCCCTCGCTGAATATAACTCAACCATGCTTATTCTTAACTGTGGTATATTTGGAGATTACGTAACTAAAGTAGTCTCCAAGTCGCGAGATAAAAATTTAATACTTGAGTTTGTTCCGAGATTGAGCACAAACCACACGATTAGAACAAGGATAGAACAAGATCAACAATCTATGCTAGATCTCCAAACATATCATGACTTTATCAATTCATTTCGTGATTAAGCGCTAGCTGCACGATCAAAACAAGATCTACGTACTACGCTAGATCTCTAAAAACATTTGTACTTGGTCATTTCCTTTCGAGATCTAGCGCGAACCATACATCTCTGGCAAGATCAATGATCCTCGTTTAATCTCAAAACATTTCACTTAACCACAGGTATATTACAAGATCACGCGATCAAAGAGAAAAAGTAACTCGGCCTTGACCTTGGGTCTATCTTGAGATCACATGACTAAAGAGTCTCGAAGTCGCAGAAAGAAAAGTTTGACTCATGGTTTTCTCAAAGATTACACGCAGGCCACATGATCTAAAACAAGATCGACAACGCGTGTGTAATCTCAAGATAGAAAGAGCATATTCCATTTTTTTTGGAGAATAAGAGACACAAGCCCACGCCAAGTCGCTAGATATAAAAGAATATTTGGTCTTGGTTATGTGACTAGGAGAATAAAGTGCACATGGGAAAATCTGAGACATAAGTGGCTTCAAAAGGTAACCCAATTTTATAACAAGTCCATGAAGGGTTTAGGGTTTTTCAAGGTTTTGACCAAGGATATAGGGTTTTCTACCAATGCCTAGGAAATTTAAAATTAGGGCTTGGGGATAGAGCAAGAAATAGAAGGGTTTTCATGACTTAGACCAAAATTTCTTACAGATTTGTACAGTGCTAACAAGCCCAAAATTCACCGTATATCGTCGATTTGTGCTCATCCAATGGTTGGCAGTCACTGTCTTTAAATTTATTAAATTTAAATTAAATTAAATATTTAATAAATTACAACTTCAGCTTATTAATCATTACATTTATTAAATGTTTAGTTTTACAGTTTAGTCCAATTTATATTTTAATTATAGTTAGTTGAGGGTTAATTCATGAAATGTGCCTTATTTCCAGAGTAGGTCTACAAAAAATAGGTTCTCTTTTCCCTTTCAGCCCAAAATTCACCGTACATCATCGATCTATGCTCATCAAATGGTTTGCAGTCACTGTCTTTAAATTTATTAAATTTAAATTAAATTAAATATTTAACAATTAATTATATTTTGAGTAATGTTTAACTCAGACTTTAACATTAATTGAATTTAATTATTTGTATTTGCATTACAATCAAAATTAAATTATCACACGTCGATATGACACATTGACAAATTTGGCATATAATTTATCAATATAGACCACATACTTTTTATATTTAATATTTAATACAAAATTGTGTGAATATTAAATTATTAATTGAATTCAATTATTTCTATTTGTATTATAATCAAAATTACATTATCACACATAAATATGACACATTGGCAAATTTGGCATATAATTTATCAATATAGACCATATACTTTTTATATTTAATTTTTAATATTTAATAGTTAATACAAATTTGTTGATCATATAACAAAAAAATATAAAAAACCACAACGAACTATGGAAACCCTCCATTTTAAAAACAATAATAAAACTCTTTTAAATGTTAAAAATAGAAACTTGCTTTGTCTTTGGATTGATAAAGAAACTTAATCGTTTTAAAAATTTAGAATCTCAGATTTAAAAAATGGAAGTACTAATCCATCGCTTCCTTATATATATTTAAGCATACTTAAATGTCTAATACCCAGATAAAGCAACTAGTTAAAAATATTGTAATCATAGAGAAGTCTAAGAATCATTTTTTGTACCCATAAAAAGAAAATTGAAATGAACTTGGAAAATTTTTATTATTTTTTTCATAAAATTACATTGTAAAGTAAAAATAGAAACCTACTAGGTCACTAGCAGTGGACCAGTGCCATAGTCTTTAGAAACCCTTATTTGGATAGATACATAGATATAGTCGAAGTAGAATATGCCAATCGATATTTTAACAAAGAATATGCTAAGTGCAAAGTAATGAAACTCAAATCGTTAAATCCATTAAACTTAAAAGGAAAACTGAAATTAAGTTGCAAATTTTTCATTAATATGTTCTAAAAATTTACACTTGTCGTAGTCCCTCCAAAATTTTAAAGCAAAAATGAGGGGGTTCAGGTTTGCAAACTTGTAACTTGCTAAGTTCTTACTACTAGCCCAAAACTAAACTACTATTATTACTAGCCTAGAAAGGCACTGGCAGTGGACTAGTGCTATGATGGTATCGAACCATCGGTATAAAAAAGAAAAACAAAAAAGTGAAACTTTGCATGTCCATTGTCAAAAGACCAGGGTAATGAGAACGGTTAAACTAGGGTTCTTCATCTTCCCTTTCGTGTGAGTAGAATTTTCCAGAGAGGATAATCTCTGAGAATTCTTCAATCCATGTGTAGTTTGGCTCGTCCAATTCATCAAGTAAAAACCATTTCCATAGAAAATCCCTCCCAATCCATGCCCATTTCTTGTGTCACGTTAGTTTCTCGTCATTAAGGTTCAACAAAAAGGGTTGTCTATCCATATTTTTGCCCGGCTATAACAGCTTGGGTATATCTCTTGGCCAAGGGATCCCCACCCCTAATTTTGCAAAAATAGCAACATCGACATCATTCTCAAGGAATTTCTCTTTAAAAACCTTCCTCAGCAGCATCAGCATATCCACCTTCTGTCCTCCGAGGAAGAGGAGAGACACAAAAAATTGGGACATAATGTTTGTGTTGACGTGGTATCCATCAACATTCTCAAGGAACTATCGACCCTATAATATCAACACAACATAATTTATAAAAGCACCGTCACCAACCTCCCTACAAATGGAAGTGAGGATTTCTTCTGAGATATTGCTCAAAAAGGACCTCTGGTCATCTAGGGGTGTGCATCTCAAACGGATTGGTGTGTCCATCTTTAATTTTGGACAGTCTAAAGACCTAAAAACCTAAACCTTAAAACCAGAGGCAAAATTTCAACCACCAGGAGCTTTGACTCTTAATCTACCAAAAGAAAAATGAAGAAGAAAGAAGCCAGATTGTCTATAAATAGCCCTGACCCCTTTATTGATACTGATCACGAATACTTAGCAATTAATCCATTGACCTTAATCTTTAATGTAAATCTTTTTGTATAAATGCATTATGCGTATGAGAGATTTAAATCCATTGTCCTTAATCTTTCATATCTACATGTAAATCTTTCCCATAAATGCATGTGTAATATCGTTAGTATGTCGTACTCGTTGATCTGTGTGTTGAGTGGATGACAGTTAAAGAATGTCACTGACAAGGCATTTATTTCTTATCGAGTTACGAGTTACAAATTGCAGTTGCACTATCCACCGTCCACGTAAACAAATAACCAGTAGTAATCAATGATCATGGTTACATTGCAGGTTTTAAGGCTTGTTATGTGTCATAATTTCGGTGACTTCCTGCATAATTTTGTTCCTTCAAGAAATTTGTGCCAAAATTAATTTTCAGCCATTGCTCTAGGATCATCAAATGGTCTCAAATAATACATTTAACAATATAATGGATGTTAGGTTATGTGTCAATGTGTGATCAGTGATATTTGCAATAGTTGGATGTGATATTCGTTGGATGTGATATTGCATTAATTACAATGTTACATCTCTAATAAATTGCCATTTGGCATTGGCCCACATGACGAGTCTCATCCTTTTAAAATCGCCAATAAAGTATTTATTTTTCCCATAATTAACAAAAATTAGCCAATAAAATAAATAAATATTCAAATGGTAGATAAAATTCAACAATACATTTTTTTTTCCCATAAAAAAAAAATCATTCGCCTCATACATTATAATTTTTTAATTCAAAAACAAAAAATTCGCCTCATACAATATATATTTTCCTCCACATTAATGTATTATTCGCTAGGATTTTATGAAATTTTCATTCGGCAGGGAAAAATTCACCTTCGCCTTTATATTATTTTCCTAATTTGGAAAAACAATTCGCCTTCATCAAGAAATTTTTTCCCCTAAATTAATGTTGGATTCACTAGGATTTTACACTTTTTTCTAGGAGGGGTTTCTTAAAGTTAACCCTCCTTTCAAGAAGACCATCAATTATTCAATTATATATATTATATAATCAATATGTAAAATATTCTAATAACATTATTATAAAACATATAAATATCACTCAATAAAACCACCATTCACTAAAATAAAATAAAAAATTCCTTTAGAAACATTTAATAAAACTATTAGTAAAAAAAGTTTATTACAAAAGACAAACACATATTTCCTAACATTATCTTTTTAACAGATATCTAATCATTTGTAATAATTTTTTATTAATATTTTATTAAATGTCCTTATTATAGGATTTAATATACTAATGGATGGCTATAGACATTTTCAAGACATATCTAGTTGTCCTTAATAAATTTATTATTACCATATATATAAAATCGATACTCTTGTTGAAAAATATCTATTTGTCTTTATGATCAACTCTTTTACACAGCCTTCAAATATTGTCATTTTAGCTTCAATTTCTTGAACTTCCGAGCTCCTCTTTGCAGAAAACAGGAAAGTAAGAGTGACATATTTGCCTGTTTCAGAGAGGAACATGGAGGAAAATGAAGTGAAAATAAGAAGATGTCACTTTGTGATGGTGCATGGAGCAGGCTATAGTGGATGGTGTTGGTATAAAGTTGCAGATCTTCTTATGAAAGCGGGTCACACTGTATCTTCCCTTGACATGGCAAGCGCAGGTATTGACCCAAGAGATGCCGACCAGATTTCATCCTTACAAGAGTACAACCAGCCACTAACAGACTTCTTTACAGCTCTTACTTCTGAGGAGATGGTATGTATTTTGGCGAAGAGTTTAATCTAAGTTCTGATATGTTTAAGTGTTCATTTTAAATCATTTTAGTAAGTGGGTTCCAATGTCTAAGTTTTGATACGATTAAGTAGTTCATTTTTAATCATTTTAGTAAGTGGGTTCTATTGGAAAAACTAAATTTAAACAATTTTAGTAATTGGGTTCCAATGTCTCAGTTTTTATATGAGGAAGTCTTCATTTTTAATCATTTTAGTAAGTGGGCTCTATTGGAAAAACTAAATTTAGGTTTTGATATGTTTAAGTGGTTTATTTTAAATCATTTAGTAAGTGGGTTCTATGGGAAAAACTAAATTTGAATCAAAATATAATTGAATGCATTGTATCTGTAGTTTAGAGTAGAATTCAGGTCATCAATACCAAAGATGTCAACAAATTTGTAGCTATATGTCTGTTCAGGTTATATTGGTTGGCCACAGTGCCGGTGGCTTCAATTTGAGCTTTACAACGGGGCGTTTTCTAGATAAATTCGCTGCAGCTGTATTTGTCACTGCCTTTATGCCCCTAAGTGGATCAACTTTCTCTGATATGATTACTGAAGTTTGATGAATTCTCTCTACCTATTAATTCCTGCACATCCAATAGTTTTAAACTTGCAATGCCCTTTTCCTAAAAGCATATATTTTTACAGGTCGCATCTATTGTTGGAGACTTCGGAGACTCCACATATTACTATGCAAATAGGAAAGACAATCCGCCAACATCCTTCAGATTTGGCAGCCAGTTTACGAGACAATTTTTATCACAGAATAGTCCTTCTTGGGTAATTCACTTAAGAACATAAACACTTCGGTATTGTATTGGGTAGTTTTGGAATTTCAACTGATTAATAATATATGGGTGTGAATACAGGATCAGTTGTTGTGGGAATCGCTGGAGAGAAAGTTTCCTCTATGGAAAGAACCTCTTTTGTATACATCTGAAAACTATGGAAGCGTTACAAGAATATACGTTGTGGCCAAGGAAGATAAATTAATTGATGAGGCGTTGCAGAAAAAGATGACTGCAGAGAATCCTCCTGAAATGGTATACGAAATTGAAGGATCTGATCATATGGTAGTCTTCTCGAAGCCTCTTCGTTTGGCTGAGGTGCTCATACAAATTGCTAATACATGTGTGTCAAAGTGAAGCAATCAGATGCTTA
>MU224453.1:84110-103935 GCA_018584345.1 Thuja plicata
AGGATGCTTTAAAACATTTACATAAAGCTTTCTTGACCCTCAAGTTATGATTTAAAACAAATTAAAACTCTATAAATAGAATTACATTGCTTTATCTGACGTGTAAAACTCAGATCCACTATTTGCGAGTTCTCTAACTGACTGTCAGTTCTGACGGTCGATTTTCTTTGTCGCCGATGTTCCTTTCTTGAACTGGTCATTGGGTATGCCTTTTCTGCTTCGTCAGTTTTCTTCTCAAAACTATGTCATTGGTGATGATCTCAGTGTTATGTTATTGACCCGCCGGTAATGTCCCGTTCACTTCATCGGTGCGACACTTGTCAGTGTTCGTCAGTCAATTCCATACTTAGCATTTTCTCGTGACCTTTGTGTTCTGTCAGGTATGCTCTCTATTTTCCAGTAATGCTTGTAGTCCACCTGTAATGCTTGTAGTCCACTGGTTATGCTTGTACCGATGATCTCTGTCAATGTTTTTCACTAAGTGTCCTAATGGAAAAATTAATGTCATCATCCAATGTTAGATCAAATCTGATAAAATTGTTAAGGAAACATAAGCATGTGTTTTCCTGGTCTTATGAGGATTTGAAATCCTATAGGGAAGACCTTTTTCAATATGAGATCCCACTGAAACAAGATGCTAAGCCATTCAGACAAAAGCAGAGACCAATCAACCCATTATTGACTCCCAAAATGCAACAAGAATTGATGAAGTTAAGGGATACATGGATTATTCAACCTATACAGAATTCAACTTGGGTCTCTAATTTAGTCCCAGTAAGAAAAAAGAATGGTGATATAAGGCTCTGTGTCGATTTTAGAAACTTGAATATTGAATCTCTAAAGGATAATTACTCTTTGCCTAACATGAAGGCAATGTTGCACAAAGTCACTAGTTGTGAGTTATTGTCAATGATGGATGACATTTTAGGCTACAACCAGGTATTAGTAAAGGAGTCATAAGAATTTAAAATTGCATTGACTACTCCATGGGGAACATATGTGTACATTAGAATGCCCTTTGGTCTTATAAATGGGGGGACAACTTTCCAGAGAGCCATGGATGTTGCATTCAAAGAATTTATTGACTTAGTCATGGTAATATATCAAGATAACTTGACAACATATTCCAAGAAAGCAGAGGACCATTGTGGACATTTAGAAAAGATTTTTATTAAATATTTAGAATATGGTGTTTCTTTGAATCCTAGAAAATGTTAGTTTATAGCAAGAGAAGGAAAATTATTAGGACATATAGTATCAAAAGGAGTAAGAATTGACCCAGAGAGGATAGAAGTAATTCAGAAGGTCATTGCTCCAAAGAATATCAAAGGGGTACAATATTTTTTAGGATAGATTAATTTTGTAAGAAGATTTATTGCTAACTTTGTAGAGATTGTAAAACCTATCATTAAGCTATTGAAAAAGGATGAAAAGTTTGAATGGGATGAAGAAGCACAATTGTCTTTTGAGAAAATCAAGAAGGAAGTTCAAGAAGTCCCCGTTTTAAAGTCTCCTGATTACAGTAAGCCATTTTCACTATTTTCTTTTGCATCTTTTCATACAATTGCTATTGTATTACTACAGAAGGATGATGAAGGTTATGAGCATCCTATTGCATTTTTTAGTAAATTCCTCCAAGCTACAGAGTTGAATTATGAGATGATGGAAAAATAAGCATATGCCTTGGTTAAAGCTGTAAAATCATTCAGAACTTATTTAGTTTGTGCAAAGGTGATTGCATATGTACCTCATGCAACAATTCAGGATATTATTACTCAATCAGAAGCTACTGGTAAACGATGTAAATGGATAAATAAGATTCAAGAATTTAATTTGGCAATCCAAATTACCAAATTAGTAAGAGGACAAGGCCTAGAAAAGTCAATGACTGAAGAGAATATGGACTTGGTTCAAATAAATAATGCAAAATTACAAGATTCAATAGTGACTAGTATTGAAAGACAACCCTATTATGTTGATATCATGTGCTATCTCAAAAATGCCAAGTGCCCTGAGAATATGACTGATAATCAGAAAATAACTCTCAGGTTACAAGATCAAAGGTACACATTAGTACAAGGACATCTATATTGGAAAGACATAAATGGTTTACTTTTGTTATGTCTAGATCAGGGTCAAGCTGAAAAGGTCTTAGCAGAAATGCATGCTGGTGTGTGTGGTGGACATTACTTTGCCAAAACTACCGCTCATAAGATTTTAAGGGCTTTTTATTATTGGCCTTGCCTATTCAAAGATGCTCATTCCTTTGTTAGAAAATGTGAACCTTGTCAAAGATTTTCAAGCAAGTTGAAATTTTCAAGCAATAAATTTTCAAAAATTATCTACTCAAGTCTCCTATACAGGTGCCACCAGTCCAAGGTAGACCATTGCTTCTATATATCTCAGCAACAAAATCAACATTAGGCGTACTCTTGGAACAACATGATGACACAGGGAAAGAAAGGGCCATCTATTATCTAAGTAGAACATTGGTAGGATATGAGCTCAACTATACTCTAATTGAAAAGCCATGCCTTGTAGTTGTCTTCGCTTCCCAGAAGCTTAGGCATTACATGTTGAGTCACCAAAAAAATTTGATAACACATATTGATCCGTTAAAATACCTCCTAAGCAAAGCTGCGCTCATCGGATGACTCACAAAGTGGGTAATGATTTTAAGTTAGTTTGACATTGAGTACATAGATAGAAAGGCTATCAAAGGGAAAGTGATTGCAGACCAATCAACAGAGGCACCTATACAGGATCATCAACCTATCATTTTTGACTTTCCAGGTGAATCCATTATGACACTACAACCAACATTTGAGGTATAGAAACTATACTTTGATGGATCGTGCACGAACCATGGTGCAGGGGCAAGAATAGTGCTTATCACTCCAGATATTGATACAATTCCAAAATATTTCAGACTCAACTTCCCATGCACAAACAACATAGCAAAATATAAAGCACTGGTGGTCGGTCTAAAGGTATTAATTCAATCGAGAATCAAGAATATTAAGGTCTACAGAGATTCGCAGTTGGTCATTAGCTAAGTCAACAATGATTATATGACAAAAGATGAGAAGTTAATACCATATAGAGCACAAATGGAAAGATTGCGCACCAAGTTCCATTACATCTTCTTCAATAAAATACCACGAGCTCAGAACAAAGCTATAGACGCGATGGTTACCATAGCATCACTGATCGATATGCCAGGAAGCAAAACACGATTCTAGTTTCTAGTAGAACAACTCTTGGTGTCATCACATCAAGCATCCATCACAGGATTAGCATGCATCCTTGTTGGTCCTGAGACCCCATGGTACCAAGATGTATACAACTACCTCCAAACAATCCAACTTATTATGTTACGATATCTTAAAAGATGAAGTTAAATGTGTGAATTATGAAGAAGATGATCGAACGAATGAGCGCAAATGAAGGATATTAAGAGGCAAAAATATGTATATATAAAGAATGAGAAATATGAATAGAGTATGATGCTGGAAAATTGAACAAAGAAGAAGAAGAAGCTGAAGAACAACATTTACTGAGTAGAGTAGAGAAACAAAGGTTGAAGAATCTACAATTTGAGACATTGGTCCACATTATGAGTGTTTTTCATGCATTGTGATTATTTGCATTTGATTTTATTGATTGACATGTGTGTAAGCAACTCCTTGCTTGTGTGTGTACCATGTGTTTCTGGTCAGGTGACTATCTTTACTAGCACGATGGGGTGGCCCTAAGGGTACCATGTAGTTGGGTGACATTGCAGTTTACCGCTACCTGGGATCAGTGTGGTGGTGGACATCTTCCAATGTCAATGCTCGAGCATGATGTGCTCATTCTATCCTTGCATCTCTTTTTGGTATTTTTTAAAATTATATGTTGTTATGCTCTTTAAAGTAGATTTAATTTTGATTTATATAGATGTATCGAGTGTGTATGACCTTGATTTAGTTTAATCGGTACTCCCCTATGTGGAGAAAGCCCTTTATTTTAGCCATACGTTCGTGTCAGCAAGCCTACCCAGTTATTGGATTGAGAAAACCTCATTTCAAAGGGTTTTTAGACTATTTTGTGTTTTCAAGGGTAGAGTGGTGCATATGCTTATTGTTTTGGCCCACATATGAAAATTCTATTGGTGCATATGCATATTTTAGTAGCACATTTGTTAAATCTTCTAGCGCATATGCACTCTATTAAATGGTGCATTTGTTTAACCATATTATCACATTTACTACATAGTAGTGTTCTCCTGAGTTTGTGTAAAAGAAGATTCCATAGTTAGATTCCTTATGTTTCCGGGATGGTTTTCAAGTATTTACATCTCGATTTTCGATACTATATGGCGATGTTTGGTTCACATTATGACTTGGGCTTAAAATGGACCTTGTTTTGGATTGCATTGAGGATGAACTTGTCTCCTTGATTGGCAACCGTTGACGATGGTCTAATCTTATCTCGTAATGTCGGTGAACGTGGTTCAAAATCTTATGTGGTAGCTTAAATATGAGTTGTCCGTTCATGTTTGTTTGGGGTTGTCATGGAACCCTTGGGCTTGTGCTTGAAGTCCATTTCTTGTGAATGATCGTTTGGCGATTGTTGTATATTCCTTATTGATTATACAATGTTGTTATGGTGATGCACTTATAAACATGAAGGTGTATCTTAATTTAAAAAAAAATCATTCAATGCGTGTTTAACCTTTCGATCCGAGGGTTCCTTGGCAGGGCATTAGACTCCTCTTTGGACCATCATTCATATGGCCATTATAGTAGAAATGCAAATTAGACACAGTACTTTCAGACTTGAAATGGGCAATCATGTGGGCACCCAACAAGATTTTGAGAGTCATCATTGTCATCTTCCTCTTTTGATCTAGATGAACCTCCTTCACAGGTGGCTATAGTTTTAGTCGCCCTTTCCTTCACTTTTGATCTCGTTTCCATTTCCTAATTGTGATTTTGAACTCCTTATGAATATACAAATATACTTTCTCTTATAAAATGTGCTAATTTACATAGATATAGAAGTTAAAATTAGAATAGAACGGTATGCTATGGTTCACCTTGATTTGATCCCGTCACCACAATTATTTTTTATAATAAATAATATTGACAGAGAACAATCGATCTATTTAATAAGGTAGTTGTGAATATTTAAGAAATGAATTTAGAGTTAGATTTGAAGTGATTAAGATGGTAGATGTTAATAGAAAGCAAAGGATTATTGAAAGAACATTTTATTTTCTTAATTTTTTATTGAATCAAAGCAAGATTACAATTAAAAAAATCATCTAAGAAAATAGCTAAATGAAAATGAATTTGACGTAGCTCAATTACTATTTGATCCCATATACATATTTTCTATATATGCATTTTTTCTTTCAATTTGATCTATTTTTAAGTAAGGACTACCTTAATCGAAATTTCAAACCATATGCTCTCTTACATGATCTATCATCTAATATTGGTAACCAACCAATTTATCTCTAACGACGAGTTCTCTAATAAATTCCCTTTATTTTCTTGAATATCTTAAATTTGTATGTTGAGCTTAACATTCTACTGTTTCACCTTGTGTTCTTGTACAGAATGCACCATCCACTATACATCTTTTTAATATGAAATTTAAATTACATTTGACCATTCTTATGTTGAAAAATCGAAAGTCTAAGGTGTAGATGATTACCCATTAGCTTAGAGTGCATGAACAAAATCTATCTCACAAATTCTTGGTTGCTTAGACTTTCAAATCAAAAAAAAATTTTATGAACATTAAAATCGAACTCTTCAGTCCCAAATTCTTGGTTGCTTAGACTTTCAACTCCAATTCTTATTTTATGAGTATTAAAATCGAACTCTTCAGTCCAAATCTTATGTACTTTATTTATACGTGCATGGTGCAATTGCTCATTAGTCAATAATTTTGACAATGTCTCACCAGGAAATCCGTTGCTAGAACTATTTCCTGTATTGCCGGCACAATATCTGCTGCGTGTATCAAGAGTTGTATGGGAAAGAAAATGTTATGGCTTACTTTTCTTGTGATTTACTTCTCATGGATAGCTAAATTGGCTAAATTGCTGTAAATGCTGTGAAAATGACATTAATGATCAAGGAGAAAATTGGTTAAATTGTTTTCGAAAGAATGGCTCATCGTTGTAGTAACTAAATTTTTGCTTGACTTTTTTTTAATGCCCTTGAAAGAGTTTTAGCCAGACTCAAATTTTTGAAAGCAGAATCTTTATAACAAATTTCTAGAGCTACCAAGTCTCTCATGTCAATCCACAATCTTAGGTTTTTGAGAGATTCAAAATGACTTTGCTAGCATCAACTTGATATATATAATTATGATTCTAAATCTAGTTACTTGAAGACAAAGGTTAGTGAGATGCTATTCACATTGAATAGAGATTTTTCTAGAAAGGTTTTCAAGTCGAATATCCAAGAAAAATAAAACATTGACTTTAATGTATTATGCCGATAATATGCTAGAGAAGAGTAGCGATAAAGTGGCGACCCAACCATTAGCAGAAGGCCCCAACTAGATTGAAGATGATTCCTCAAGATGAAATTGGGTCATTGGACATTGATACGTTTAAAGAGTATTTCATAGGGTCTCCCCTCGATCTATGCCAAGGCTTGCTTCTTTTTTCTTCTTCTTTTTTTTTAGATGGGAGGGGGCGAATGCATGGTTCTCAAATTTTAGCATCAGTATATTAACAAGTTTTCGATTAAGGCAAAAGCAGGTTTTGAAGGGTTCTGAAATCCTTTACAAAAGGAAAATAAAATATTAACAAATTATTTATTAACAAGTTATGAGACATATTAACAAGTTATGAGACAGATTAACAAGTTATTTATTTATTTTCTTTTGTATTATTGGACATTCATCAAGAACTAGTATCCCTTACGATTAATACTAGAGTTTTATGTTTCAAATGGTATTTTCTACTCTGCCATATATTGTTATGCTTAGGGAAAAATATATGGACACCATCTTAAAGATTATGTTTGCAAAATAATTATCCTCTACTAATTTGGATGACAATTTATGTATGACATTCATATTGTCAAAATCTTAATTATCGTACTTTTGAGTAGTGCTTTCTCTAAAGAATTTTGACTTTTCCTAAATATAAAAGAAGAAATTATTTGATTCTTTTATTAAATTTCCCAAGGAAAAATAAATTTGATCTAGAGATGGAGAATGATAATAATTAGAGATGATTAGTTCTTTCATTTAGATGACAAAATAATTAGATTTTATGGACCTGAAATGGAATTGCATGCCCTTCTTTCTTTCTACTCTTAAGTTCTCATATTTCATAATTATTGTTAAAAAATGTTTTGACATCTTATATCAAAATTGATGTAATATCTAGAAGGGTCAGGTGTTTAATCCATAACACTTCATTGATTAGACTAAGAAATAAATGGGAACCCCAAGGTATGAGCATCAATGAAATTGTTAGTCTTGTGAACATCATTTCTATATTTTTGAGTCATGTAATTTTCACAATCCATAATGTTTTTGATTGCTAGTAAGAAAAGATTTTAAGGGGACCCGAAACCCCTTACAAGAAAAACATAGATATAAGCAGCGAAAAATAGACTAAACTGAAACAGGACTGAGAGCCAGCCCGCAGAACCAGATAAGACTAAAAAGCTAGGACAAAAAAACCAGAAACCACTGAACCGCTCCAGGAACCAGAAACCAAAAGATGCAACACCAAAAAAATAGGGCAACACCTGAGTCAAGCCAGCTGCAGCAGAGTGTCCTCCGCCACCTTCTTTAATGCTTTAGCAACCTTTTTGATTGACACATTGAAATCCGACAGCTCCGAGATCCTATCTTGAATCTTCTTCTTCCTGGCAGAGTGCGTGCGCTTTCCCGGGCCCTCAACATCAATATCCTCTTTGTCTTCGACCACAATAGGGAAATCCATTTTAGTTTTTATGGAGTTAAAACACTCCATAGTTGTACCCATGAAGACATTATTGTCCATCATGTGTTTTTTCACAATATTCTCCAAGGTGTCCAGACGCTAATGCAGAGCTTGCAAATTTTTTTCATCCTCTGCATTCTGATTGCTAGCAACCCCCGTTGACCCAGAGTTAATAAGATCGACACGAGCAGACAAAGCTCTGTAGTTGAGATGAAGACTTTTGATTTCTTTAAAAACACATTTCATCAATCGAAATGAGTACAATGACATAGCTTTAGCAGTTTGAAGAACCCCAAATGGGGGCTTGATCTTGTCATCCATGTCCTCCTTGAGAAGCTGGACATTCCGCTCATGCATATCAACCAACCTAGAAAAAGGGATATTCTTAGAGGAGGCAAGAATAGCTTCTTTATCAATATTGTTCTGTTCTGGGGTATCAACCTCTTTCTATTTAAAATGCACCTCCATAAGCACCTCGAGTTTTAGAGAGATAGGGATGTCATGCTCTTTCAAACTCGCGTAATTAACCAGAATGGGGAATTTTTGACCTTCCACATCCTCATCAGCAACATCAGGCAATTTATTTTTATCCTTGACAATGTGGGCTACCGAGACAGACAAAGACTCTTTTCTATCGTCATCGGACTGGGAAACATAGCCTTCTGCACTCATAGCATCAAAGTCTGTGTCCATACCCAAATTTTTCTCAAACTTCAACTTTTTAACAGTCGAAACCCCCTTATCATCTCCGGTCCTAATCCGTTTACTAGCCTTAGTAGTAAGAGGATTGAAGGCTACAACTTTTTTAACATGCTCAACAATCAAGAGAATCAAGCCCTCATGAAGAATAGGCTTACTATCCTTCTACCTATGCGTAGTAATGCTATGGCGGAGAGACTGCAACAAATAGAAGGGGAAGGAAATTCTCACGTTATGACGGAAATGGCCCAACAACACAAAGTGATAGGAATGAGCCCTTTTGTATCTTCTGCAAAAGAAACATACTCCATGATCACCGTGAGAACTTTGGCCCAGAAATATTTGATAGAACTAACATCATAGCACCCACCAGAATCCTTCACCAGGCTGTTTTCTTCCTCTCTATCCTTTGGGAAATGCTTAATGGCTTTATGAGAAATCTTTTTATCTCTATAAAATTTTAAGACTTTAGAGTTTAAGCCCGTAACCTCCGCTATCAAATATTTAGTAATTTTAACAGCCATGGCTCCGATCACCACTATCCCGTCCTTCCAACTTTCCACAAAATCATTCGTGACAGTGTCTTTGGAGCCATGAAGGCGCTCCATATAGCTAGTGAGTCCTCCACTTTTAAGTTTATCCCAAATGTCCCTTTGGGTTTTCCATTTTTTGTACAGTTTTTGGGCTCCTTTCTGTTTAACCCGCCACCCATGATGTCTTGAAGATAGATAGCAATGGAAAAATAGCTACAGAGACAAAGATAAAACTTCAAGCTCAAGTTTTGAAAACCAAAAATGAACGCATGTCTACAGATAACCTTCTTGGGAAATACACACCTTTTCGTAACCCTATAACCATCAATTAATGAATGCCATAAAATCATGAGAGCTTTTTTTAGATTTTCCAAATCTGCTCGTTTGCTATGAGTCAGATCATAAGCCAACTTAGCCTTAACTTCAACCATCAAATTAGTAACTCCATGCCATGTCATGATATCCTTGGCCTTAACTGTGATGTTTGCCAGCTCATCCGCAGTACCGTTTGCTTCCCTGAAGGTATGTGAAATAATTACATTGGAAAAGGAGTTAATGATTAAAGAGGCCTCATCGATTATCGCTTTGATAGACCATGATGACTTAGATTTCCCTTTAATACAATTTAGGATATTCATTGAATCACCTTCGATCCAAACATTAGAAGGCATGGAATTATTGATTAGCTTTAGAGTTTGAAGGAGAGCCATCACTTCTGCCACGTGGTTGGACTAGACCCTAATAGGGAAGGCCACGACTGCAAGGCAAATGGCCTTATCATCACAGATAATCCCACCACAACCTGCAGGGCCAGGGTTTCCCTTCATAGCCCCATCAAAATTGGCTTTAACCCAGCCAATAGGAGGGGAAAGACAAATGGCATTCTCCCACCTAGAAGAAGACAGAGCCAAAGGACGATTCAAAACACCAGCATTGAAATCCAACATTTCACCATTAACCAAATTATCATTCTCTCTGATGCTTCTTTTGATCTTTTCCACTATGATCTCTGGAGGGGAAGCCTTATCACGGAAAACTCTATCATTCCTTTCATGCCAAAGTTTGTAGATGATATGGGGGGCCATAATATTCCACAGAGAGCTTGCAATAGGAACTGCAACATTCCTCCATTGTTTGAAAAAATTCTCCAGATTGTTTGGGAATATCCAGTGTATGTTCCATATTTGCAGGGTAAGACACCAAATGGCTCTGGAAAAACCACAATCAATATCCAGATGGAAAACCGATTCCTCCTCTTGTTTACACAGGAAGCATCTATTCGGCAGGACCATTCCTCTTTTTTTAAGGTTGTCAATAGTCAGGATTTTGTTCTGCAAAACTAACCAAAAGAAGATGTTAATTTTAAGAATGAGCCTTTTATCCCAAACTAGACTCCAAAAAGGAAGAGGATCTTGAGCTTTAATCAAGATCTTAGATGCCGAGGCCACCAAGAAGAGGCCCGACGACAGCTTTCCCCAAATTAGCTTATCCTCCTTCAAATTGTCCTCTTTCCAGACGTTTAAATCCAACATAATTGGTTTGAGTGAAAAGTCCACAGCTGAAAGGTCAAACCAATTCTAATTAATCTAGTAATCTGAAACATACAAACCCAATCTATTTTTACAAAAATTGATAATAGGTTGAAAAGCAGGAGTGGATATCAGAGGAAAATCTTTTGCCTAGCAGTCATCCCAGAACAAGATTCTCCTGCCATTGCCCAGGAGCCACTTCGCTCCCTTAAAATCCGTCTCCTTAGATTAATGGATGTTGTTCCAGATGAAAGAGACATGCACCTTAACTTTAGACTTCATAAAATCCGACATGTGAGGGAAAGAAAAGAGATGTTTCTTTTTAATAATATCGTTCCGTTCTTTATTTTCCCCATAAATTTGCCAGATTTGCTTAGCCAGAAGAGCCTGGTTAATAACCTTAAGAGGCCTAATCCCCATCCCTCCCCATTTCTTTAGGGTGCAGACCTTGTCCCATGCCACCAAGGCAAGTCTCTTTTTATCTTCCACTCCAGACCATAGGAAATTTCTTTGACTAGATTCAATAACTTCAGCAATTATTCTGGGGATCCTGAATAATCTCATAGCATAAATTGGTAGGCTTTGCAAGGAGGCCTTCAATAGTTGGAGTTTCCCTGCTTGGCTAAGTAGAGCACCTTTCCAACCAGCAAGTTTCCTGTTAAACCTGTCCACTAAACCCGCCCAAAAAGAGTCTGGGGGTTTTAATCCCAAAGGAAGGCCAAGTTAGGATGCAGGTAAAGAACCAATTTCACACCCCAAGAAATGAGAAATCTTGTTTTGCCTTTCCACATGAGTATTAATAAAGAACAGAGAGCTTTTCTGCTAGTTAACAGTTTGACCAGTAGCAGAAGAGTAGATAATAAGAGGGTTTTTTATCCTTTTGGCTTCATGGATAGTAGAAGATCCCATAATCACCGTATCATCAAAATATTGTTCATGAGAACAAGGGATGAGATTTAGAGGATGAGATTAGCCCCTGAATGGAATTTTTAGAGGCAAGCTTCTAAAAAAAATGCCCAAGACCTTCCGCCAAGATAGAAAAGAGAATAGGGGAAAGAGGATCCCCTTGACGGAGCCCACAAGTAGGCTTAAAGAATCTTGAATAGGAACCATTAACAATTAGAGCAGCCATCATGGTACTAATAAGTTGAAAAACAAGATGCAACAGTTTCTCACTAAAACCAAAGGGTTTAAGAATCTTGATTAAAAAATCCTAGTCTACCCAGTCATAAGCTTTCGAGAGATCAAGATTCAAAAAGAATTCCTAGTTAGAGGAAACGTGAGTAGAGTGAATAACTTCATGAACTTTCATGATGAAATCCAAGATCTACCTCCCTAGAAAAAAGCCACTCTGCTGGGGGGAGATGATATTAGGAAGAATAGCCAACAGCCCGAGGGTAAGAACTTTAGAGAAAATTTTGTACACAGAGTTGCAAAGGCTAATCGGTCGAAAGGAGTCAACAGAATCCACACCAGGGGATTTAGGAATCAAAGCAATAAAAGTTGCATTAATATCCTTAAGCAAAGATCCAGAACCAAAGAATTCTTTAACAACGTGATAGATATCATTTCCAACAATATGCCAAAATTTATGAAAAAAGAAACCATGGAAACCATCAGGACCCAGAGATTTATCTCCCTCAAATGAGAAGGCAAATTTCTTGACTTCCTCAGAGGAAGGAATAACAGTCAAAAACTTGTTAGTAAGATCATCCACTAAAGAAGGAATAGTGTCCAGGAGTAAAGCCTGATTTTCCAGCGAAAGCAATTGGTCTCTGGAAAGAAGAGAGGAAAAGAAATCAACCATAGCCAGAGATATCTCCTTATCCTTGCAAACCACTCCCAAAGCAACCCTGAGCTTGGATATTCTATTGGAGGCTTGATGTTTTGAAGCCAATAAATGGAAGAACCTGGTGTTCTTATCTCCAGCCTTTAGCCACAGAGATTTAAATCTTTGTCTCCAGTATACTTCCTCTTTAGAGATGATATTGTGAGTCTTGGCCAAGAGCTTTGACTTAGTTTCTTTCAGGTCCTGAGACAAACTTATCTGCTGAATTGTATCCTGAATAGAGTCAAGTTGCTTTTGCAAATCCAACTTAATTTTGAAAATGTCCCCAAACACAACCTTACTCCAGACCTTAATATTTTGTTTTATGTGCTGGAGTTTCTTGGAGACACAGAACATGGCCGTCCCACGAATGTTCACCTTCCACCATTCCAAGATTTGCTATTGTAATTCAGGATGGTCTAACCACATTTTTTTGAATCTAAAGGGTATATTTCTCTTTACTTAATTCAGCAACAAATGAGAGAGGGGAATGATCAGAACCAACCTTTGTGATAGAGGACAGCGAACAACAGAAATTGTTAGGCCAATTGGCTAAGATTAGGTCATGGTCCAGGCGAACCTAAATAAGATCCCCTCCAAATCTCCTATTGGAGCAAGTTTAATTAACTCCTTGAAGATCAATATCCACAAGAGCTTAACGATTGACAAAGTCCATCAAATCAATTCTGCCCTCCAATTGACTCAAACTATAAATCCCTCAAAATTTCTCATCTTCTTTCAGAGGATAGTTGAAATCTCCCATAACTAGCCAAGGAAGGTCACAGAAGGACAACCTTTGGTCCTCTACCATCTTCCAGTACTTAGCTCTACCAGATTTGGAATTAGGAGCATAGATGCTAGTAGTTACCCATTCAAAGTCAAATTTGAGATGAGTAAACTTAATGCTCAAATAGTTAACATCATTTTCAAGAATAACCCCTCTAATATTATTTAGATTCCAAAAAATAGCTATCCCTTCTGAGGCCCCTATAGAACTGGATCCAACCACACCACTATTTTTGAAAATTCTAATTTTTTTGATCTTATTTTTAACCATTTTGGTTTCTTGAACCATCATAATGTCAGGTTTATGATCTCTGGCCAAGTTTCTCAATAAGTCCTACTTTTGGGTGGTATTAAGCCCCCTTATGTTCCATGATATGATCTTCATATCTTAACCAAGGTGCAAGCAGCCGGATGGTCAATTGCTTACCATCCACAATATCCTTCTTACTTTCCCTTTCTCTGATTTCTTTCTTGGAAGTTCTTCTAGGTGTCCACTTTTTGGAACCAACATCCACCTTCACATTTTGTGTTTTAGATCCACCATCCGCTTTACTTCTCGTAACCACTCCCTTGGATCCCGAAGTATTGAGAGCTTTCTGTTGTTTCTTCTGCTTCTTACCAACCTGATTCATCCATGGAGCCCCGTTCAAGTCAAGGTTGTTTGGAGTGGCAAAGGAGTCATCATCACCACTAACAGACATAGTATATGGAGTAGAAGATGAGGCTTCCTCTTCCGATTTGTCCACATCAGAAGAGGAAGAATCCACCCCAATAGCCACTCGATAATTTTATAATGTTATTTTCCTCTCTTTTCTGACACTAATTGTGTAAAACATTTTATCATTAATGTTTTAAATCATACTACTTGATTCGTTGTCAAGATGAAATAATAGTTAGAGAGAAAATATGAGAGAATAGCTGTAGAATGAGAGGTTAAATATAGGTAGGGAGAACGTCTTAGAAGAAAGGGAAGGGGAGGTCAAAAATTGAGAACAACCTATGGCACATAGACAAATAGAGAGAATTAAATAACAAGCCTTACCATTCCCTTTCTTCTAAGCCCTAGAAACTTCCCCTACCTCTATTTAACCTTTGAGTCTGTAGTTATTCTCTCATTTTCTCTCTCTAACTATTATTTCATCCTAATGGTGGATCGTGAGTATGAATTGAAACGTTGATGATAAAAAATCTCACACAATTTAATCCCAAAAAGAGGTTAAACTAATATTATTTCTATATTATGGATTCTAAGGTAGTGGGAAAGGATAGTACTTTCGATGGTGTCGGGCATAAGCTATGGACAACTGAGGAGAAGAATTCGGTGATGGATTGCCTTGAGAATATTGTGGATACCCTAGATAAGATGAAAATGCATCAGTCTCAGCTGGAAGAGAAGATTACCAATTTAAAGGAGGTTCTTCAGCCGACCATGAACTAGAGCCAAAAGGGTATAAAGAATACAAAGGAAGTTATAAACCGGTTGGTCGAGACCCTTGGAAAAGAGTATCAGGAAAAGAAGATCATGGAGCTAGATTAGGATAAAGATCAGGAGGGTTTCGGGCCCAGCAGGAGGACCAAAGGTAACCTTAAGAGAAAGGCTGAAAATTCACCTATGGAGCTTAAGGACCTGAAGAAGACTGCTCTAGATATGACCAAGTTCGAAGAAGAGGTGTCTAAGGTTCTGAAGAACCTGGCTTGATCTTTTCCTGTTGTTTTTTTTTCTTTCCATGTTTAGTTGTCTTTTTGTCTCTATTTGTTGGCTCTTAGTTACCTTTTATATCTTCTGTGTATCTTTTTTGGTTCTATTTTTTGAACTTAGTAAATTTCTTGGATGGTGCAGACTGTTATATCTATTTCTATATTTTTCTAGAAAGGTTTTTGGTCCCTTCAAAACCTGATTTTATCTTAATCAAAAACATTATTTCTATATTTCAAGGTATATTTGATATAGAAATTTAAGAAAAAATGTGAGATTAAAAAATATTAGAAGTGTGTTGACTACTTTCATTACTATGTATAAATGGTTAGATAAGATGATTACAAAACTAGAAAGTAATAATTTGGTATATCACTCTAATTGTGATTACACTTGTCTTTCAAGGTGATAAGGTTCATCCAATCCGGTGTAATGCAAAGCTAATTAACTTACAAAAAAATGAGACATGGGATAGAAAACATTATTAAGTTCAAATATTATTGGATACTAGATATAAAGCCCACCATAATGTGTTAGAAAACATTTTTGACTATGATCGACCACTAGATGAAGAGTTTTCCAACTATACTAGGTAAACAAGTAATCCTAAAACTTAGATGATTTCACATTGTCCATCCTTAAGTAACATTAAAATTCCCTCAAAGAATATTAAGTTTTGGCTCTAATATATTTGTAGAAGTGATTAGACAATTTGTGAAGGGTGGTAATAAGTTTTGATTTACATAAAATATAGATAAAGTTATATTTAAGTGATCAACATATTATAGTTACAAAGGAAAGAATAGTTCAATTATTTTTCAAATTAACAAGAAACAAAAAAAGGGTGCTGACCCAATACAACAAAAAGGCCCACCAATAGGTAAATAGGCCACCAACAACACATTGTCATCACCAAAGGTGCTAACAAGAAAAGAACAAAACAAAATAAAGTACAAAGGCTTTTGCCCAAAAAGATTGCGCTAAACTCACACCACAAGAGAGGTGGGGCGAGAGTTATTTTTATGTCGTTGGACAACGGTTTATGCAATACTATCTTTAAGATCCCCATGAAAGATGCTCCACCTGGGCAGAAAAGAGCACTGCGGTCAGATTGTAGTGGGGGTTGAGTAACGTCAGCATAAACAATATGCAGAGTAGTGGCAGAGGAAGGGGGAGCAGATATGTCCCCATGGCCTGAGGACAAAGAATTATTAGGAGAAGTAGCAAGGGTTGCATCAGGGGCAAGATGTGGAGCATCCTTGGAATTCTGGACACCATTTATAGTAGGAGCTTCAATAGGAATGTCCGCAGGGGCATCATCATCATCAGCAGCAGAATGTGAATCCTTGGAGGAGGACTCAGAGAGGGATCCAACAACACAGACTTGTTGCAGTAGTCAATTGTTACATGATCTGATTTAGTTTTTTATAATTTTCTTGATAATCTATTAAAAGAACTACTTAGAAATAGATTAAAGTTATTTCAATTAGTAGTTATAAATATTAGGAAGTTCCTCTAGGTTAGTTTCTATGGTTTGGTAGAAGATGGTGCTATTGTGCAGTATCAAAACTGTTCTTTAATTTTTTGTTATATTTATATTTGATCAAGAGGATCCCACATAAAATCTCCATGTCAATTCCTTCATTTTTTGAATAGTTTTTTCTTTTATGATCACAACACTACTTGGCGCGGATAAATATAGTTCATTATCACTTTATTACGTCAACATTTAGATTTCTTGTAAGTTTCTCACAAACAATATGGTTATGTTATAGTTATTCTCTAACCGGACTATTTAATAGCCTATGGAAAATTGTGACCTTCTACCAAGTGATTCACGTGTCGCCTTCATTCGGTATGCAAGTTGTTTATCAACAATGTTTTAACTATAGCCCATCCATGAGAATTTTTTTCTATAAAATGGTGGTAAATTTGCAATATGAATAGGTTGGAGAAGGAAAGGTAAAACTCTAAGTGTAAAGTGTCATGGTTTATAATACACAAGCACCTATTCTCTTCCTTAAATACTTATCTTTAGATGAATAATATGAGAGAATGTTAATAGTTTATATCATCACAATTAATTCACTTGTATCTAATGCAAATAAATAATTAATGGTTTTATTTATTAAAATTATTATCTAGTATTAGTTCTTATTCAAGGAAAATGAAAATCTTTCCATATAATAGTAAAATATATTGGGATTGCAATGGATCAATAAGTAGTATTCAATTTTTAGAACTAGTTCCAATTAATTTTATTATTATAAGGTAATAATAAGTAACTAAACTATTAGGAACATTGGTTTTATGAGAATAAAAGAAGATAGCAAATTAGGGACTTTATGACTCATGCAAAGATATCAACCCACGCATAAAAAATCCCATCCCAACTCATTTACTTTTAAACACAATAAATCAATAAGGATTAATTTTATTTTCTAAATTATATTACTTCATTCATACTAGACATTTTAGTGATACATGGAATGCAATGTTATTATGTTTGATCTTAAAAGTCCTTATCATAAATTGTATTAATCTTTATATATTTTAATACTAATATATTGCATATTTCAACCAATAGATCAAATAGGATTACCCACCTTACATTTGTAAAGATATGAATTTAGGGTAGAATATTTCAATTTCTCTTATTCATTGGCCAACCTTGCAACAATCTTATGAGTATAAACTCACAACTTCTTACATATTGATGGTAGTAGGCTACGACACCAACATGACAATTAAGAGAGAGTTTATCTAACAATTGGCGTATCTACTTTATGTACTATAATAAGCGCAACAAGAATTAATAGATCTCTACTTGTACTTCTTTTACGTGAATAGTGTTAGAAAAAATAATGTACACAAATCTTAATAATAAATTTCAAGATTTTCTCCAATTATTTTGGTCTTATAATTCCATGAGTTGTATACCTCTCGATGTGTACTTGTATTTTCTACTAGAATAATATATTAGTTAGATATTTATAAAGGAATGCTATATATTTCTATGTCTAATAGTTTTCTTATTATAACATCTTCTATAGTTAGTAGCATATGTATATTCCAATGTAAAGGATTTTCAGCTCAAATGAATAACTGATTTTGACATGAACCTCAAAAGGTGCAATTAAATATTTGTAGTCACATTAAAGGTTGTTTTACATTTCATGGGCATTGTTTCATAGTGGGACCTCAATTCAAGATGTTGTATCCCAATAAGGAAGGCACTTGCCGTGTCTCTCCCAATATCTATATTTTTCAAATGCCACCCTATATCATCATAATTTAAATAATTTATACCTAATTATGTTCTAACATCAACATTGCAAGTTTCAATTGATACTGTTCTTTGTGTCTTATCCCAATAATCATTATTAGAATTTCTCTACCGAGCACTTAGATCTTATGTGTTCTTCTCAATTGGATAACTATTTTAGGTTAGTAACAATCAAATTATGTTCAATTATTTTGATCAATATTGTTCTGAATAGTAGAAATCCCATCTTATAATATGTCTTATTACTAAACCATTTTACTAGTGAATAATAAGGAATACCCATTGTGTTTGAAATAACTCAAAGAGGGAGAAAAGAGTTCTTTTTCAAATGTGTTGGTATTGTCCACCCAAGTTTCTTTACATCATTTTGTCACTTTACTAGTTGGAAGCATTGACTATAGCTAGAGCCCTTACTAGTTCAAAGTAAATTGTGATTCATGTCATACTAGAAACACAGGTAAACCCAATAATTTGATGGTATTTATGTGTTTATATGTATGCATGTGTATTATTATAATCACCTAGAATAGGCTAGGAAAGAAAACCATGTAAAGTCACCTACAATAATTCAAAGATAAATTAGCAAGAACAAATTTACTCTTAGAAACATCTGTGTGTTGGACAACAATTTGATCTACCAATTCTTCCTTTAGGCTATGAGTAGTTACATAACTTGTGAGCCTAAAATATGACATCATACATGTGTGGCACCATTATTTGTCAATCCCTTGATCTCTATCAACAAATAAATATTTTACTTTAGCTTTTAAAACTCAAACTTGTTTCCATTAATTTCTCTCTATCTATCTTTGTGCTTCACATTATTCCAAAATCACTCATAGACTCTTATGATCATACCTCCCACTAAAGAAAAGATCATATGATAAAAGAAACTATTACCCTTCAAATATAACTTAAACCAAGCTCTAATACCACATGTAAGGAAAAAGAAGCTTGATAAACATGTATAATAGAAGCCATGGAAGTAGAATCTGAAACTAAAAGCACAATAATGAAAAAAAAGAAAAAGAAAATATGCAATATTTTCACCCAGGAAAACCTTTATAAATAATAAACCCAATATAGTAAAAAAATTCATCATTGTAAAGATTCAACTATTCTCAATACAACAATGAAGCTTTCATACCTCATTTTAGAGTATGCATAAATACAATTGACACATTGAAAGCAACTCAAAACATTCCATACAAAAAATAGATAAAAAGTGAAAAGTATAAAACTCTTATCCAACAATTACACAATCCATTAATTAAAATAATATTGTCATGTGAAATATTCAATTTTAATCTATATAAAGATGACAAACAGAAATGCATGTATCTCATATTTGAAAGAACATAATATAAAATATTATAGAAAGCAAAATAAAGAGGAGTTGTTGTAAAAAATTCAAGATAATTCGATCGATTAGATCCCCTTACATGTAGGTGTTTAATCTAAGGCAATTTATGATTTAGATGCATGCTTAGTAAAATTGTTGTAAT